>BGZK01000001.1:600000-1200000 GCA_005406025.1 Eumeta japonica
TCTGAAAGTTGCAGAATTTGTGTCCCTCCCCTCTATTTTCTAAACCTACATGCAAGAAATATGAAAAAAATAAATAAAGATAACGCTCAATAAATACTTTCAAAGAAAATAATTTTCAACGTGGTCGAATATACTGTTTTTGAGATATTGTCAAAAAACTGCGTTTTTCAACAAAAGGATGTAAGTGCCATGAAGATACGCTTTTTTGCTGATGCACTTTAGTTTACATTAGTTTAATGGTAATAGTCGATATACCTACTTGTTTTAGTAGTTATAAGCGACAAAAGTGCTTATAACTATTAATTGCGGGAAACATGGAAAATGGGTATTAACGTAGTTTATTCATCTGTAGTGCATTTCTTTGATATAATGGCTTCGGAACCCTACAATGAGCATGGTCCGACATGTTCTTAGCCAGTTTTTATAATATTCTATAATATATATGAACAATCTTTTCTTTAAGTTGACCGTTGAATACGAATATACTATAAATATAATTCTCAACATACAGATATAGCAAGATCTATTCTGATAAATCTTGTTATATTTATATATCTATATCCATATAAGCGAAATACCACTGATTGACTGACTCATTACGAGATCTCCGAAACTGTTGGTCCAACTGATTTCAACTTTGGCATACTTACTCTTTTCGGCACGTAAACCCTCACAGAATACGGGTTTTACGTAAATCCTATCTAAAAAAATTCATCATTTTATGTCTATGCGGGCGGAACCACAGGATAAAGCTAGTATATTCACTTATTGAATACGTTTCTAGAATACGATCTGAACATCAGCACCAGGGAATGGATTAAATAGATTCAATAAAAAGTAGTTGTAGTACTTATCTTGTTCGGTAAAAGAGGCTCAGTCGATTTTTTAACTTTGTAGAATGAAATATTGTCACCATGATGAGACGAATATATCTTATAATTGTAGAACACAGGGTTAACAACATAAAAAAAAGAAAATAACCCTGAATAGTTTCATACCGGCTGATATCTACCACGATTAGCACCGACGGTAATAATAATAAACGTTAGTAAGATAGTAATGGAACGCCATAAACGCTATTAAATTTACATATTAAGCCTTATATGTCCGCTTGATATTGTAGTCTAAGGATTAGTTTATTGTACCCGTTTCGACGGCACCCGCATAGCGCTTCAATGGCATACGCCAATTGCTGATGCTGATACGGACAGAAAATATTTAAATCAATTTTAAAGTTGTTATGTTAATTAAATTTTTTCCCATTATAAAATATTGATTCAGCAACTGGAAAAGTGGTAGGCAGACAGAATAATTAGAATGTGATATCGTATCTCATTCAAGTTCTCCTAATAGTTGACCTTTACCAGAGGTTGATCATCCGATGGTAAATACAACAATATGTTTAACCAATTCTTGAAATTGAGTTCAATAGCGAACCACCGATCTGTGATCTATAACTGGTCCATTTATTTATATACGGCCTTTTTTTTTAATTTGATGTGTAAACCACAAAGAAAATCCTTTTTTATTCAACATGATTTCATCAGTAGAAAAGAAACTTTAAGTGTGGCACCTCTATTATAAACACAGTCTATGCTAGACCACCATTAAATATTTAGTTTTTTCGTACCTCTTTTGTATGAAATCGGTCTAGCGCGTTATTACTCGACCAAAGTCTCAGCAAACTAAATAGTCGTTCAACTTTTTGTTTTGCATTATTACTTTTATTTATAAATAAATATTTAATTTTTATAAAGATATCATACAAACATACTCTTTTAACCCTATTCAGAATAATGCAAGGAGCATAACATTTTTTGTAAGTTTTGAAGTTGTGTCCTTGTAATAAATTGCTTGGGAGAAATTTCAACAGTAAAAACATAATTACTTTAAGTTATATTTTCAGTTAACTTGAAATTTCTTGGTAAAAAATGTTTATAGGTATCGGTATTTGCGCAATATACACAAAAAATATTTTATATAAATTAGTAGATATCAGTTTTTGTTTGCTATTTTTACTGTTAGTTTCAGCTAATTCTCCATGACATTTACAATCACTTTAAAAAACAAAAATAAATTATTGCAATAGATTTAGAATCAATATTTTATCTATTGTAAATAAATATAAGTACTGATGATTCGAAAAAAAAATATGAACATACCATAACGCAAATGTGGGCAATAACCGGCCCACGGGCTGCATCCGGCCCTCTGTAAGATTTGATCCGGCCCGCGAGATATTTTGAAAAATCTAATAAAAAAAATATTACGCGACTTACTCATACTCACGTAAGCGAACAAGCCGAGTGGCAGCGAACATCAAAGAGTAAGGCGGCAAACGTCAAAGCCTGATATTTGCCGCATCACTGGCGGCGCAACAAAAGATTATTGCTTCTTAATTGTTCTACACTAGACGATTCTAAATCATTCCTTCGTTTTGCCTATTATAATCGGATGGATGGCCAGTACTTTGGTTCAGTTCTATTTGAGCTACCGAGGTGATAACTTCGACAAGCGATATTCTAGCAAACTTCTAGTGCCGTCAATTTGCTTTATAACTTTGTGTGCATCTTGAGTGCCTATTAATTATATTTTGTTATTGAGTTTATCGAACTAAAAGTAAACGAAAATGAGGTCTGGTGGAAAGAAACGAAAAGTAGATGCAGAGGGTCGCCAGTTCCAACAAAAATGGATTGAAAAATTCTTTTTTATCTTGCACAATGTTAAAGCTATTTGTTTGCTGTATAATGAAACCATTTCAGTAATGAAAGTATTCAATATAAAGAGACTTTACTCAACTAAACATCCTATACTGCACTCACCGACAGGGTAAATAAGAAAAGACAAAATTCAGAACCATATTGCAAATTTGGAAAAAAACAGTAACAAATGTTTCATAAACAAAGAACACAACTTGATAATGTTGTGAAAGCTACTTTTATAGTTACTTCTAAATTGGCAAAGTCATTAAAACCATTTGCCAAAGGAGAATTTATCAAGGAGTGTAAATTAAAAGTTTACAGTGTTTTATGTCCTAAAAGATAAATGAATTTGAAATAATTTGTTTGTCAAGACGAACTGTTGTCCGACGTATAGAAATGATGGCTAATGATATAAAAACAACATTGACTGACCGTATGGCTGGTTTTGCATAATTTTCCATTGCATTAGACGAGAGCACTAATTTGTCTGACACAGTTCAATTGGCTATATTTATTCGAGGTGTTGATAAAGAGTTCACTGTTACTGAGGAATTCCTTGATTTAGAGCAGCTAAAAGAAACCACTACAGGAGAGGACATTTTTAATGAAGTACAAAAGGTATTCACGAGTTTTGGCTCGCCACGGTCAAAATTAGTTGGGAGTATGCACAAATGGTGTACCTTCTATAGTCGGCTTACGTAAAGGTTTCATTGGAATTTTGAATGAAAAAGCAACAAAATTAAATGTGCTAAAAGATGATTTGATAGTCCTTCATTGCTTGTCGACCAACACACTTCATAATCTAAGTCCATTCGACTCCAGAATGTTATGAATGTGGTAGTAAAAAGTATCATTTTTATTCGATCCCGAGAGTTTTTGGATGAAATATTAGCCGAATATGACGACGTAGCATATTATTGTGAAGTCAGATGGCTAAGCAAAGGGAAAATGCTGAAACGGTTTTACGAGCTTAGAAAAGAGATATCGGATTTTATGCAAATAAAAAATAAACCACTATCTGAATTGAATGACCCAAAATGGATATGTGACTTAGCATTTCTGGTCGACCTTACAGGCTATTTGAATGATTTAAATTTGAAACTTCAAAAACAAGGACAGTTAGTAAATGATTTGTACAGCCATTTGAAAGCGTTTCAGAACAAAATCCGCTTGTGGGAGGCACAGATGCTGTCTGGTAACAGTTACCATTTCACCACGCTCTCTGCGTATGAAAATATTGCTTATGCTCAATATGCTGAAGAACTCAAGTTACTGTCGGAGCAATTTTCGAACAGATTTAGTGATTTCAAAAACATGGAAGATTGTTTCAATTTATTTGCTACTCCAACAAAAAGCAATGTAAAAAATGCTACAATACACTTGCAAATGGATTTAAGAAAACTCATTCCTAAAATCTAAATTTGGTAACGTGAGGTTGTGCGATTTCTACAAAAAATACTTCGAAGAAGACCATTTTCCGCAGCTTAGAAAATTCGCAAAAAGATTAATTTGTGCGTTTGGCAGTACTTACAAATGCGAACAGTTCTTTTCAATGATGAAAGTTAATAAATCAAAACATCGTACAAGGCTGACTGACGATAATTTGGAAAATTCTTTACGTCTTTGTATCAGTGGAATTAATCCAAACATCGATGGATTAGTTTCCCAAATTCAAGCTCAAGTGTCTCATTGATTTCGGTGTCGCTATTTAACTTTCGTAGTTTGTAGATTCCAAATTTCACGATTTAATTATAATGTTGTACCTATTTTTTTCATTTCATTTTGTTATTTTATTAAATTGTATTATAATAACATTGTCGTATTATTTCATGTCTGATATCTATCGCTAAAAATTATGAACACTACTTTAAAATGCACTACTTTTGAACGCGGCCCGCGAATATATTTGCACACTAAAGTTTGGCCCACATGTCAAAGGTTGCCCATACCTGCCCTAACGCATGGTGCATAAAATTGTCGAATAGTTAGAAAATTATCACTATAGTACGCAATTTGTTTACTTTTAAAAAAATATTAGTTATTCATAATAAATTTTGGCTGGTCTACTTAAAGAAATATTTGTTTTCAGGATTGACTGGTTGAAGACGACAGGGTCTCCCGGCTGCAAAATTGAAAGATGTGAATTAACTAATTGGGAACATCTCGCGCGTTTGGACTACCACAGTTTCAGCATACGTTTTTAAAGAAAAAAAACTATACACATATACGTTATGTGTAGTGCGATAGTAAAATCATTTTCGTCATTAAACGGAATACTGTCGACCACCATCAACTATTATAATTGGTGTCAGCAACATTTTATAATATAAATGAATGAATATTATTTTTCTAAGAAAGTGGATTTAGAATCAAATCAAGAAACGCGTTGAGAAGATGTCTTAAAAATATTATTATTAATCCTGTAATTAGCTAACGACAGACGGTAAACATAATAAAATGTCTTATATAAGATAAGAAGCTCTTAATTTATTTGCATAATGTTTACAACTGTTGTCGCCGCTCGGCGCCAGGCGCCGCCGCCTCGTGTGATCGCTGCACAATTAATCCGTTTAGCTTTATTCGAGCGTATTCCGTTAATAATAAATACATTATAAACAGCAGTGTCTGTTATGCTCTCAGTGGCATTTTACTGAAGCTCACTATAAAACCGTTGTTGATAATTGCATGCCTTAAGCGCGAGCGCAGGTATGCTTCTACTACCGTCTGAAAATCCCGTCTACACCGGGTGTAACCGCGATAACTAAAAAACTATTTAACTTTTAAACTTAATTTATTTTTCAATCTCATCACTAATCGATTGCGAATAACTGCATTGAAAATCACAGCTTGATATATTACCGATTAGCTGTAACTGAATTTTTCACCTGTCAGTTATTAATGGTTTGATCGGCCATTTCGCTTAAATATCTAAAATGGAGGTTGAAATTCAGTGTGAAGTTGTTTATTTTGCATTATAATGTCTAATAAATATTAAATTACCTATCCTTCTTTCGATTCAAGTTTACTATAAAACTATTTGAAAATCATAAATAAAAAAAGAGCATTTTTCGTGAAAAGCTCATATGTTATCTTAAACGTCTAATTTAAATAACACACGCATGGCACGAGCGCTTAAGGCATGCACATTTGATTTTACCAAATTTTATTGAATAATTACGTACGCACAAACTGCTGACGCTACTGGCGATATTTAATGCGGAAAATTACGCTCAAAAAAATGTTTTTAACAAAACAATTAACAGTGTGTATAAGACTACGAGGAAACCGTATTCATGAACCGATCCTGATCGGGTGCATAAATATGAGACTCATAAAACATTTTAAACGCTAGAAAGCGTGGCTTGCTATCGTTGCAAAACTTATTCTGTTTCTGTGTGTAAAGTAACGAGATACGGATAGGCCGCCTCCCATGGCGTCCGTTCGAAACGAGTAGGAATTTAAGTGCACAACGGAAAAATGTCTGTCTATCATTATAATAGACGACGAATAGATCTGTCTATCAAAATAATTAGTTTCCATAAAAATATCCTCTTATAATGGAAACAACAAACGTAATTGTACGTCTTTTTCTTAGAAGTGGACATTTAATTCAGTTAAATGTAGGAAAATTTGAAGCTGTTTTTGTTTAAAAGTGTAGTTTTTATTTCGTATTTTATATGGAGAATAAGTTGTTCTATCGTATCGTGATCATCTATCTCATTGTTGCATGGACCAAAATTCTGTATCATCCTTTAAATATTTTTTTTTCAATTTAATTCATGTAGATATAATATTGGTCGAATGATATGATGTAACCAAACATATGGTAATGAACAAATGTTTGAACAGGTCCTTAATAATACAATCATAAAATATCTGTTGAAGATTAGTGTTGCCAGTTTTAATGTTTATTATTCAATTTTCAAATAAAAATATTACGTACTGTGTGTAGTTTCATTAAAATCGAAACATCAACGGAAGCGGCTCAGCAGATTCTAACGTGTAGCCAAGAGCACAAATTCAAATTCAATATTAAAATTCTCAATGTCCTTATTTCATTACATAATTCTTACTGTGCGTCATATCACGAATTTTCCCCGTTATTATTCGTTCAAAATTACACGCTGAAGATCCTGATTGAGATGAACGTAACATACCCGTTTCGTTCACGATCCCGCCCATTAAATTATTCAAATTTCGAGCGCTCATGTAGCTTAGAAAAAACTTAAGCGAGTTTTCGGTGGTGCGCATGAGCATATAGCCCGTATTAATAAAGCTCACTCAAGTACAGCGTTCTATCTTGAGAGTGGAAAGAGCGAGACAGTTATAATGTTTCGCTATGGAAATTATTATATGTCCCGCTCCCACGTTACTTCTTGACATGGCGCATTATTTAGGTGACGTTTATTAATACGGGCGACAGATTAGAAGTGTGGGGAAACGTTCACAATAGGATTTCTGGTGGCGTTTTAATATAATTCATATGTACTTTTAAATGAAGCAGTTCTTCTAGCAGCTCAACGAAATACCACGCATGACTCTCAAGATATCGTACCTATATTCACTATGATGCTACTATCGCAGAGTTATGTTGCCAGAAACGGTATTTAGACGGACTTCGGAAGCTGATCTAGCTTACAATTGGATGGAAGTTTTCTGAGAGAATTTCAATATGCATTCTTTTTATTATTTCAATTTAGTAATTAGATTATGAGGTTCACCAAATCAATTTAGGAATTTATTTTTAAAGGCTGTCTTTTAGAATTTTTATTTTCAGAATGTGCAATATTTTCTTGATACACTCATTTACGATATTTTTCCAAAAAGTGTCTTTCAACGTTTATGGTTACTCATTATTATATGGTCTTTGTCGTCGGTTATTCCTAACACTATAGTATTCCTAATCTAGTTGTTCTTCTGTAGAAGTTCTTATATAGTACACTCTTCTGCATCCTCTGCCTCTATAGAAGGCGCTCTGTAACTTGTTTCTCTTCGCGGTGGGTTTGACTACCACTCAGTAGTCACGACTTCGCCATCGTCCGCCCGTGTAAAATGATCGTCCTTTACAATGGTCATTCAAAAACACTTTTTCTTAGTATATATCCACCAAAGAATGGGGACAATATACGCATCCCACAGAGCATTTAAGCAGTTGAGGGTTGTCATCAAATCATCTAGTTGGGAGATGAAATACCTCATAAATCGTTATTCACTAACATAAATTGAAACAAGTAAACGTGAAGTCTATATCTTCATAGACAAATATTTGGCATGAAATTCGCTTTTATCATTTGTTGTCATAATTGTCCGCTATCGTAATTTGTGATATTCAAACAGAAGTAATTGTCATATGTTTATTATGCCCACGCTTCTCTGAAGGTCGCTTCTCTCGAGTCGGCAGCGAACGCACGTGTGCACTTTGTGCATACAGACTACACAACACTAGACTGCAAAGATAGCGCTAGGGATTCAAATGTATGGGGTCGATGAAAAGTTATCGATGTAATAATAGTCGTCGTTGCCTATTTTAACGTGTCGATACTCCTTCAAAGTGTTAGATAAAAAAAAAGTTAACTGACGTTTTGGGATTAAATATTTTTCATTTAAATTATATTATTTACATTACATTTGAATTAAAATATAATAAAATGGCCGTTTATCATTACAATACTTCTTTATTTATAACATCATATACAATCCAAGCTAGGTTTTCCTATGCCATGGATATAAGCACACATTTAAACATAAAATATGAATGGTACGATATGAACATCAATTATTAATACAATATATGTCCACTATTGATTGGATTTCAACCAGAGCAAGACACAAAACTAAACGAGATATTAAAAACAATAAGCATAACAACGGACTGGAGTCAATTTTTACAAAAAAGAATTAACTCTCACACCCATTCATGTACATATTTCTGTGTGACATTAGTTAAAAAGTCTTGATTCTCTGAGAGGATTCCCGGTTCTGATTCCCGGTCTGGTCCGTCAGTTCTGATCCTGATTCTGATGTTGATCCCTTTCTCAATGTCTATCCAGCTTTCCATTACAATTGTGCTACCTTCATTACATATTTCCTTTACGCTTGAACACAATTTCTTAGAAGAACATAAATTCCAAGTGTATGTTCTAATAGATTTATACATATATATAATGTGTTATTGTAACATTTTAATCAGATAAATAATGAGGTAGTACCGTCGAAAGTAGATATTTATCATCGCCATGTACATCCATGTCCATCCACGACCGCTAATGCGTTTCCGGCTTTTTAGAATGTAATAGGTTATTTTATTAAAGATCCTCTGGTCGTATTGATGGCACACAAAGTTGATGGTAGGCCATTCCAAAGTTTTGCCGACCGTCAATAATCAGTTACAAATGGTTGACTCTTACGATAACAGGAAATTGAATCTACGGATTCTGAACGGACACAGAACGAGTGATTCTGCTTACTTTTGGTCTGTGGAAAAAAATAAATAAAAATAATTAAGGACAAAAGTAAGAAGTTTAAACTGTGATAATATAGAATATCATATACAGTCATGTATTTTAGATAATGGAACAAGTATAGTTCTTAAGTACATATATGCATTTGCTCATGAAATGATTGACAAGTCAGTAATTTATTTGTTTCCCAATAATTATAATCAAATTAGTTAAGACAATTTATTTTGATGCACATGATGAAAATAAACATGTGGTATCAAATAAAACGCCGGGCAAGTTCGAGTTGAATTCGCACAAAAATGGTTCCCGTACCATTGTAAGTACAATATTTAACACTAAACATATTTTTTAAGTGACTTAGTTATTCATACTTAATAGTATTTATTAAGGGGACGTAAAATTTGACCCTCCCGTTTGATACTGGACCAAATTAGCCTGAGTTCGACTCATACTTTGCTCATTTTTATTATTTGTTGTTTTACTTAAGAGCATGCACTATGATCGTACTAATTCGAGGTTTGTATAAATTTTCCATTATTGAGATTGAACAAAAAAACGCTCAAAAGAAAATGCGTTACCTGTATGGGGACCTCTTATAATTTTTAACTTAATTTTATTTTCATTATTTGTTATTGTAGCGACCATGTAATTTCACACTCTGTAACAATTTGAAGTGTCTACCCATTACAGTTGAAAAGATACAGCCCTATGACAGACGGATGGACAGACAGCCGAACTTTTGTAATAGGGTTTCGTTGGTACTCTTTGGGTCCGGAACCTTAAAAACATCATGAATATAATAATATAACACTAAAAGACCTCACTGATATTGTATCGATTTCAACTTTCCACGTGATGACGTCCTCCGATTTTAAAAGAAATATATGTACGAAAGATTTTTGTTTTGGTAATTATATAGAAATGGGGCTCCACTGTTTTTTGGCTATAAAAAAATCGAAAAATTGCGATATTTCATTACTTTTTTTTAAATGTTCTACTCCGCGGCGGATTTAAGAAAAAAAATATGAAATAAGTGTCAAATTAAGTGAAACGGGTCATATCATCGATTAAAAGTCGAAAAAATTAAAATTTTGACTTTTGACTGCAATTTTGAAGGGTTTAACGTCAAAATTCCATTGATATGAAATTTTTCTATTATTGCGCATTGAAAAACAAACAATTTAAAAAAAGCCCCTTACATTTTCATTTCTCTGGAAGTTATGAATTTTTTTTTTAAATTACAAAAACTTGAAAAATTCTTATAATTGCAGCCGCGACACAAATTTAAAATTTTATCACTTTTAAATAAAAATTATTTAATCCACGCACAAGAATAAAAAAAAAACAAGTAAACAAGGGCTGTGGCCATTATGCCACGGGGGCTGAGAAAAAAGAAACCTAACCTAACCTAAGCTAAAAAACCCAACCCAACCCAACTCAACCCGGGTTGGGTTGGGTTGGGTTGTTTTTATTTTGGAATTAATCAGAACAACAATTTAGCTATTTATTTCATTTTTCAATAAGATCGATTTTTTCAACACAAAAATCCTGATTGCGATTCCTCTCTCTATTCCAATTCTGGTCTCGATGTAAATTTCGGATCGGGTTCTGCTCTAGATTTCAATATTCAATTTCAACCAAAAGCACACCCAAACAAAGGTACTGTACAATTATTTAAATATTGGCCTAACATCTTCTCCCCGGGTTACTGCAGCACACAGCAGTCATAGTGAACTATATTTTTTCCTCATTTATTGCTGCTGACAAAATCCGAGAGATGGCGCTGTGCCAATAAATTCATTCGCATGCCCTATTTTTTTATCGTCTTAGACATGTTCTTTTTTAAATAATGTTACCGATTTTCGCTTTAGTGTGTGCTCTGTCAGGTGTTTAACTCGTGAATACAAGAAGACTCCATACAATGTACAAGCCCACATTTCATTCCATTGAAATTATAAAATCAACAATTTTAATGGTCCATAACCTGGCCGAAAATTCCTTTAAGCCGTTAGCGAAGTTCGTATCCAATTCCATAAAGCCATCTTCTTTGTTTATATGTAAAGATTATAGTTTTTTTTTCAAACATTTTCACTGTACGGACTTTCGACCACCCTATACAGCTTTATCATGTATATAGATCAACTCTGTCGCTATATCTTAAATTAAGTTTGGCTTACCTGTTGAAAAGCACGTTGCAAACCTTAATATTATCACGTATTTCTATGCAGCACTTTCCCAGCACTTTCTAACCTTTTTATGTATGCACTAAAGACTAGCGAACGAAAATGCGAATACAAAACGAAATTTCTATCCATTTAATACTCTAATGAGGTAAGTTACTGTAATGACTCACAAGATAATTTTAATCTGTAGATAATGAAAATAATTTTTATTTGTGGGTGCATCAGTTAAAAAACTACTGAACGTGTCGGTATGGGAATTAATCATTCGACACGTAATCGTTTGTAGACGTTTTTAAGGTATCTATGTATTGAATTCCATACACCCTTCACGGTTTTTATTTAATTACTTTCTTTAGGCATATCGCCCACCAAAGGGGGCATGTAATCGCTAATAAACTGTGAGTTCAAAAACGAATTAAACATGCTTTGATGAAGTAAAAATGGAAATAAAATTTGAAATTAATCTTAATTTTAGAATAAAACTAAAATGGGATGTTTGATATCAGTTGTAAATATTTTTTTATCGCTAACTAGTCGTAAAAGCGAAGTCATCAAAATTTATGTAGAGAACGGAGCAACTGGTTACTTGATTAGTGAACTTATTAATTAAAATCATTTTTATAAAATACCTTTTTACTTTTTAGTTCATTGAAAAGTACTTGTTTTAGATTATATCAATGCCGTATTTTATTCTTGTTGTTTTTAGTTCAGTGAAGTTCAATTTTTAACTTTGTTTAGTAAAGAGTTGTTTTGTAAAGTGCCATTGTTCGCTTTGTTGTGCGAAAACAAAAAAAATATAGTCCACTTTACAGTGAGTAATTACGTTTCAAAGCAAGTCCCTTGATTTTGTTGGATTTGTCCAAACAAAACCAAGGGATTTTCTTTGAAGCCACTGAAAAGTGTCGATATCATTCTTTCGGTCATATCATCAGGTCCTCGAAATCAAAAGTAATGTACTAGATTTATCGAAACAGAGCAAACTCGAGGGTCTACTCGTAACTACTGAAGAGTTCCACTATTTACCTCACGAATGCCAAGTTAATAAACTTGGCATTCGTGAGGTAAATAGTGGATATTATTCGTTAAATTAAACCGAATCACTTCAAACTCTAAGAGTTTACTCCATCACGAAATCAGGTCGGCAATACCAAATTATTATATTGTTATTGCATATACTAGCTTTCAAAACGATACTGCATTTAGAAGTACGTTAAAATCGACTTCTAATAATAGTTTACAAGGTTAACTAAAAGTGAAGCTAATAAAAGACGTGTTAAAAAGTCCTAAAGGGCCCTATCACTCTTGACCCGTTCTACGTCAATTATAAATCCATGAGCCGGTATCGAGTTTGTAACGTTTGAAAATAACGAATCAAGATAAGCAAAGATTCATAGAAAAGGGTTTAATATTAACTTTTATACGTTCAGCGACAGATTTTGTGCTCACTTGGATGTTATTAGTTAATAAATAAAACTAGAAACAATAGCAATATAAATTGTATTGGTTTAAAAATAAATCTTAGCCTATACAATAATTCATATATTTACATGAAACTTAAGTTTCATTTGTCCATAGACACAACCGACAATAATCCTTCACGAACCTTGCACGTCTCCTTAAAGCTTTGCCATTCTGCCAGCTAACGCTAAGTGTTGTGACTAGGTCTTAGTTCAAAAAAATAGATATATGCAAAAGCTTATCTGCGTACATCTAGCATACATGTAACATGTTCTGGTTTCTGAGGAGATTGTAATACAATTGATGTACCTATGAAAAACGTAACATGGTATTTAACATAAAATGAAATGTAATAATAGTTTGGGAACAGGAAGTCTCACGACCACAAAAGAATGCCTAAACATTTTATTGTTAACAACATTAAATAAACAAAAATTGATATTATATGAAAAAGATTTAGTCTATCAATATTCAACATTAAAGCACGTTTCATCTGTTTTGCATTTAGTTTACGAAATCGACTAAAGAAAGAGTTTATTTGGAATTTGATTATATGTTGATCAATCATGTTTCAGTAAATTAAATGCTACTTTTGGATCAAATTGTATATCATTTTAAGTATATCTCTGCATTTATTTACATACAAGAGAACTGCGAATAATGACAAAATTCATGTTTAAAATTTGTACTTAGTAATCCTTCTTCAATGTAGAAAATAAGGATGTAATATGTAAGTGGTAAAATATCGATTATTAAAATAGTCTTACGTGTTTAGTGACCGAATGAAATGCAATCGACTGACAAATTAAATGGGCATTTTACGTTATGACCGTGTGATGAGAACAGTTTTTCGTTTTGTGTGTTCGATTTTGAAGTGAGCAAAATGTGTGAACAATCGTATTTACTTCCTGAAGCCTTAATTAGCTGAACACTTTCAATTTAATATTTTATAAATTATAAACATAAACAAGTCCACGATAACTCTGCCACTGCTAGTTTTGATCATTTTTAACTACACTTTCTCTTGTACAATTGGCAATTGGAGTGGTGTTAATGCAGCATCTTCAGGTTTCCTAGCGGCCACCGTGGCCGCGGCAGCTAACGCTTGTCTATGGCGCTTCTTAGTTCTTTGTTTATGGAAATATAACCTTAGATAGTGGCACGGGAAGACTACACATTCCCCGGCGGGTTCCTCCGCGTCTATGTAGACTCCTCGGACGAGGATCGAGTTGGAGCAGTTCAACAGCATCAGAAGGGCCAAGCTGACACCGTGCGACAGCCAGTTGCTCAGCTTCGGTGTATCAGGAAATAGATATATATCGAGTAATCCCCAAACGCCTCGCCACACGTTGACGGTGGCCACGAAGGCCAGCAGGTGGTAAAGGTCGGCCAGCAGCAGCTTCGGGGCCCCTTGCAGTCTCGCAGCGGCCCAGCGCAGGGGCACTTGGAGGCCGAACGTGAGCACCACAAGCGTGTAGCCGATTATCAGTGAGGCCCAGCAGGACTTGGGCTGGTCTTCCGGGTAAAGGAATATGTCCAGGAGCGCCCAGGAGCCACGCCACACGAACACCACCAGCGAGCCGACCACGCACACCGAGAACACGCAGTCCAGGATAAACAGCGCCGTCTCGCGGCTGCTCGTTCGGTACATGGTAGGCACTTGGAAGTAATCGTGGGGCGAGTCGAGCGCCACCGCGAAAGGCGCCGACAACACGTTGCGCAGCGCACGCAACGCCGCCAGGGACAGCGCCGCCGCCACCGTGGTCGCGGCCACGGTCCGGGCCGCCTCCCCGGTGCATTCGTTGAGTAGGTTCCACACGCCGCGCCACGCACCCACGCACGCCACGCTAGACAGTCCCGTGTACAGGCGCGACGATACCCAATACGTCAGGCGTCCTCGATCTGGGTGTAGCCGCCCCAACCACGTTTGTGCAGCGCACGCCGCCAGATTAAACGCCAGGCCGGCGGTCGCGCAGGCCGTCGCCGAAGCCACCGGGCGCGTCGGCCACACGTACAGATCCATCAGGCTCCACGTGCTCTTCCAATAGGTAACGACGGCCGGCGCCACCAGGGCGCTCGCGAACACCGCGTCTGCCAATGCGAGAAGGGCGGCGCGCGCGCGCGACCCTCCCGCGAGGGTGTCTGGCAAGCCGGCAGTGCTGCCACGCATGTCGGCGTCCGGCGCGAGAGTGCGAAGGCGCGGGCCCGCGCCGTCGGCCGCCAGCGCCGCCGTCCTGAGGCTGGCCGCGGCCCGCGCCCGATTGCCGCTAATCGCGTTTCACGTAATAATTGGATTATGATTGCGCGTCCCTGCGCGCCGGCCGCCCTCACTCTTACTACGCAACAAACGGCCGCTGCCGTTACGTACATCTCCATTCATCAGTGCGCTCTAGGTATACATTTTTTATTTACAATGCACCGATCCACGAAATTAATGACTAAAATTTCTATTGACAATATCGTTCAGGGCCGAGAAATGAGATTGGTTAAGAAACACATACACGTTCGGGTTTTACCTGAAACTTTTATTTAATTTACCTGAAACTTGAATTTAATGCAGAGCATATGTGTATGGAAACAGCTACGCGAAGTTATCAGAAAATTTTTAGTTCGTACTAATATATTGCTGTCAATATTTTATGTTTTTATAGAAAACTAACTTACGCCCGCGGCTCCAAATACTCGGACAGAAAATGGATTCTAAATTTTTTTACGTCAACCGATCTGAGTCCCATTCTCGATTCCGATTTTGGTCCATATCTTGATTCAGATTCCGGTTTTGATATAGATACCGTTTTGCCTTAGATTTACTTCCAATAAAATTATCCCAGAACAACCATTACTCTTTTACCGAAGCCACATACTACCCCTCTTTTTTTATAGCATGAAAAGATCTCGCTCACGCACTAAATTCCGATTGCCATTTTGGTTGCGATTCCAATCGCGAAAAAATGTCGAACTTAATCCTCACTTAAAGATTGCTATTGCCAATAATCAACTGACATTAGTGAAAAATTCGTCATCAGCAAATTTACGAGCAAAAACTAGTAGTATAATAAACTATAACATATCTCCTAATCTGATGTATAAACTTGTGAAGTTTCATCAAAATCTATCCAGTAGCTTTTGCATGAAAACGTAACAAATATCCATCCTTAAATCGTCACTTTTCTAGCGCTTTTCAAAGACATGTCCGGCAGGTCTGCCACCATACCCACGGCGCCTGACAGCGTCTCTAACGAAACTCTATCGTACCCGGCAGTTATTTCAGCTTTCCTACTGTTCAGTACTTTCATCATTCCATCCCTGGTAATTTCATATTAATTTTTGTCACCGTTCATACATACAATTACAGTGTCATTGACGTCTGTTACTACATCCTCACACGAAAAAACACTTTCGAAATAGATCTTAAAAACGTTAATTTTTTTCTTTGTGTAATAAATATCCATCATAGTTTTCAATCACATCACAAACCAGAAAAGGTTTTGATTTGCTCTAAAATCATAAGAGAATTCGTTATGAAGCATCTTATAATTTCTGGGCAAACCAGATTTTGGGAAAATGAACCTTTTATTCCATTTTTTTCCACTAATTCTTTAGCTCTTACACACGACTTCAACCTAATTTACCTAATATTTTAAATTGCCCGTTTAAGGTATCCGAGCCAAAATGGCAAAAACGGCAAAAGGGCAATGGCAAAATCCTTTTACTTTTGTAATGGCCGTTCGTCCGTACGTCTATCCGTTCATATGTCACAGGTGTTTTACTCAAAAACTACAAATAGTATATTGATGAAATTCAGAGTATACGTGTTTTGTATAAGCTGCTATTCGGTTTTGTAATTAAATAACAAAATAAATATTGCTAGGGAGGGCACTCCATACATGCAAAAAAGCTGAAAAATTTTTTTTTCAACAAATATCAATGTATAGCACATATTTCGCTACTTCTTTTAAAATCATTATAAGGTTTCTAAGTATTTTTTTTTTGATTAATTCAGTATTTTCTGAAATAATCGCTTCGAAAGTGGCAGAATTTGTGCCACCCCCCCACCCCTTTATTTTCTAAACCATATGTCCAAAATATGAAAAAAATTAGAAAGATAACGCAATAAATGTTTTCAACAAAAAATTTATTTAATATAATCGGCTATATAGGTTTTGAATTATTCCCGAAAAACTGAGCTTTTCAACAAAAGGACGTAAGTGCTATGAATATACGCTCTTTTGCTGGTGCACCTTAGTTTGTTTCTCTAGTTGTAAGTGACTAAAGCGCTGATACCTATTATGTGCGGTAAATATGGAAAAAGGTTAAACAACAAGGTTTTTTTTCTCTGTAGTGCATTTTTTTGTAGCGACGGCTTCGGAACCCTACAGTGAGCGTGGTCCGATATGCTCTCGGCCGGTCTTTTATTCTTTGAGGTTGGCTCTTTTCGTATCATCTACTACTTTCTTCACTTTGACATCCCACTTATCATTAACTTTCTTACTGACACTTAAGAAATTCAAGAAATTTAATGAATGCTATCATAACATTTCTAAATTTAATTATACTAATCATTAAATTTAGAACATATTTTCTTATTTACTCTACATACCTTTTTGTTTACTTTGAAATGCATGGACATGGTTATTTATTGTGTGCATTTGGATTAGTTAAAATATTCTAGATTTATGGTACATGTTTGTTTACGCCGGACGTTATGTTTGTGTCATTATTTTCATAATCATTTTATGGCCTTGTTTACATTTATGGAATGTACGAGACAACTCACAAAGGAGTATATTTATCAAAATTTCAGTGCGAAAGAGTTTTTTTTGACGATCATTGCATTCACAAGTTAAAGAGGATGAATTAGTTACATGTAAAGTAGTTTTATAGAGAATTTTTCATTATCTCAGTATCGCTAAATTTCCTTCTATTTCTCCGAAAATAATGCTTTATCTTAATCCTCGAACATCGATAGGAATATATTGTAGCAACAATAAAAAAAGTGATGAAAACAAATTGGAGGGTCATGTCTTTCGACCTTAGGCGACAAAACCTTCAATAAAATAGAGGTTGCTACGGTTTTTAAAAACATCTTTACTAATATTTCAGATTTGATTATGAAGATTCTTAAATTACCTTTTTCATTGCTAAATCATTACTGAAAGTATTAGGATCTGTAAGTACTTGGATAACTGGATTCGGAAGAGGTTATCAAAACATTTAAGACTTTAGGAATTAAAAGACTAGTTCCTTTCATGGTCCTGCATTATAATAATCATTATAAACTTGATCATTAACTGCATTACCTCACACTTGCCTCACATTGATCTTCAATAAGTGTCTAAATGATGGCATGTTTCTCACTCAGATGAAAAAAAAACATTCTGTTACACGAATACATCAATACATAAAATGCCCTAAACTTTTGTTTCATATTTATATTATTGATATTTATCAAAATTTACAATTCTTCTTTATCAATGGTTAGCATATACTAATAATTTATAATGTTTATAAAACATTAATGATTTATTTGAGGTCGTTTAACAGTCGACGCATGTGTTGAGCTACATCAATAATTTCATGTAACCTGGAAAAATTCGCGAGATAGTGTTTGTATTTTCTAACCTCTGCAGTGCATTTAATTGTGTAAATTACAAAACTTTAATTGTTAAACTACGTCATTATGCATGACGGGCTGAGCACACGATCTAATGAAATTACATTGCATTGAGTAATAGAGTTCGGAGATTTGATTTCAATGGTGAGAGATTTTATGGATACAGATCGGAATACAAAGAACTGTGTTCTTCAGATCAAGGATTAATAACTGTTCATGAATCTTTGATCTATTTTCTAGTCTATATATTAACAACTTACCTAGTCTTGTTGCAAATAGTCGTAAAGTAATAATGTTTGTAGATGATACATCATTCTTATTTGAAGTCAAAGAATAACAGCTCGATTACGAGCATGGGAACTTTACTATATCAAAGGTAAAGAAATGGTTTACTGCAAATAATCCACTTTCTAATAAAAGTAAAGGCAGTGTATAAGTATTTTGATTCAAAATGTAAAATATAGATACGGAACTATTTTAGTTTGGAACCAGGAATCAGATTCTGTCCGTTCCTTTTTTGTTTTTGGGCGCAACTCTAGATAAAAGACTTCAATAGGATCCTTACATCAGTAAATTGGCAAATATAAATCAAGATGAGCAGTTAAAAAAAATGAGATCTGTCAGACGTAGAAAGTGTTAGGCTAAGTTATTTTGGATATTTACAAAGCTTATTATATGCCACTTTGCACTGGAGATTTACCACTGTTATATATATAATTTTGGTGCTACAAAAGCAAACCGATAGGGCAATTTACAAACTAGGAACTGGAGTTTCACTAGGAGTTGGGGGGCTGTTCATTTATTACGTAAGACAATATTGGAGGGAGTGAGATTTGAACATGACTCATGTGTTTACATGTCAACCCATTATATAAAGTCAAAAACCTATTTTATGGGGCTCTGTGTGCGCAAAGTGTGTTAATTCATATTCTTTGTAGATATTCAAGGCTTACTTAACAAAACTAACAAGTCATTACAAACATTACCCTTAAAGAAAATTTAAGGTTTTTATTTTATATTATTTGATATAAAGGCCATTGTAAGCTTTTCTATTGTTTTGAGTGCAAATATCCATGAATATAATCAGATTACATTCTCATCGGGTCAATTCTTTCTGAAATAGTTTCAATTAATTTTGATTGTAATTTCATATGATTTATCAGTAATTTCAAAAGATCTCTCCAACACCCCAAGTACCTTGCTCGTTGCTTGAGTGAAAATTGTTTTTCTAACGAGTTCTGCATTCATATTATAGTGATGTATTTCAAGTGTTGTGTTTACACGATAAAGATATTTTCGAATTTGAGTATTTCTAACGTTATTATTATAGTCAAGGGGAAAGATGAGAAGTCTTATTTTTTCTTACAATGGGATGGGAAGAAGCTCTTACGTAAGATTATAAAAATAGGTTTAGTTATGAATATAGTCTCAAAAAGCGTGTATTCTCTGCGGCACAACAAAAGTATGTGGTATCCACCGCAACATACCTGCGTCGTCTGCGAAACAATTTGTTCACCATGCTTCAAATATATAGCATCAAAAAGGCTGTGAAACTTCGTAATAAAACATGATGGATTCCAAAATTGGAAAAAGGCAGACGAAAGCATATATTCAAGACGAGATTAAGAAGCTACAGGTCACATCAAGAGTAATGTGGATATTGTAGAATGGGTGAACATCGACATTATTAATTATGCCGACATTATTTATTACGCCATAAATAAGCACTGGAACTGATGAATAGTAGAGATGTTTCAGTGGCTGATCCACGTGCTGAGGGTTATTGAACCCACAGATTTGATCAAAATATGATATACAAAAACAAATAAAAAGATATTTACCAAAATATATTTTTTTTATCGCAAATAAATCTGTGTTTAAATTCCTTCAACCGATTCTTTTTTTTTACATTGGAGGGTAAAGGGGAGGGGGAGTCAAAAAATGGTAAAAATTATATTTCGTCTTAATGGGGTGCTGGTGGCCAACCAATTATTATTTTTTCTTACATTGGAGGGAGGGGGGCCTCTAGAATGGCTCCTGGCGTGTCATCGTAATATAATCAATTGTAAAAACGATTTCGTTTGGATTTTAGTGTTCTAGTTGCTTATAGTATGACTTAACAATTGTAATATCCAATTAGACTGAACGTATCGACATGGGATTATGACCATTCGATGCGGAATTATTTATAGATGGTTTATGGCTATTTATTTTTTTAATTCTATGGATCCTTCATCGTTCAATGTTTAATTTACTTTTATAAATCTATCTGCATATATATAATAAAGTTAATTTTTTTTGAGACTCAAACTTAAAATTTTTTCATGTTACTCATAATGTATTTATAGAATAAATACACGAATGACAAGAAAAAAACATTCGTACTAATATGTATTTGTAAAAATTGAACGACCGCTATGAGGCGTGCACTTTTGGATTTTCCAAAATTTTTTAAATTTACGCCCAGCGAAGCGGACGGGTGACAACTAGTAATAAATAAAAACAAATCATATAAATCTAATTTATAAACACGTCAATAAAATATATATGTAATGCATATATTATTGTTGAAAGGTAATTTTTAATCAAATATGTTTAGAAGAATAACTTACAACGTAAAATTAAAAAAAAATGTTACAATATAAATAATTTAAGTTATAGTTCCCTAAAAAAGAAGATTAAAGTAGAAGAAAAGTAACAGTGAAAATAAATTTAATTCAATTAACACGGTACTACTATTACCCTTCCCGGGTCAGCCCTGGCCAAAAGTACCCGCTATACCGACGGCCCTGCCGCGCTGGGTTGTCACGGAAAGAAGTTGAACCTGATAAGATAAGGCCGAGGAACGCCCCCTTCTTAGCGTTGGAGTCGCTGAAGTTACAGGGCTTAAGCCTAAAATATAAATTAAACTTTGTCAAGTTGCATGAAAATCCGTACAGTAATTTTATCATAATATGCGCAAATGGGGATACAGACAGTAATGCTAAAGAATTCTGTGTTTCGGCTTTTGTATAGTATAAGACACGATATTTAACTATAGTATATAATATATATATATATATATATATATATATATATATATACGTGACGTTATGTACATTCACTATATGTATGCATATATGTGGCTATAGCAGAAATGGTCGTAACGTTGGCGATGCCATTTTTCAAGTTTTTTTTAAACAGGTGCTTTCCCTGCAAAACGTGGATAAAAAGATGTTTCTCTGAGTGTTGCTATGTTCAGTCATTTCGTGCAATTTTGGAATTGTCATTACGTACTCAACAACATATGGCACTGCGTGCTATAGGCTACAGATGATATTGCTTAAATAATTTACGTAGAAATATTTTGCATATTATTTTGTATATGTATATATACAAAGTAATATGCAAATTTAAATATGTATTATTAGAAATGTGGAAAGTTATCATATTCCCGCGGCAAACTCGAGAAATGCCAAGCAAAGCTCATTTGTCTACATATCTCTTAATTAAGTTTTATGCCAGTGGGATATTAGAACAAGTGAATGCCACATTATTTCGTGCCTGTTTAAATCACACATCGAAACCACCGATTAATTATTGTTTTTTGTTTTACATTTTCTAAGAGACTTTCAGAATGGTCCGGTGAAAAAAGATGTTTTTTCATAAATATTGTATTATTTTTTTCTCTATTTGTATTTCCATTCTATTACATCAAGTACACTTTAGTACCATCTATTGACTGATTTCATTTTTTTTATTGCATGTCATTCTGTAAAAAAAAACAACAGAAAAGTGCGAGTTCAACTCGCGCGGAGAGGGTTCCGTACGTTGAATATCCATCATATTTTTTTTAATTTGACCCAAATTTGTTTGTAGTAACTATAAAAAGTATAATGTGATACCGGATTGAAGACAGGAATTGCTGAATATATTGTTTATTGTTGAATTTTGTCGTGTCGTATATTTTTGAATACTTCGACTAAGACCGAGTGATAAAAGGTGTTCTGTTACTTAATTTTTTGATTTGCTCTTAAAATTCATATTGCATCTCAATAACACAAAGCCCACAATAAACTGACACAAGTGTGTGAGTACACGCTGTCAGTTTATATTGCACATTGAAACGACCTGAAACGAAATCATAAAATATATATATGTGTATATTCGAGACCCCTCACAACCTCACAATAATCGATTTATTTGCCAGTTCGCAAAAACTTTCGCGGTTTTCTTTTTTTAATTTATCCTCCCAAAAGTTACCCTCATATTTAAAATCCAGCTATTCCCATTACACGTTCGTTTTTGTACGCAGGCATACATATGTGTACCGCACGTCAAATTAAAATCGGTCGAATCACAGTAAATTAGCTGTGACAGACGGACAGACGAAGAGCTCCGTTTCCTCATTTGGAACTACGGAATCCTAAAAATAAAAGGATCAATTATCAACACAGCTAAATGTATAAACTATAAACTGACGGCGTCAATTTGAGTACTCGTTTCTGAAATTGAATAAAAACCATGTCCGATCCGAGGATATTATTTGAACGAAACCAAATACCAACGGTTATACCGAAATACCCAAAGAGGCTCACAATCAGTTGCTGCCTAAATCTCGTGGTGAAAATGTAGGTCGGTTCCTTGCCGTCGGTGACGAGGAAGTAAGGCGGCGCCAGGAAGTTCCGGCTGGAGCGGAGGAAGGCGGCGCACGCGTACATCAGCACCAGGAGCGCCGCGATGATGACGGGCCTGTGGGCGGGGGCACAGCATTGATAATCTGCTACGGACACTGGTTCTGCGCAAATGAATTACCTTCAGAGAATTTGAAATTCGTTGTTAGAGCTGTACAAAATAGTGAATTAAAAAGAAAAAAAACCCGGACAAGTGCAAGTCGAACTCATCCGCCGAGGGTTCAGTACAAATTTTCAGGTACATAAAAAGAGTTCAGGTATCGAGTCTCGCAGTTTTCAGAAATTAGTAAAAGTTTAAAATGTACGATTTTTAGATTTTTTCTTACACTTGTAGTATTATTTGCCAAACGTTATTACTTGCTAAATTTCATAGTTCTAGGTCAACGGAAAATTCATATTGCATTTACCCTATAAATTTTAATTATTTTGAGAATGCCAAAATACAGGTTTATTTCGGGCATAAACTGTTGTATCTTTTTTTCACATTATCTTAGAAGTTTAATATTTTTACAACTTCAAGGGACTGTAAACTTGAGTATATGGTTTTAATTTCAACTGGATACTTCCACGCGTTCCCGAGATAAAGGGTGTTGACAGACCCTTATCTAAAAAAAACCCCTAAAAATAGGATAATTTATTAGAATTTAATTAAAACTGGTATCGGAACAGAGTTGGAGACGAAATCAATAACGAGTAGCGGGATCGGAATCAAAATTGAGAATGCGACTATGGTCGAGTGCGGGGACGGAATCAGAATCAATAAGTGTGATTGGAGAAAAGAAAAAAAAGTAAATTCTACGTCCATGCTGGTGCAGCTGCGGGCATTAACTATACGGACGAGCCATCGACAAGAAAGAGCAGAAAAACGTCTGTCGTGCCAGCTAGTTTATATTTCACCCGCGGGTCCGGTCGCATGGACATATACGGTGTAGGTGTGTCTCGGCCCCCTTCACGATTCCGTACCAGAAAAATCCATATTCTTCACCGAAACACGCGCAATACTGTACAAGAAATATTTTTGTTATGAAACGACCTCATTTACGCTCTCGATCCTGATATCAGTTTTGTTCGCGATTCCGATGGAAATTATTTTGCGTTTTTATTTCTAAAAGAACATTTCAATGTTGTATAGACAACACCACGTAGGATGGCGGTTTTCACGTAAGTTATTGACTCAATTTCCGAAGTCTTATTCCCGCCGCCTAATGTGCCGCATTCACTAGATGTTGCGAGCCCTAACAAAGCTGTGCTTTTTGCTGGCATCTATTAAATTACAACCAATATATTATT
Organism: Eumeta japonica; assembly: GCA_005406025.1. Lineage (NCBI taxonomy): Eukaryota > Metazoa > Arthropoda > Insecta > Lepidoptera > Psychidae > Eumeta > Eumeta japonica. The sequence continues at coordinate 624,382 of BGZK01000001.1, forward strand.
CTGATAAATAAATTGAACTATTGTACGATTTCAGATAATTCCGTTCAACTGTTAAAACGTGATTGAGTAACAAACATCCAAACATACAAACTTTCATATTTATAATATTAATAGGAATAATCTTTCAAGAATATAACGTACGCGTGTTCGTCACTAAACTCCTTCTAAATGGCTCGATCGTTTTGATGGATTCGTGATTGTGAGGAAATTTTTCTGTGTGTGTGTTTGAATAGGTTACTGAATTCCTTAAATTCGCAATTGGACTCATTAGGTGGCGCTACCATTTTGTGCAGTGGTTCTGAGTATTTATTTAATATTTTGGGGAAATTTCTTTTTCGTATAACCACAAAATTTCACCCCTCACCACCTCCTCCCAATATTTTTTAAATACCTAACTCACCGTTAAAATCTGAGAAGTTTATGAATAATTGGACTTTTTGAAAATAAATTATAATTATAAGAACAAATTAGAATAATTATAATTAGTTATTGTGTTTGTAATTATATAATACATTAAATTTTGATATACGTCGTATGGTTTACTCAGCCTAAGCGATTTAAGCGCCCCAAAGACGTCTTTTTTTCCGACTTAATTCAGCGTTATCGTCATTGCTTTTTTCCTGCGTAACCCTATTTAAAAATTGGGCAGGCATTAACTGAAAATAAATGTAAGTCGGATAAGTGGTTCTCGTCTGAAAAGGATTTAAAAGGAGATATGTTTGAAGTTTTATAATATATGTATCTGCGCATATTAGAATACGACGTCGTCTCGTAAAAATTTTGAGATGTTTTTCAAACAACATTTTTTTTAACTATAAATTGTATGCTATTAAAGATATATTTTCAATCAAGTACAAAATGGAGCAGTGAGCGCCGGGTGATGGCTAAGTTAAATTGATTTGTTTCTATTTTTTCACAATTCAGACTTTGCATAAAGGGATTTCATTCAAAACATTTCTTAGTTTGAAATGCTTTTTACTAGACTTATAAGCGAAATGTTTCAGACGTAATTGATAAAGGAAATGAAATCAGATAATTTAACTTGGACAACCTTGTTCACTTCCTTCTTAAAAATAGAACCTTCGGACTTTTACAATTCAAGAGTGTTCCGCTATGGCTTTCATCGTGGTATATGTTTTGTATCTATTTAATAATACATTTATTGTACATATAATAATATATAATTAATTATGATACATTAATATTGTCTATATAATTATACGTATAAAAGTTTATATTGATTGACTGATATATCAACGCACAGCTCAAACTACTTACTGGGTTTAGAGATTTTAAATTTTTCTAAGAGGTTATAACGTAGGCGAGCACTAACAAAGGATTTTTAGGAGTTCAACCCGTAAGAGGGTAAAAATGGTGAAATGCTTTTGTATGGAATATCGCAAGCGTTGATGCTACAGATGTCAAATTTATCATTTTAGTTACTTAAAGAAATAATGAAAGAAATCATATACATTGATTTTTTTAATTAACTAACCCTAAAGTTATAAATTCAATCAACCCTGTAGGAGATAAATTAGGAAATGAAATGTTGTATGGAAATTCGAAACTGCTGAAGTTATTAATGTTTTAGCTAAACATTACTAATAAAAATAATGACATGCATTTTTCTCCGAAATAACCCTGAAAGAGGTGAAATAAGGGCTGAACTTTTCATTTAAAAAATCGCTGAGTCTATTAAAAATAAAAAAAATATTTTAGCTGCTTATTTCAAATGAATAATAACAACATGTATGATTTTTGGAAAAGCAGCTCCAAGAGGACGAAATGTTTTATGGAAACTCGAAACCGTTATGAGTATTTTTTTAAGCGCTTAAAACATTTTTCCGGTTAATATGAAACTAGCTATAAGTTGCACGAACGGACGAGAAACTGAGGAAAAAAAATCTTCATATTTTCTTATCAAAAAAAATAATCTTGACCTCTTCATATTTCTGCCACTAACGATTCCAAAAATTCTTTCACTCATAGAAAGCTACACTATCCGTATATAATATAGCCGAAATTTCATTTTGATACTACTAGCATTTGCTACGTCTCCGTCCGAATTAGAAAGGCAGGTCTATCCCGTAAATATTAGTAGTCGCGCCACTGTCGCACTACCGGTTTCAAAACTTCAATTAGCTATTGCTCTACGACTATGCACAATACTATAGAGAGTACATCTCTTTTGTTCAAAATGAGTCAATGGCGATTGCTATGTGGTTATTTGGATTTTCATTCAGATTTTTCAAATAAAAAAAGGTGAATATTGTTTGCGACAAAATACAAAGTAAAAAATTTGGTTGCCTGTAAAGTCGGTATACGGGCGAAAGTTTTACGTGACAACGACTTTGAATGGTAAAATCATTTTAATGTGAATATTCATTCGTATAGTAGGAAGAAGGATGAAATAATAGTAACAATTTAAAACATTTATTTATACAAAAGAATTATATTTAAAACATTAATTTATACAAAGAATCTCGCACTGAATTTCATATTAACAAAATTTTATTTTTACCTTTACACATACATACGTATTTATATACAAATATACATACAATAACGCAATACATTTGCAAGCTATGCACTAATTCTCTAGTGCTGCGCGCGCGCAGACCGATCATGGTTGAGTGGGAGAGAGACGCAAGGCATTCGGCGGGCCTCTCTCTCGTTCGGTGACTCATCGTTACGTTACCGAGCGTTACACTTTTTCAAAGTGACTCCCAGCCGCAACCTAATTTAAGACGTTGTCACGTCAAAAATGAAATTTATAACAAAACGAAAAAATACAAAATTATTTGGTACTCAAGACACATATTTGGATTTCGAGTTAGTTTTTTTTTCTCATTTTACCATCTAATTAAATTGTTTTCAAAGTCAACTTTTCCTTAATTAAGTCGCGCGCAATTGTTATTGAGCTGAAATTAGAAGTCAATGCATCTTTTGGAAAATAAGGAAAACTTTGAAATTTTACACAGTTTAAAACACGCTGAATGCAAAACCATAATCACTTCCAATGTCACTGCACAATACTTACTGACAAACGTTACTACTCACAGTTCAAAAACTTTTATGTCAGGCGTCAAATTAAATTAGTACCGATTGCTTCCGCGATTGCTAGTGTCGCTACTTTACATATTTTAAGACCGCAATAGCCGACGACAAGCGGCAGGCTAGCGACTGTAATACTGTAGTATCGATAATACGCGTATAAAATTATGTTGTTTGATTGCAACGATTGTAGAAACACAACAACCGTAGAAATTTTCGTCCGTTGTTGATTGACTGCTGTTAGGTGCTAGATCTGCCGTGACCGGTAGCAAAATTGAAATTGAACACATGACGAGAGATAGAATTAAAAGTGGAGACCGGGAGTAAAATCGAGAATACGACCAAGATCAAAATCGAGTGTTGGATTAAAATCATAATCGAGAGCGTGACCAGAATTGGAATGAGAAGAATGGTGAGATTAAATTTTAAAGTGGGACCTAAATCGAAATGTGATGCGGAACCGCGACCGGACTTGGGAATGGGAGAAATTGGACTCGAGAACAGGATCGGGATCAAAATCAAGAACTTATATATATATATATATATATATATATATATATATATATATATATATATATATATATATATATATATATATATATTACGTCATTTTTTATTATGTACATACGTATGTTTATTAAACTTGCATACCACGGTAATATATATTGATTCAAAATTTAACATTAGATAGAGAAATATTATTTGAGTTGTGGATATAATTCTACTAGTTGGAGTCAAGTTCAAAAGCCACGCTTTCATCACGTATTGGAACACCCATATTACCCCAATAGCCATAACATGAAGTAACTAAAATATTAAACTTCAATATGTTTGACTCGTATAATTCTACTTAACTAGAACGATGAAATCAAACCAGACTCATCCACCACCTGTGCGGATCTTCCGGGTCTGGTAGGACAGCCTCCACCGCCGCGTCCAGCAACCCCCAACCACCTCGCCAATGCATGATGCAGGACATGATGAAGATTATCGTGTATCCTCTGGAGAAGGCGCGCTCGAAGGTCCACCTTCCAGCGCCACCGTCGGGACCGCTCCAAGCTCCGCGCGCCCGCGAAAGAAGATGGGACCTAAAAAGAAAAGAGAAAATCAATAAATACACACTTGACTTTGCAGGCCGGCCCCAAAACTACTTGTAATGCTTTGGGAAATAATGCTTTCGAGCTAGAAAAAACACGAAAACGTTATTTTCAACACTATACAAGCCAAAATTGTTGGCGTTTCCTTTCAAAATTATTACAACTATGAAGAAATGACCTAATAGAAGGTTTGAAAATATTTTCACATTTACCATATTATGTAAATGTCTTTTCAGTTAAGAAACAGATTCAAACGGGGCGCACGATATTTGTTGCTATTTTTTTAAGCTCAAATTATGATTGCTATATCGATCGATTAAGAAATCTGCAAGTTTTTTGATACTTTGAAACATACGATGTACTACGCAGCTTTTTAGCGCAAATATAGGTTTCATTTGTATATCAATTTTTTTTAAATTATTGCCAATTAAATTTTACCCACCAAATTAACTATTGGCAAACAAGTTATCTAACTCACAATAGAACGTAGTGTCGATTACATCAGTTAAATTACCATTTTTCATTTTTCAGTTCACATTAAAATAAGAGCGTGTCGTTTTAATTTACATATCCATCAAGACCCTCGACGATTTCTGTCTGTTTTTGATAGAGATATTGGCGAAATATTCGCTCCAGGATTTGGTGAAGTGTATTTTGTTCTAAGTAATAGGTATTTCGAATTGAAACATGGTGAATTTAAATAGATATGATTTTTAATAATAAAATATTATTTTCATTTTTAGAGTCCCTTGCCTCACAAACGAAAAGGAACCATTGTAGAATCATTTCAATGTCCGTCTGTTTGTCCTTTTTTTTCAATGTCAAGTAGGTTTGGGGTCCCTTGAAACTGTAAAAACGTTAAGGTTCTATTTATTTCTATTCACCTAAAATAATAAAATTTGGTAAAGAGAATAGCATCACAGAGCAAAATAAAGAAAAATATATGAAAATTAAGGATTTCTAAATATCATGTAAAACAGCATTTTTTTTTATGATTATACACATTTGCAATCCGAGTATGAACCGTGATATAGAACAAAACATTGGAGAACATTTTTAAAAAGTTTTCGCTATGTTAACTTAAGATTTTCAAAAATTCGAATATTTATAAAAATAATCGGAAATTTTTATGACAAAGCAAAAGCTTAGAAATACATGGGACAAATATCTTGCCATTATTGGTATTGAAAAATCATTGAGACTTGATGGATGATATAGCTACATGTATTATTTTTATTTTTAATAGAAGTCATTTCATGAACAAAAGCTTAGGCACTAACGCTCTCTCTACGCATAAGTGAACGATGTCGTTGAGTATGATATTTTTAACTTCCCGCTAAGAAAATTGAAAATTTTCTAAAATTTTCGGGAAGTGGTTTCACCCCATTTTGCAAAAATCGAGTTCTCATCAGATCTCGATGTTCTGAGGGTCTAGGAAGCTGACTGATCATCCCTGAGATGATGTCCGTATGTCTGTGTGGATGTGTGTGTGTGTGTGTGTGTATGTGACGATGTATGTAAACCTCTTATAACTTTTAAACGGCTTGACCGAATCGAGCCCACTAAACGGCGTTGCAAAGAATTTTACCAAACTTAGATTTCCTGAAAGTTTAGGTCGATTTGGACTGCTAGATTTTGAGAAATTTTCAAAAACTAAGAAAAAAAATAATTTTAAAGTGGTTTTTTCAAAACAACTTTAAAATGGCTTGACGGATCAATTCAAAAATCTAATCAGCTCTTAACCTATTAAAACCACGTCGATTGTCGTGAACCGGGTCAAAATCGGTTGATTCGTTTGTGAGAAATCGTTGTCGAAAGAAATCGAAAAAAACAATTTTTTTGGAATAACTACGAAACGGCTTGATCGATCGATTTCAAATTCTAACCAGCTTTTGACCCTGTAAAAAACACGCCGAGTGCCACAAACCAGGTCCAAATCAGTTCATTCGTTTGCGAGAAATCGTTGTCGAAAGAAATCGAAACAAACCGTTTTTTTTTGAAATAACTACGAAACGGATAAAATTAGCGGGAAGTTGCAGAGTTGGCCTTTAGGGTCAACTGTTTTCCACATTTTTTTTGTTTGTAATAGGAATCATTTCATGAAAAAAGCTTATGCATTAACGCCATCTGTTGGTACATACATATGCACCAACAGATGGCGTTGAACTTATGAAGTCGATAAATACGAGATCTATTACACTGACCATTCACTAGCGTGTGGGTTTGGGCTGACACGATGTATTTAATACATTTAACGTGGTTCATAAGTAGAATAAGCACAACAAACGTAGAAACGTGCCTAGAGAGGCATTCCGAAGTGTGTAAAAGTGTTTGAATTATTTATACCTATATGAAACTATGCCTCAATGTTTCATAATTACGGGTTGTTTTAGGGGGAAATATCGTGGCGTACCCACGCAAAAATTACGACTGTATCAAGAATACAGCTGACCAAGAATTTTCTACTAACTATTAATAAATAGTTAGTAGAAAATTCTTGGTCAGCATCTGCAAAGCTAATAAGCTTTAATGTTATCATTAAAAAAATTTTGGCAACAGTTAATTTTTTTTTCATCTTCGCCATAGAGCTGAATTCTGTATTTAGAAGTCTGTATTCGTCATACTTCACGCCCCTCGCGTCTACAGTCCACAGTCTTATTCAATACTCGATAGAGTATTAATCATTTAAAATTCATGTTATCTGGTTACAGATAATTCTCTATGCTCTTATACATATTATTGTATTTACGTTAGTTACGAGCATGCACAAAAATGGCATTAGAATGTATTGTTTTTCAACTGCTATTATCATTAAATTTTAAATTTCACAGGTATTGCGGGGAATTAAGCTGAACGACACAACTAACGACGAGTTTGCAGAGGCTGACAGCTGACACAGTAAAACAGGACTAAAAAAATTATGTGCAACGACCATAAAGATATACACTCTGACGAAGGTACCTCAATAACGTTCGAACTGTGAAAAATTAACGAATTATGGTGGAATCTTGACCACTGAGCGACCACTGGTATTTAGAATTGCCAACCATTAATGGTATTCATAGTTCCCAATCGTGAGATTCCGATCTGGGGATTTGATTTTGAGCGACCAATTAGAAAGTTAAAAATAAAATTTAGTTAGATGCATTAAGACTTACAAATTGAGCGGTTTTACTATGTTAAATACACTAACATAATTTTAAAAATCTCATATGCATATCCAAAAAAGATCCAAAGTAAATAAGAAAAACGAGCATTCCCCTATTATAGGACATAGACCAAACATATGTCTGATAGGAAAAACTAAATTAAAATTTATGAAATGGAAAATAATTGTGAAGAGAAAATGCGTGTAAAATGCATTGTTTAACACTAACGCGATAGTATGTAATACGGAACCCTCACCACGCGAATCCGACTAGCACTTGGCAGGTTTTTTTTTTAATAATTTAATCACCCGTTTATCTATACTAATATATATATATATATATATATATACCAATATAATATATACTAATATAAACAAAAGTATGTTTGTTTGAACGCACCAATCTCGGATACTACCAATAGGGTTGTTGCCATCATAAACAAAAAAATGTGAAAGTATGTAATTATGATAACTTATTGAATGGAAAACAGGAATATATTGATTTCCGATCAAGAAATCACGATTTCCACTTATTATTTTAAGTTTAAATTCGTACTTTTTTAATCTGTGTATCACGTGACCAAAAACGCTATCCGCCATGATTATGTCAAGTGTGACGTCACTATCGACTAAACAAAACAAAGTACGACTAACGTGTTATTGTTAGGTTATGATTATGATAGAGATGGTGTTAGATTTATATTTGTAAATATATAGATAGAAGTATTTACACTTACATTAAAGTGATCCTCACATAAGTACAGATCGCTTTTCGTAGAAAATGATTTCGGATCTCGTCTTGCGAGTTCTAACCAAACAGTTCTCATTTCGATGTCATTTGGCACTTTGATAAACAATTTTCCAGGGTTTTAACACTAGAACTTTTACAATTCGTCACTAAACAGTAATGATAACGATTCATGTCGTTTAATAGCGCAAGATATGGCAAAAAACGCGAATTTAAGTTAATTAATCTAACCTTAGATTTGACGTTTTGTTTGTTTACTCGATAGTGACGTCATACCGAAATAACATGGCGACCAGCGTTTCCGCGGGAATTTAAAGTGATTAAAATTTGAAAGGTGTTTTAGGACTACTTGACGAACGTATTTTGATAAAATAAAAATCTAGTGAAAATGGCTATGTTTTAACTATTTTGACATACTTTTCAAAAAAGTGTCAAGTACCCTATTACATTAAAAAAATTATGTTGGATAGCCCGTTTATTGAAAACGGTTACAGAATATATTGAAATGCAAATTTATCGCGGGTGCGTCCGTGGGGTACAGCTAGTTAAGTATAGTCCGAAAGAAGTATCACTTTTTCGTGTGAATATATTAGCTGCTAAATACAATAATTTCAAAATAAACATTAACATTGCTCTCGGAAAATAACTTTAAAGGATCTTTCTATTTTGACAGCTATTAAATACCAACTGTGATCATTTATCATTCAACTTATTTTGTGTTGTTGGAATTGAATTATAATTAAACTTAAACGTAGCATAACATTGCGTCCGAGTTAATCGAATTTATTTTCGCTTCGTCTCAATCGCCGTTGTTGATGAGCTCCGATCGTGCCCTTCCGCGGCCGTTCTAATTTGGAATCAATGGAATTGAGAGGTAATGTAGCTTTCGCGACCATCAAACGCGATATATTCATTTCATGGTGATCTGCATTTAAATTTGACTTGTCATTGGATACCAATTAATATTTTAATTTTTACAATTCTTACGAATACAATTCTCATGGTCACGTAAAAATTCCTAATTACAACTGTTTTTTAAATCATGAAAATAATTATAAGATTTGCAACTATCAAAGGGAACTTATTTACATAATAAACCAGTTAAAAGAGTAGAATCTGGAACGGTTTTTTTTAATTTCTTGTCTTTCTGTCATTAATTAAATGAAATCAATAAATGGATTTTGATGCGGTTTCTACGGGTAGATTGATTTTGGCCTTGAGCAGAATATTGGCTTTATTCCATTCAAATACGATGTTAGGAATACGAAGTTATTACCAGGCGAATAGTAGTAGGGTTATAAATTGTATATTTTTTTTTTACTAATAGAAACTACATTATCGCAGAGTAATATAGCATATATTTTGTTTTGATACTACCATTTGTCCTGGTTTGATGCAAATTACAAATATAATTTGTACGTATTGTATAATTCGAATACCCTTAAAAAAAGTGTTTTTGTATTAATCTTCGAAGTGGGCTCTTAAAACATAATAAGTTAAGATACTTCCATAGAAGACTTGAAAAAAATAATCGGTTCTTTTGCGCCACCAATATATATATATACAATTTTGTTGGAGTGAGAATGATATGAATAATTCCTTATTTTTATCTATTACATGCATACATGTTTTTTCGTTTTAAATTTTACAAGTATTTTCGCGCTTATTGAAAAATTATATTCACAAATTTTCAAGATACTAGGCCGTATAGTATTATTTTTGAATATATATTCATTTACTTTAAAACGCTATCGTCACTCTTGTGAAAATTGCTTTGAGGAATTAGAATCGCTACGCGATCTTTGTACAAGAAATATTCTTTTGTGTTTTTTTCTGCATCTTTTCAAAAAACACAAATGTTTGAAATTGCGTAGTGCGTAGTGAATCTGACAAAATATTGTTACTAACTCATTCATGACATTGCCATTAGCAGAAATACTGCTCTTGCCCCAGACTTCAGGTGTATTCCTATTTTTTTAAATCGATTTTTCAAGCCGCATAACACTTTTTGCATAAGATTTTTCAGGAGAAAAGGAGCATACGGGCTTACAGAGAGTAAATGGTCACCGTCGTCCTTAAACACTCATAACCCCACGGGGGTCAATAGTATGCTATCGGTCTTACAACGCCGGCTCCAATGTGGTAGAATCGGGGACATGTACGAATAGTTTGTTTACTTCACTAACTCTGGGAGTTGTCACGTACAGCTGACCGTGCGAAACACAATCGACACTGAGGTCCACGCTTGTGGGTCAACGCGTTTGTGACTTTGCGCTTTATGATCTAGGCGTGACATAAGCTCATCGGAAACTAATTATGGTAAAAACGAAACGGTAAATGGTTTTGGAGTAAGAGGGTTTCGGGGTATAAAAAAATAGCTTTTCGGAGTCACTTTCTTGTTAAAAGCTTTTATTATGTTGTAAATAAATAGCTTTTAACTTCATTAAGTTGTGTATTGCTGATCTCTTAAATTTCATAGTAAAATAATATAGGACATCTTTTTCTAATTTGGGTAACAGAAATACAGGTGGGATAGTGGTGTCATATCGCTAAGGCGGGTATAATCTAGAATTTGTTGCTGTGGATACGTCTATGTTTTCATTTTTAAAGGTAATCATTTCGTTAATAGGGTCTTATGTGTACTAATGCCATCTGTTGGTGCATAAGTGAACCAAATTCGGTATAAGACGACGAAGTCGGTTACGATATTGTATAATATTTCTGTAGCCACTAACTTTTTTCCTTCCATAAGTTCTTTTGTATGTCTTTGCATTACAACTATACAAGCCAATTTATTACTACCAAGTACACAGACGTAATTTATTGATACATTTTGATATAGTATACATATGGTGTAAGTTTTCGATAATTAAATACAAGGAGAAACATTATTATTTCGTTAATTTTTTATTTAGCTAAACTAAACTAGCTGTAAAAGTTAATATTATTTCTTACGCCGTATTAAGTTCTCAGACGTTTCGTTTGTATACCAGAGATTAAATTAAAATTTAGCCATTTTTGAGCATTTATAATCGCTTTTTGAATAAAAATCAGCTACGCTGCGTATTTATACAATCGTCTAATCGAATAATGTATTGTTAATTGTAAATGTCTATGAAGAATGTGATTCTTGCAAACTTTCGAAATATTTTCTATTTCTTCAAACGCCAACGTTTTAATGGTTTGATCGGTGGTAGCTCAGTAACCAAGAGCATCGGCTTTGGACAAGAAAGTATCGGTTTCGATCATGAATATAGTCATAATCCTGACCACGTAATTTTAATGTCAACTTATTTCGTTGTATTTCATAGTTTTCGTATCATCGATCTGCGCTCAATAAACTTAGTTTGAAATGAACTCGGTTTGAAAGATTAAGGGTATAAAAATTAAACCCAGTTTAGGGCGTGGGTATTTAGTTGCAGACGAGCCAGCGGGAGTACATATCCTGTCTTGATTTAATTTCTTAATTCTTCTCATTGGCACCATAGACCGACAGGTGAACAGACTGGTCACTCTTTCTTATTTTTTGAGTTATTATATTAGGTCGTCAAAAGTAATTATTGGCTGTAATATTACACATCTTCAATCCACTCAGTGTCAGTTTGTACTGGAACTTGTTTGTATTGAAACGAACCGAAACCAAGCAAGCTATAGACTTCTTATAGGTTTTCCTGTAATTTATAGGCAAATAACTATTTTTTTATTTTTTTCATAATTTTAGACAGTGGTTTTGGAAAAAGGGGGATGGTCAATTTCTACTTATCATTTTAAATAACTTCAAAACTATTCACCTTAAAATTTAAAAAAATATATTTTTGGCATCCTCGTAATAAGCGTTTTTATTTGATGTATCATACGGTACAGTTTGCAAAAGTTTTTTAAATTTTCTGGTATATATATATGTGTGTGGGTCTGTATGTGTATGTATATGTATGTATGTATATGTATGTATGTATTATATGTTAACTCAATCGGTCCATTAATGTCGAAGCAAATAAGCTGTGACAGACGGACGGACACTCACGCGAGTGATCTTATAAGGGTTTTGTTTTTTCCTTTGAGGTACGGAACCCTAAAACTGGCATTTTTGAAGTGATTTGCGATTTTTTTATACTCTATTATTCTTTATATATCGCCCACATCAATTTATTTTTTTAATACACGCAACATATAATACTAATGCATGATTAAATTGTCATGAACTATTTCACTAATAGTTCCTGTCGCAGCTCGATTTTCGATTCCAGTACCAATTCTTAGTCTCGATTCCAATACAAGTTTGTTTATTTACTTGCCTTTCCATCATATTTCTAGAAATTTTTACTTCATACATTTTCAGTGTACATACAGAGGAACTCTACGACTGAGTTTTATCTTCAGACCGTACCAAGTCATTCAGTCAATGCTGTTACTAGAGCTTGACTTATTATCGACAATACTTTTGTTCGGTCAACAACCGACCGCTTCAATGTCTCGATCCCCAACTAATTTGCATGAGTAGGTGTGTTTGTTTGTGGCTCTCTGTGTTTGAATGGAGTTTTCCAATTTCAAAGCTTTTTGTATTAATAAATTAATACGTAAAGCGGTAAGCCCGTGGGTGTAACTGCAAATATGAGTAATGAATACCAAAGTCTAAAATGGTAATAACTAAACTCAAAAATCGTTTTAAAATTTAAAGAAATGATGTGAACTACCGAGTGGGATATGGTTAAACATGTTTGAATTTTTCATTTTAAGCATGTAATTTTTTGAAATAAATATTCCACTATGGATTTATAAATGAGACCCCCACTTTTGAATTTCAAACTGTCCAGAAATATAAAAAATCGTACGTAATAGGACATCGTAATAAAAAAAAAAATAATTTTATTTGATATGCTTTTGGAACTCAATATGCAGGTTTAATATATCGTGTTACCAATGGTGTAAAATTGTTATAAACAATGATTTTTCCGATCGCTGTATACTTGGCAAAAAGCTCACCTGATGAGAGCGAAACATATGTGAATCAGGATTCCCAAAACGTAACTCTGAGGATATGGGAAAAGATTCGAATGTATGTTCATCAGCCCCCAAGTTCCGCGCCACACGCCGACCACGAGCGGCGCGACCACGAAGCTGGCGAACATGGCGTCGACCGCGCTCAGAGTCACGTACGCGCAGTCGCACTCATGACGGTCGTGGTCATGGTCGCCCTCGTGGTCGTCATATCGACCCTTATCGACCTTGATTACGGTAATAGGCTGCGATACGTCCGAGAGCAGCTTATCGGAGATATTTGGTGACATCTGGAACAGATTGGAACACAAAAATGTAAATATTTACAACAGTCACTATGTGAAAAGTGAAACTGAGATATTCTAGTTAATACAGGTAAATATATCGAACGTAAAGTTTGTATTAAGCAAAAAATAATATATTTAATACGATAAAATTCATATGCATATCGCACCCTAATTACGAAAAGTTCTGCATTAATTAATCTGGATATTATTCATTATGTGCTTAATTTTATTGATTTTTCATTTACCCCCACTATGCTATATACTTGTATAGCGACAATTTTTACTCGTATAGAACATGAAAATTATCTGTGTGGATAAGTTTTTGAAGAAAAATAATTTCTACATTCCATAGCTAAACATAACCGACTTCAAAAAGGGGGATTTTCTCACAGTCCGTCTGCATGTTTAACAGCCTCCAAATGGACAAGCGTGTAGGGCTAAATCTTAAAACGTCCGAGTCCCTCGATCCGATGTAAAAAATTTGTAGGAAGATATGTCTCAGCAAGGGTTAATAAAAGCTATCACAATTACATTCACAACTACAACAAAAAGGGGTTCGATTATTTATTTCGTTTAACATACGTTTATTATTCAACGCATTGATTGGTTCAAGGAAGTGATGTATATTTTTTTGTTGATACAAGGTATCGAAATCATCGTTTAATACTCTCATATAATATTGTATATTTCGAACTTATCTTAAAATATCTGCGATTATAAGAGCGACGAAATTTAATATCCTCAAGACGTTGCAACTTGAAGGCGGTAAATCCGATGTATTGGAAAGTTTCTAGTATGTGATATACTATTAATTGTCGTTGTTAATCTCCGTCAATTTAAAGTTATGAAAAGCGTTTATATAACAATTGACTTTTTAATTTAATCCAATAGTACATTTGTTCTCCTTATCAAAACCTATAATACATACATAACGATGGGTGCCATTAAAAGTAAATACGTATTTTGAAAGATTTGGCCGATATATATGGGCATTTTGTCAAATTTTACGGATCGCTCTTACGAATTACGTTTTTGCTTTTGGTGCGACCCGCAGTCGATGTTGCCATCGCAACGTCGATTTGAACCCTAATCGAGTGTCACTTGAACTTTAAACGTCAAGTTTCATCTGCATTATAAATAGCTACAATATTTTGACATCTAGTATTATCCTGTCGCGTTCATAATTTTGTTGACGGCCTGTTTGAGGTTCATAGCCCTGAATATCCTTTTGACATTCACAATAAAATTAAAGATTGTTGACAATAATTTGGCAAGTTGTCTGACTTGTTATTTTGGTTTTGGTTATACTGCAATGCAAAAATTATCAATTATATTATATAATAATATGAATGAAAAATTATGTATACAAATACTGATTATATAGAAATTGAAAAAAATAAGACACATCTTGGAACATCCGGTTGTGACAAAGTTCCTTTTGCTACGTTTTATCTACTAAATAACAGGCGCAATAAAATAAATCGACAACGCGTGAAAGTGATTTGATTAGATAAATACCAATCTTTGTATATAACAAAAACACACAAGACTACGAGACGTTCTTCAAACGTCTGTAATATTGCCGTGTCGGACACCTGTTTCGGCCCGGCTTTCATTCTCCAAGCGTCTGGACTGTAATACGTATAAGGAACCTCGGTTTCAAACCCAAATAATTGACATAAAAGGGTACTACATAATTTACGAATATTTCAGGAACAAATAATTATGTAAGGCACATCGGCAACTAGACTTCTTACAATTTGTGTATAGTTATATATACATTTGTATATAATTAGATTTGAAAAAAGCTACCTTTAAGTTTCTTACTAGTTCTTCGTCAAGGAAAATTGCCTTCCAAATGAGGGGTAATGTGGCAAATTCGAAAAAATATTGCAACTTATTTTAAATGTTAGACTACCTATAAATGAAGGTTTTTTAAAATTGGTATATGAATAAGTATAACCTTTTTGGGTCATTCGATTCATAAATTTTCGTAGAACAACTTTTGTAAAGGACAATTATTTTTCAATTAAAACATATCATTAAGAAACTTACGTAGCTTGACAATTTTTTTTTGCCTTAAAAGGGAAAATGTTATATGGGATTTTTAATTAATCACTATACTTTAAAAGTAGAGCCTGTAAACCACCTGTTTGCAATAAATATTAAAGTACGAAATATATATGTACGAAATATAATATATTTAATATAATAAAATTATTGCTACTTTACTACATATTTTGTACAGACACGTCATAGACGCAAAGACTCATAGTAGTCACATCGCATTCACTAACGACAGCTGTGCGCTCATCACGCTATGTACTTCTATTTAATTATTTGCATAGATAACACGGTAAACGAGTATAGAGTTAGTGTGCGCATAATGCCATCTATGAATGCAAGTTTTAGTCCACATTTATTTCTTGTTAGATGATACTAAAAACAGTTCTCATAAAAAAATATTTATTTTTATGAGAGATGTGGATGACCACGGCGAAAAGCAAGCCAGAGTACAACATTGACGTCTTAAATTCATAATGTCATAAGGAAAATACTTACAATGTTTCTATTATAGCGGGTCAATTATGTCAGCTTAAAAGGATGGAGTCCGTATCAATATGACGTGAAAATTGTGTAAGCCGAGGGCGCGCGGCGGCCAAGTTTTGCTCTGACGTAATTTCGACGCCATTAACGATGTCGACTCGATCGTTTTAAATTGACATCATTTCTTATTGTTAATAAGTTGTTACTGTACACTATCCATATTATTTAACAAAAGTTACTCGCTTCTGATTGGTTGTTCATGCGTTTGTTTTTTTTTCTCAGGAATGCGTTTAGGTGTCAAATTGAAATCAATAACAAGTGATTAAGTTTAAAGATGTAAAAGAATTAAGCTTCTAAATCAACGTAATAAAAATAAACGGCCATTCTTGTCGCCAATTTTGACACTCGCATTTAAATCAAAACCTATAGGATACTCTCCGCCTAGAATCAACAAATTTGGCAAGTAGCATGGTCTCAACAAAAATAAAGGTCAGCAACATTTGAAACTTGTTGATTTGTAGGTATATCATTAATTTGTTTTATGACTGCAGTTTGACAATTGCAATCGCAGTATGGATTATCATCTTAAACCGATGTATAGGGAAGCATTTTTTAACTTCCTGTTGTGAACATTAAAAGTTTTCGTAAATTCGGATATATTTTGAAAAAAGAAAAACAAAAAAAGCTTTCTATCAAAATATATCTCCTGGGAATCAGTATCAAAAATCAGGCAAAAATCGTAGAAACTTTTGATAGATGGAATATCAACGTACGTAATTGAACTTGTGCGAACCCTCAGGGTGCGCGTCTTATTCGCACTTATCCAGTATCCTTTTTTTTACTTAATGATAACATTATGGTGCTAAGATGCCGTCTTTTCGGTACAAGTGTTTTATATACAAATGTATGCGGAATAGTGTTGAGGCTACTACTGAGGGTCGGGGAAAAGTTTTTTCGTATTTTATATACAAATTTAAATTAATTATTTAGATAAATATCATCGTATTTCATTGACATTTAATTATACTGTATGTGTGCCATTTTGTTGGACAACTTGTTGCCAATTTTTAGATAGTGACATAATCCCATTTCTGTACAAATTTTGGGACTTCTGATTAAAAAACAGCGACAAGTAGTGTTGACAGTCCTCTCTTGATGTTAACTATCTAAAGAACTCTGAAGAGACCGAAACAGGTGAAAATCTGAGGGTGCAAGATCAGGGCTTATATGGTGGGTACATTAACACTTCTCAACCAAACTCTCTCAATATTTGCTGAATGGCTAAAGATCGAAGTGGCTAAAAGTCCGGCGTTATCATGGTGAAAAATCACTCCCTCTCTGTTGACCGATTCCGGCTGTTTTTTTCTATACTTCTTCTTTGAGTCTCATCAGTTGTTGGCAGTAGAAATCCGAATCGATGATTTTGCCTGGCGGTATAAGCTCATTATGAATAATGCCCTTCCAATTCCACCATATATGGTGATCCCACTCAACTTATTGAGTTGCTCCGGGGTTTCACTATAGTCTATGGAACTTGTTTGCAATTTGTACACGATTCATTAGATTTCTTTCAGTGAACTCGTGTGGGAACCAAGTATCGAATTTATAGGTGTATATCCACCTTTATTCAAATGGGTCAAAATTGTTTTATAGTCAATTCCCAGCTCTTCAGCTATGACGTAATAACTATATGCCGATCTTGCTCTACTTTTTCCAAAATGGCATAGACTTTATCCATAATGGGTCGACCAAAGTGAGGTTCATCTTTGACATCTAAATTACCGGACTGAAAATGCTTATACCAGTTTTGAGCTACTCTTATCGGCACTATATTAGATCTATAAACGTCACAATTTTTTTTGCCGCCTGTGTCGCCTTTTTCCCTTTTTCGCAACAAGACTTCAAAATGTATGGAATTTCTATGTTAGATTAACTCATTTTGGTGGAAAGAAAACCAATAGAAAAAGGGCGGGACACTGTTTTTACTTTTTATTTTTCTCTTTTAAAAATGTCATCTAAACTAGCTAAATATAAATAGGATAAGCTAATAGATTTTACTACAGCTTTTTATTTTAAAAATATGAAACAAACTTTTTCCCCGACTTCATAGATATATATTGAAGAAAAAACTAGTCATACGATCGAAAAATTTTGAAAAATTTCTCATTAAAATTTATTTGAATACGCGTTTTGCACAACCCTAAATTGCACGGTCTGCAGGTTGAGGCCGATGTGATAAGGTGTGTGATCATTTTTTAGAAATAGATGACATTGCAAGAGATTTTAAAGTCATATAGATTATAAACAGTTGTTTAAAATAGCTAAAGAATAATATATATGTATTCTTAACATTTTTTATGGGAATTTTAAAGAACAAACGAGCATGCGAGCCACGAGGGACTAAGTGATCACCGCCGCCCATGAACGGTGCATTTCGACTCTTGTACACCACGATTTACTTGAATACTTTCATATTTATATATAATGTATAAGCTGATAAATACATCACCTTTCTTGGCATCGTGTAGTCGGGTAACAAGACGTTCGCATGCGTTTGTCATACAAACGTCCTGACGTAAATGATGGCGTTGTACATTAGGGTGATTCATTTCCGCAAAGAATTTTTTTTTCTCGGTGCTCAAGCCAAATCTTAATCTACATGTAGAAAAAAAAATTCTCACCAAGTTTGAGCCCTTAATATTAATTTTAACCACTTTCTATTTCAATATTTAATTTTCCCATTTAAAATACACGTAAAAAAATTGGTTTTTTTTCAAATTTCTAATGCTTAAAGACCTTTTACAATATTTTCAATCAGTTTGATGGACCTTATAGGAAATTTCACGCTCTTTAAAATGCATTTGGGATTTTTTACGTATCTCCCATTGGTTCACCAGTAGAAGAAGTGGTCAAAGTACAATTTTTGCGAAAAATCCCGTTTTTTTCAGTTTTTTCGAGCTAATTGCCAAAAGTAAAAAGAAAATACGACTCAATCGTTAATGAAAAGTGGTTCAGCTGATATATCATACATTTATAGTGATTTTTATACCTAAAAACTTGAAAAATCCATAAATACTATCTGAAAACGTTATTTAAATCCAATTTCTCAATAATTACCTCTATATTTCTCTATTCAAAGCATTTTCCTTGAGTTGTTATGATTTCTGACTTATAATTAATATAAAAACAGTAAATAAATTCATAAAAACACAGACAAAAATGAAATTATATTGTTGATTTTACAATTTTTTAACATTTTTGATTGTAGTAAAAAAAATATACATAATAAATATTTTGTTTTTCGAAGTAAAGTTCTTAAATTGACAAAAAATTCAATTCTAAACAAGGTAATCTTCAATCACGCTCCTCTTGATACGAATTTCGGATGGATCAAAACGGGGTCGTGTTAACCCGTGTCCATTTTAAAGTCTATTACAGACTAGCTCTTGCCCGCAGCTCCGTTCGCGTTGTCAGCTATATTTAGACCATTTTAGAAGTGCTCGTGGCGTTTATTCATATTTTTCTCACAAGACCACTTTAAATGGCCTACCTCCTTAACGTAAGAAAGGCTCAAATTAGATGAAAGATAGATGTTAAGTTGGACTCCAAACTACCGAACTGTGAAAACCTTATCAAAATCCATTAAGCCGTTTTTGCGTGATACAGTAACAAACGTACAGACACACAGACAATAAATCTAAAAACTGTTGTTTTAGCTCCTGTTGCTTTAATAAAG
The DNA here is from genome assembly GCA_005406025.1 of Eumeta japonica. NCBI lineage: Eukaryota > Metazoa > Arthropoda > Insecta > Lepidoptera > Psychidae > Eumeta > Eumeta japonica. The sequence goes on from BGZK01000001.1 coordinate 643,997, forward strand.
ACCCCCCATATCAGTTTTATTTTAATATCTATAATGTACTGACATCGGCCTGTTACAAATTTTATTATATGTTTATTATAAAAATAATTCTTGCAAATTCTTATGAGTTCATTGCTGGCAAATAAACAAATAAATTTGCAATATGTTTGTATGAAGATACTAGCTTTTGCCCGTGGTTCCACCCGCAAGGACTTGGAACTAATTCTTTCATCTTTCACATCCATCGGTTAACCATGATCCCAATTTCGGAATCAATAATGATGTCGGATCTGCCTTCGATTCTATTCCGGTAAAATTATTTCAGAGAAACCCATCCTTTTCAGAAGAATCACGTACAGATTTTTTTTTAATTATAAACGATTTCCTTCACGCTCTTGATCCAGATCCCTGTTTCGCTTGCGATTTCGATTCTGGACCGATGTTGAACTTGACCCTCTCTTAAGTATTTCCGTTACCAATAACCAACCGGTATAAGTAAATAATTTGTCACATTTATACGCGAGCAAAACCTGGCAGCTTTATCAATCACAGCCTATATATTCTTCTGATGTATAAGCTATATGATAGAGTTTCATTAAAAAAATTCAGTAGCTTTTGCGAGAACGCTAATCTTTTGCAAAACGCCAACCGCAGAGCGCGTTTGCATGCGGTTTTGCTTTTTCAGCTATTCTTAAACCGCTTGCGTTTAATAGTAGTGCATGCTAAGCCTTAACACGCCAAAACGTTTGCGAGCGCTGTTCCGCCGACGTTGAAGTTTAACGGATACCACAACCTTTAAGCGATCGGTAACACACCCACTTTCATTCCTGTCAATGTTTCAACGGAAATGTAGCGGATTGGGCGTTCGAGGGAAACTTAAGCAGATAACGTAATGTTGCAAATTTTAAAAATATATGTCCTCATATTCAGCATTTTGATTAGTTATGAATTCTATGAGTAATTATAAAGTTTAATTTTAGGGTCACATAATAAAGAAGAGACCGTGTGGCGAATATCCATCCGTCCTCACTAACTTTAGCTCTTATAATATTAGTAGATTAATATTTATGGCCCAGATAAACAATAGCATTCTTAGAGCAATCATCTGTTTAAAAAGTCTAATGCTTAGTAAGATTTAATGAATTCAAAATGTAAATTTCAAGTTAGTACAGTGAATAATAATTAAGGCATCTTTTAGAAGTTCATCAAGTATTCATTTTAGTCCCTAGAGCGTCGAAGTTAGAAGTTGTTGTAGTAGGCGTTTCATTTAAAAATGAAGTTTCACGAAAGTCAAATTATCTTGCTATTATTGTTATTGATCGACCATTCGACCACATAATTTAATCTTATTTCTGCTCTATATGCAATAAATCAAAAAAAGTGTACATTAAAAAAAATATTTAAAAAGCTATCATTAATTAATGTTTATGTAATTACATCGCAAGTATAAGTAATAATTTTGTTATTAATTTTCAACAATAAAGTTTTCATACTTAAATTATTATAATTTTTAATTTAATTAATATATCTAGTATAATAAACAATTTACTGTAGGAAAAACATTAAGTATAATAAACAACTCTCGTTACCTTTATACTTCTTGTCACTTGATACAAATCCGAGTCGATTTACATAAGCGGCTATCAAAAATCACACTCAATTTAATGACAAATCGATCCTTAATTAGAATTTAATTTTCAATAAACAAATGCTCCCATCTTTCTTTAGCATAGCGCGAACGTAAACGTTTCCAATGACATTTGTTACGAAAGATTTTTATCGAGTTACAGGTGTTCGGTAGGTGTTAGCGCTTAATGGCTTATGGCACGGAAACTGGCGGCGCGGCCGCTGTAAAGGCACCCCGGCCCTAGGCCCCGCCCTCTTCCCCCCGCTGCCCGCCGCCCATCCATCGGCGTCAAGGTACACTCGGATAATTTTTATAAGTGACGTCGACTCATATCTATTTGTTGATGAGTGCACATTATAGAGATGTATTTCGTTAGATCTTCCGGTAGGAATTTTCAAGTATTTTTATTTATTTTTGAGAGTCTTAAAGAATGCGTCTTAAATCATAAAGACGCGTTTACTACAAAAAATCAATAAAAAAATTATCGTGAATTTTTAATTCCGTTAGTGGATAGACGAAAGAGGCTTCGAAGCGATATGTGTGTTTAAGATTTAGAAAACACTACTTATATTCTTATATTTATGAATAGCACACAATAATCCAATACGACGAATTAAGTAGAATTGTAAAATTTGGTTACTTTTTTTAAGTCCGTGATAATCCTATCTTTCACTCTTGGCGATTAGCAAATTATACTCAGAAAATGTAGGCAGTGATGTAAGACCATTTTGTGGCTGTGAAATACATCGATCCAATAGCTCTGCAGGTATATTATTAAATGTATGGATTTCTAGATATATGTAAACATTGTGTTAGCTTTATCCTGATCATAAATATAATTTTATTATAATTTATGATAAATATCCCTATCATAAGACAAGAAAATAGAAATTACTAACAAAATCGTACGATATATTGCTTACGACGCCGCACTTATTAATATTCTTGATTTAATTAGTCATTCTTCCGAGAAATCTGATATATTTACATTAACTCCATAACATAATTCTACGTAATCATTGATACACGATGAATCTGGAATATAATGAAAGTGATCGCCAACTATTGCGTTTTAAAGTTGATTATCATATTAAGTAATATTAAATCTAGGTGACAAAAATCTAGTTCACGGCATTTCATTTTATGAATAATAAACAAACCTGGATTTTATCTACATTATTTATGATACGCATTAACTGCGTCATCCAAATTATAACGTTATAATTAACAGACTCGTGGCTTCAAACCTGCTATAAAATATTGTTTATTTTACCTATTTTTCTTTATGCTGTTAATTGCCTTTTAATTACATCTTGACCTATTTCATTTATCTTTTAGGATAGCGGCTGAGCTATGCAGTTTCAGCGTACAGGTCAAACGGTGAATATGCGAGCCAATGGGTGACCACATTTTATTAATAAAGTGGAAAACAATGGAGTACTCTTGACAATTTCAATTAGCAGTATTGTTTAAAGTAATGAAATTTCAGTCAGTCATTTTACGGTTACTTTAATTATTGGAAGTTTTATATAATAGGTGTACCTATACACATCGTCGTTTATCTTTTTGTTGCTAAATAAAATACAAAATTGATAAAGGAGATAAAGGCTCAAACTTTTTTTATATGAATGAGGGTTTGTCAAAATGGGAGTCCCGTCAAATCTATCGACGGAGCCCCCACTTTGAGATCCCTCATTTATATTAGGAGGTTAACAAAAAAAAATCACGTTAACGTGGCCAAACGATTATCTAGCCATCTATAATCTTTACTCCTTTAAAGAGGTTCACGGTCCTCTCAGATTTCATACAAATGCGTGAAGCTAGATTAATTGAAAATATGTAAATGATTGCCCGCTCTCTATGTCCTATCGTCGTATGGGTATCTGTGTCTATCACACATGGAACGCATACGCAGGTTTTTTTTTTCTATTATGAAAGCACATCACCTCCCATGAGAAGCGGACCATCGCACTGTCAATCGCATATAACTGTTGTACATATTTTCCTTACGAGACAAGATTCCGACCCATACAACATAACAGATCTCAATTCATGGAATACACGACGCTTCCTCACTGGCGGTGGCGTCAATTTTATTCATGAGCCAGAATTTTGAACTACGACACGATTACATGTTGTATCAAGCACGTTACACGCCTAGAACGAGAGAAATCTTTTCACATTAGTTACATATGGCTCATGTGTGACAGTTCTCTGCATGATCCATTCCGGACCATACGAAATAATGGATCTCATTTTATCGCATGTATCACCTCCATATTCACACAGCGTCTTCATTTCAGTAACATGCAGCTTCTGTAGATCCGTTTTAAACGAGAGTTAATACTCAGAACTATATGACATGGCGGGTCTTATTTTATCTAAGCTCGTGGTATTTCTAAGCCAGAGGGAGCTTTAGTGTGTCAATTGAATACAATTACTGTGTATTGTATTAATTTTTTTTCTATATATATAAATGTGTTAGTAAGATGCAGCTTGAGAGTGTAATTTTTCTCGTGGATCGACTTTTAAAACTGTGTATAAACATAACGGATACACTTTATTGAGGCGCGTGAGATCTTCAAATCAGTACAAATTCTCATTACAATTACCCACGCACAGTCATTTTGTATAAGTTCATTTTCTTATAACACACTCATAAGTAATGTTTTTTTGACACTTATAACGTGACACATTTTATGCATATTCTTATGTGTGTCACTGTACGCCAATAGAGATCGTCATTTTAATATTACACGAAAGGGCCGCTTATCGTTTGGCAACTACTCGAACGAATGTTCGTTTATTTTCTTCTGTATTCTTAAATTTTCTTATTACATTTTTTTATACGCCGTTTCAAGATTATTCAAGAATAGATATTTTCTAGTAAGTTCTTAGGGCTATCATAAATTTACCATTAGACATATAGAATTTATAATGATATCAAGTTGAATTTAATGAGCAATGCGTTAATAAAGCAAGAATGCAGGTAAACAAACACTAAAATTTCGTTCACGTTCTATTCCTCTAACTTCACTTCTATAAAGAATGCAAATAAAAGAATTAAACTACCATTAGAATCTGTAACACCATACCAATCCCATAGCGTCTGCGGTTGCATTCGCCCGTGCAGAGAACGACAATAACAAACGTGACAAATGAATTGCTATGGTTTAATTCTTTTAGTATGTTAATTCCCATACGAAGAACGTCGATCCGAAAAACACCAACGACGACACATGGCTTACGTTTATACTTGGTGCTAGCGATGTTATTTATATGTTATTGTGTCCTTCAAGATTCACCTGTTATACGAGTATAGTTAAATTTTGATTTGTTTTCTGTTCTACGATAAGGTTTGATCGATAATAATTTTTATTAACGTCTTAATTTATTTTTAGGTCGGTTCGTACGTAGATTTACGTCTGCGTACAAAATTTAATATATATATATGTATGTATATATCTTTATATATATAATTCTTCTGCACATATATTAGTTAGTCACTGAATTACTCTTAAAAGGCTGGATTGCTCATGACGATATTTGCTTTGTGTGTTTGAGTAGGTCTCTGGATGGTTTAGATTTACAAATGAACTCGGTAGGAGGCGTTGCGATTTGGTATTAGATTATTTTTTGACATAATTTAGTTTTCGCGGTTTCGCCTATCGTAACATCTATCCCCAAAATTTTATGCTCCATCACCCTCCAATATTTTTTAAAATGAATAGCTGACCTATAAAATCTTCTTAGAATAATTCATAGTTGTTACGTTTGTAATGTGTAGGTATATGTACTATAGGTGGCACTGGTGACGAATTCTGTTGTATCTGACATACAAATCTATACATGCACAAGTCATTTGCGTCGTAGCTTGGTTTGTTCTGCCTTCAGTTTCTGTTGGCTACGTGTCGATAGACATAAAATAGAATATTTCGTAAAGACTATCGAGAAATTAGTTATTTTTAAATTTTGCTTTGAACAACAGCAAATCACAATGACGAAACGAAGACTCAAATGTTAAGAACAGTGCCAGATGTTGCTTAGTATATAGTTTATAAAAAAAGAGTTTGCTGAATCCGTTAATAGTATACAAGCTAACCCTCGAGCTGGACAACATCTGTCGGGGCCGCCAGTACATATATATATATTCGCTTATTTATCAAAGAAGCTCTCGTAGATTCCCGCATCGATCTCTGCCAACGCTCTATGTACCCTTGACACTCCTGATCTTAGGCGCTCTGATGGTAAGCGAGTTGATAGATTAGAGCTGATGGATTAACGTTATTCCCCTGAGAAAGAGGGCGTTGTCTAATCTGGGATGCCACATGTAACAACACCCCACCTACATAATAGCTCAATATCTTCTCAATATCTTCCGGAGGCAAACCTGCCGCCAAACAAAAACATTTGATATACAGTATACTGAAGAAAACATACCTTCTTATTCCGGTCCCCTGGCTCATGGGGTAGTAAGGGAAAGGCCTTCATGAGGAATTTGGACAAAAGACTCAGATTATGTACAAAGAGTATATATTGAACTTGTTTATTTGCAAAATAATGCACTAAAAGCAGGTTATTTCAAGTTTGTTCATATATCTTAACAATTATTTATAAATTAAGTAAGAAATAGTATTTATATATTAAGTAAGTAAATGTACCGATACACCCCAAAAAACACGCTACTTGTTAAAAAATGAATGTTTTATTTTCAGTTTCGTCACATTTGTATTATCTGCAGAGGGTGTCTATCTGTGTAAAGCCTATCCGGATTTTCGCAGGGACATAAGGGCACGAGAACGCGGAGTCTTCGAGCCGCTATTTGCGCCACTCATTATTCCTTCCAGGAATAGCAGTATTCTTCTACCCTATTTTTCCCACCCCAAAGCCTCAATGCCCTTCGACCTCCTATCTTTCTTACTTCCTACCCCTCCTACACCCTTCCAAAATTCACAATATCAAAGTACGCGGAAATTAAAAAATATTACTCCAGAAGGGTGCTGGCATTGCCAAAAAATCCCTTCCCAGACTTGACCATCAGTTCCATCGTATTGGGAGGAAAGAGGGAAGGGTTCTATCATATCCCATCATATTACCGTACCGGGGAATCAGGAGCTATAGGTCAAACTGTGAAGTAAAACTATTTGTTTGGTGTTGTGACAGATGTTACAATTAAAGTCAATGTCATTTTAGATTTTAATAGTAGTACAAGATCCGACTGCGTGATTTCTACGGCCATCAGTTTTGTAATCAAAACGCGTTTGTTATAAATAATTATTAATAGAGATATACATTTCTATAGGATTTCCAATCACGGCCGTAAGTATTTGAAAAAAAAACTAATTGATACTACGCAATATTTTATTACAAAGAATTGTGGTATAGCCATGCTGTTTTCAACTTGGCTGAAACACGAAAATGGGCCGGTTCGATAGCATAAGATAGCACACACTCACAAAATATAGACGTGAAGTGACAGCTTTGGCTGTTGCGTTTCATCCAGTGAGCAGCAGTTTCGGTGGCCCACTTCTCCCTCCCGCCATCCTACTCCCTTCTCCATCAAATATATTCCTACCCAAGACGTTGACAACGCACGGGAAATTCCTCTGGGTTAGCGAGTGTCTATGTGCGGCGGTGACCTTTCACTCTCTGGTGATTCGCATGCTCGTTTGTTCTTCAAAAATGATGTATAAGAGAAAAATTATTTAGAAAAAAAACGGCGCTTCGAACGAGAAAAGGACAAACGTTCAAACAACCATAATGTTGCATACGTAATGTTATTGCCGGCGCATAAAGACATATATTAATTTTAAATGTCCTGCTTTTGGGCGCCAAAATCTTTTCATAGACACTGTTGCTATTTTAATTCACTATAAAAATATACATACATAATATTGTTTTCGAATATGTTTCAGATTGTTTTTCTGTTCAAGTGTACTTTAATTATGAATTGTGGCAGTGCCTGTACGACGTATCGATAAGTAGTTGCACAAGGGCATTACATTTACTTGCACGAAAATACGTTAATTAAATTAAAGATCATAATATCTGTATTTGACAAAAATCACAGCCATGAAATTAAATGTCATAGTTTTTTAAGCGATGATGTCGCCTAATATTTTTAATGCTAATAATAGACATACTGTTTTCTTTTTTAAAATCGAAATGTTTTAAATTCTTAAAGAAGCAGTTGTCGATAACTAATCATTGCGCATCGAATTTTTATGAACTCTATACTATAAATATATTTGTTTGTCAATTTTCAAAATCATAATTCACAAATTGAATTATATTTATACTGAATAAACTTCTTGAGAAAATAATAGATAAAGTATATATAAAAAAAAAATTGTAATACGTAAACATTTTTTCGTTTGTACTTCTCAAGTTTTTAATGTATTTTATAAAAAAAAATGCTATCAAGTGACGTAACTGTTTGGCATTACCCTCTCTGTCTAGACGACAATTTAAAACATGCATTTTTTTAGTCTTTGTCTATTGAAAAAACCTCTAAGTAATAAAAAAGTGAACGATGAAGTAGGAACTTTGGAATGTGTTTTCCGACAACATCATTTATTTCATCAATCGCCTTCAATTAGTCGTTGTTTAAATGTTATAAATTAGCATTGATTGGCTGTCTAAAAAATCTACGTTTTCCATTTGCATATAATTGTTTTTATCACAAATAAAACAAATCCAAATTAATTAATAGCGTATATTTTTATATGGTCATTTAACAATTTCAAGAAAAAAAATTCATATTTGATTCGAAGTGAATACAAGGAATATGTAAAATATGTGACACAATAGGCTTTATTCATTTTGAATATTAATAATAAATATAATGAAACCAATTAATTACATAAAAAGTACAATTACTAAAATTATATTAACGCTATTACAAAAACAGGAAAATGCAATAAGTACATAGTAGCTAGCGTTATGTAGAGCGACAGTTTATCTACTGATAACATTTGATTTAATTAACTTTAATGTATTATTCTATAATTATGTAGTATATTAATTAGAAATTCGTGAATTATTATCTAGTTATAAATAGATTTATAGTTTTAGAACATTCAAGGGACCCGATTTTACGTAATGAAAATATAGTAAAATAATATGGTTTTCTTGTTCGTAACGAATTATTTAAAGGCGCAACTTTTTAAACATATAACAAAATCTCTTTAAGAGTTATATAGGAAATTAAAATTAATCTGCTATTTCAACATTTTAAGTAATCTATTGTTCAAACTAATCAATGTTGATGATTGAAATATTAGTAGCATCGAAAGTGAAATTTACGGTAGAGGGAGTCAGTTTTGAGGGATTGTATGGTAATTACCGTCCTTTAAATATCATAAATGACGGCATGTAAATACCCTACATGACGGCATGATTTTTTTTATACTCCACTTAATCCTCCAAGACAAGCCACCTAAACTGGTAAGTTTCTCAGAAAAGAAAACCGCTTCTTACAGACAGACATACAAATAGACACCGAGCTGCTTTTATAGATGTTCCGTTTTGTATGTCGGATACTGAAATGCATAAATATTTTTATACATAGTCATGAAGTGAGCGACATCGAAAGAAGAAAAAAATTCGTGGCGTATTAAAGAAAGGCCAAACTTTAAGCGTCCGAAATCGATAAGCTTGCACGAAAAGATTGATAGATGTCAATGAAGCAAGAGAGGTGTGTCAAGATCGTACCGTGTGATAATCTGTGGTCTCTGCTTACCCTCCTGGCATATAAGCGTGACTTTCTAAAAAAAAATAACATAAGCTATATAATAAAATATTCGTCATATATTATATTAGTTTCTGAGAATATGTGGAATAGATTAAGGTTGCCGGCCTTACTCCTCAAATTCAATGGATTTTGGTTTATTAAAAAAGGCTTACGAACGCTTTTTATGTTGATATAAATTTATACTACGTTTGCTGAAGTTTACTTGTATATCTGTCTTTTTATTGTAAACAAAAAGTGCAAATTATGTAAATCGTAACTGTTCGTCTCTATTTCGAACCACGGATTTACGTCACAGTATTTGATGGTTTCTGAAGAACTTCTAGACAAATTTCGACACACCGCTCTAAATAATGAGCTGCCGTAGCAAATCGTTTGTTGAAAAAATGCAAATATTTAACAGATAAAAGCGCTGAAAAAATCTCAAACATAAAATTTATTGCGGCAATCGCTGGCTACACACAGTACGTGTGTTTAACTCACAATAGACGTTCGGAACACTCATTGTGTAACGCATGCTCGTATCTCTCTGGGTCTTGTGCTCGTGTCGAATAGAAAATCGCTCATGAACAGCCACGAAAAGCCAGCATGAAAAGCCACGACGAGCGTCAATTTTTCCATATGTAATCGCAAATCGAGCGATTTCTAGACCTCTGCTTAGCGTAGTTGTTTTATAACTGTCAATGTCGCGTGAACAAATAGTCATTCGGGTCCTGTGACTTGCGAAAGATCAATTTTATTATCTATGACATATATCACTAGAAGAATTTTCATAACGTATCTCCTTCACACAAGCACTGGACGATATCCAAATTACTGACGGATATCGAATTCGTGTTAAGCTAATCTTTAACTTTTTTTTTTCATGAAACCAACAGCCTTAACAATAACAACAAACCTTGAACTTGACACAACAATACGTTTATCCACTCTATCACAGACCAAAAAACTTCACTTATTCGCTATCTTATTGTGGAATTCTCTGGAAAATCGACAAGTGAAAAAAAAATCCAATTGTCCGCATTACGCTTTTGTTGTACGCGCGACCGCGAAAAAAACTGCTCTTTCAACTGCACGCTATTCAATTATGAAAAAAACAAAATATGAAGCGAAATAGTCACCGAATCCATTTATTTACAGATGGGTTTTTTGCAGCGATCCCATTTACCTGCTAAATCGTTATGCGTTATATCTCGTTATCGTTATGAGATATTTTTTTTTCAAATTTCGTAAGGTAAATTTCGCATGTAAAAAGATTAGCTGCATATATAACGAACATGTTACACTATACGTCAATGTGATATGTTCGTCCGTATTACAAAATATATATTTATTTGTTCCGGGTTTCAACCTCGGAATCAGAAATGGACTAACACTCATCGAATCTGTTATAAAGTTTTTAGACTATTTTCCAAATAATTATGAAAGTTGTACGAATTTTAGAAAAAAATCGTGAGATATGAACTGATAATATTTTGATTACAAAGGAACCGTGGTACTTGTAAGTTTGAAAAACATGTTAATGCGACAGATTTTTCTAAGTATGTAAAGCAGACTAAAAGTTTTGCACTTGTAGTCATAAATGTTTGAATTCCAAGTGTTATATTTAACGAAAAACCCCAGTTTTTATTAAAATGGAAGGTGAGCCGCTTGGCAATCGTATTTTATTGAAAAATTTAGTTGCTACAGAAACTAAGAAAATAACGATGATTTGTATGCTTAAATCTAAAAAATTTGTGTTCACTCAAGATTGCATTATTTGGAAGGAAGCATCTAATCCGAGCACCGGGAGGTGTTAGCTGAAGAGGGACAACAAACCATGTATTTTTTTTACTTCCTCAGAACTCATGGATTTCATGAGAAATTTACCATTTGCCGATTCAGAAGTGGTCGTGATAGTCTTCAGCTGGCACGTGAAAAATGTGCTTTCGGATCATTGATCCTTATGTTTTAATAGTGGTTTGAGCGATTGAAAAATGTGTAAAAACGGTAAAATAGAACATTATTATATAAAAACTAAGAAATGCGTTATTTTATTCGTGAACTAAACGGGTAATACTTTTATCAACTTTTATTATAATTCTATAACCAACTACTATTTAATCAAACCTTATAACTAAATCATCATTCGTTACAATGTGTACTAAAACTTCATAAATGTTTCAATTCGTTTCAAGAAATTTTGGAAAGAAGTTCCTCAACGCCGCTTGCGGTATATATGAGTCGGTAAAAATCCTCACGTAAGGAAAGAGCGTTATGGCCCTCTCCCATTCGACCTTCAGCGACTCTCGTTCTATCTTTTTTTAAACACAAGATTTAGTAACATGAGCGCCGTGTGGCGCTTGGTTTGTTAGCTCTATATTGTCATCATAACTTTAAAAAAAAATATTCATTACAGTTTTATTGCCTTTCCTTCATTTTTTTTAATACACTTAGTTACTCTCAAAATTTGTCAACTTATTTGATTATTCCTCTAATTTAATATAATGTACAACGAAAGGAACTTCGTTCCGACCGGATGTCCGGAAGTATATGCTCCCAATAACTTTATATTCCCGCCTAAGGGCCCTCGGGTCCTACATATTGAATCAGCGTGGACACTAACCTTAATATTCCGTTACTAATTAAAGTTTTTCTCGATTTTCCTTTCTTCTTCCTCCTTATTTCTAACTAGAATTGTCAGAAAGCTTACAAAGAATAACATACGTGCTTATATTTAATTGAAGATTGTTTGTATTTCAAATTTTGGCATTGTCACAATGTACGACGTCCTCGAACGAAACTTTAACCTTTTTCGCAACCTTAAATGCTTTTGGTTAACAGCAGTTCAGCTTGCAAAGTATCATGAATATGAAACAAGTTCAATCATACAAATAGCATTAATGATAAACCGTAATATCCACTCGTTTTCGAATCAATAATGGACTGGCACCAATCTGCGACGGCGATGATCGCTCACGAAGGACTTGTCAAGTGTTTACAACGATTTTAAATTAATTTCCCTATAACAAAGGCGCGTCTATATACGATGTGATAAACAAATAAGTATATAAATGGAATTCTTAAAAAATTATTTTAAAAATATTTAAAATAATATGTATCGTGTATATTGATACAGTTAACGTCACGGTTTAAGAGCGCTGACTTTGAATTGTCGTTTTGGGTCTGTTTGGTGCGGCGAGTGAGGCGCGACGGGAAAAACGGCTGACGCCGCTGAGCCATTGGTTGATCGATTGCGTTTCTTCCCCGCACTATTTAGATAGAACGGTACATAAGCGCAAATAAGCCCCACCGCGTTAACAGAACGCTCATAAGTCAGGACGGCACCCGAGAGCTTGTTTCAAGAATTTTAAAACATTTCTGTTGTGAAAACGATTATTAAGGCTATTGATATCAAAAGAAAAAATGCAAAAAAAAATAAGACGACCAATAAATTTCTACATATTAAATTAATTAATGTCGAAAAAAAATTAGATGTCTAAAAAGATCGATTGATATTTTTTCAGTTTACGATTGGTATTATCAGATGCACTTGAACACTGATCTCATTCTAGATGTCAACAAACATTACACTTTATATATTCAATATTGTTTTGATTGAAAAGATTTTAACCTTAGACCATAATGATTCAGATTGAGAAAATCATTGTAGTTTTCTCAATTTCATTATAGATTAAAACCTTCTTGTAAACACCACTTACAGTCTAACATACAAGCACAACGTGTTATTATTTATGTAGACATACGTCTTGAAGTTGCTTACAGTAGTACTACTATACTTTATACTACAAGTAGAAATCGCGAGGGGAGGGAGTTAGGAGAGTATAAGTTAGTTAGATTGGGAGGAGACTTTGAAATAGTCATTACATGAATATCAAAAGGATGTGATTAACATTGGTTAAAAAAGTCACGTACATTTGAAACTTGTGTACAACACTATATAGTTAAAAGTTAATTATGATTTTTTTCTTGTTATTTTTATTTGTTCAAAAATCTAAAAACTCTCGTCTGTTTCGTATAACAGTATTTAAACAAGTAATTTTGTGACTTGTAATTCACATTTATATGATAGCTTGTTATACTATTTTAATAGTTTTGTACATTTTTTTAATGCAATAAGATATAAATATCGATAAAGATAAGTGATTTTTTATTGATTAGCATTACACATTTTATAAAACGTCAATTAACGTCAATCGTTCTTCTCTCACTCACGCGTAGACTGTCTAATAGAAGAAACAATGTATTGATTTTGGTTTAGAATTCATTTGATAATATACCTTAAAACCAATAAAAATGTTTTATCAACAGTAGGCTCCAGGTGATATATCAGAAATTTTAAAGATATTTGCGTACACAAATGTAATGTAACATTACATATTTACACCAAAATCCTGAAGACGCGAGGAACCCAGACTATATTACAGTGATAAAAAAAAAAAATAAAAATAATTGAAATTTGGAAATGATAACAATATTAAATTCTAGAATTCAATGAATAAAATAAATATGCGATATATAAGCAAATGGTTACTTATCTAGGCGCCGATGAGCGTCCCTTCTCCTAAATGGTTTTTGTACTTTCGCTGTTAAATTGGATATTATTCTCTTACATAGAGGTGATTCGAAATACAGTATTATGAAATATAATGTTATAGATTTCCATTAATTTTGAATTTTTAATCTATTTTAAATAACATTTTCGTACTTATACGTAGTTAAGCTTAACCGTGGGTTAAGGGTCCCTAAAGGAAGTGTCATAACACGTTGTACACACATATATATCTTACATCAGGGATTATTTAGCGTACAGAAGAAAATATAAGTTAGAGGATATTATTTGTCTTAAAGTATTAGGGCTCGATAATAAATTCGCTTCCAATTTTTGCTCCCTTAGGTGACTTCTCTCATAATTGTCTTTTTTTATTACAAGAAAAATCATCATGCATTGAATAATAACTTTAGGATTAGCAATAATCAATCGCTCTGTTTGAAAGTCACGAACTTGTTATCTTCTAAAACTGGTTCAAAATGTGACAATTTTAAATGAACTGATGAAAATTGTCCCAACTAAAACTCTATAGCTTATTGACAGTGACACTCATACACTATAATTGTAATATCTGTTAAACTATACAGAACAAGTAGTGATCAATGGTAGACAATGGTTTTACAAAAATTATAAACAATGTAAACACTACAAGTAAACACTTATGTAACTGTTCCGTTTAAGTGCTGTCAACATTTTTTAATTTATATTCATTTTATTGAATAACATTTATAAACATATGCAAATAATACATCATATTATATTGTTGTATTATATAATTTCGACGTAATAATAATAACTTAGGTTATTATTAGTCTCCTTAAATTTTTAAGGTAACAATATCTAAGAATTTACAACATTTCTTTCCCAGACATAAGTATATTCAAACAGATAAACAATATATTTCAAATGATGTAATCTTAGTTCTGCAAGAGTGATGCATTCAATCCTCTCTACCCCTGCTTAGGCTGAACCGTCGATGGAATTTGAAGCCCTTCTTCGTCTTGTGTGTTTTTCGTCCATCGTCCTGTCTTGCACGAGGTTGTCGGCGCTCTTTGCCTCCTGCACGCTTTTTCTTCTGTTCTTCATGGATTTGACCAAACGATAAAATTTACCTTTCCTCTTGGTGTCGTGCGGCAATTCGTGCACATCCTCGTCCACCTCCACGCTGAACTCCGACGAGATGTCGCCGATGTCTTCGACGCTGTGACGTTCGTCTCGAGGCTGTGGTACTTCTAATCTAGACGAAGAAGTGGCCGCTTTGGGTTCCTCAGGAACGACAGGAGCGTCTGGATCTACACACTGTAAGAGAATATTTTAAAATATTAGAGAAACATATATTATTAGGACTTTTTTAGATTAAAAGTATATAAACACTCTTGAATTCGATGTCATGAACCGATCGATATTCGATGATAACAAATTTTAATATGACATATAGAGTTGTTTTGATGAAATCTACGGAACCTTTGTAAATAGTATTTCACAAAATGGAGCGATATATATATATATATATATATATATATATATATATATATTTATGAAATACTATTTACACACACACACATATATATATATAATCAGGCCACAAAACGCGGTATACATTTAAATAATATTTTTGTATGCATTTATAAATTAACAACTTTATAATACTCTATTATGATGCCTAATTAACTTATACAAACCATAGGATTCATAATATATCGAAAACAGTAGAAGAGGATAGGATAGGATAAAGGTTTTCTTAAAGTATTGCAATGGCAAGCTATTAATTTGAAGTGGAGCGTGAGGAGCTTACTAAAACACGCGAGCGTTTGCTTATTTTTGAAGGTCGTATGCGACAAAATAATTCCTTTCCTTTAAAATAAAAACAAGGATTACTTTTAAAAAACCCAACGGTATTTCGAAGTGTTTGTATAGATGAAGCTACGTAGAACATTTCGAAGCCTAAATTGGTCTTATTGGCATATACATAGTACAAAATCTAAATCTCTGTTTTAAAAGAGTTATCTCTGATATCTTTTTCTCTGTCATAAAATTTAGTAAACCGTGCAACGGTCACTGACCAATTAAAGTCTATAACATCTGATCACCAAAGATCGCTTTCACTTGTTTCGTGTTTTCTGAGATTTATCTCTATCATCAAAACTTCAAATACGTCTCACCTTAATATTTACTACAGTATGTAAAGTTTTTGAATCACATCACCGCCATGGCATACATTTCCGCATTTTATTTATTTCAGATCGCAAGTTTCCGACCTTAGGTCCTCGTACTGGCCCGGCGCGCGTCGCGGGCAGCGGCCGTCGTCATTGATTCAATGAAAACATCCAGGGCCGGTAGCTTAAAGTGTTCTCCGTGCCACGGAGCTGGTGCACGTCGATTTGACATAAGCTAGAAGGTTATCACTCCATCGGTGTGTATGGTCAAGATCGTACTGACCGCGATTAAGGACTTCGCCTATTAGAAGGTTTCGAACTTCTAATTTTAACTGCTGACCTGCCACCGTATTTAATGACGCGCACTTAATTAATATTAACCACTCGGATACACGAAATATAAATAAAAAAATATACAATCATAAATAGATAGGTACCACTATAAAAATAAAGACTACAAATGTAAATAATAAATTATTACACCGACGAAACGTACATGCATCATTTGCTCCCGTCTTCAGTCACGTCAAAAACAGACAGTTATTTACGCCCATTCACAGTCACGTATATAACTGACACGCGTCATACGAACCCATTTGCGGTCGCGTCAAAAAGAGACACGTCATTATTATAGTTTTTCGTGTAGCAGTAAAACTTACTTCGAGTTTCGGGCGACGTTCGATCACCGCACTAGTTATCAACAGCTTGATCCAATTAACGGATATTTTCAGATAACTGAAACACCGCCTGGTTTCGTGTCTGCTATAAGAGTGAGTTCGTTTTGTTGTCGAATGTCCGTCGATTCAGAGGAGCGTTTTCTGACGAACCGCAAGTATATTCAATTTAATGTAAATTAGAAACGATCATGGAAAGGGATAAAATTAGTGTATTTTCTCTTCTGTTAAAGCTCGGCTAAAGGTCTCGGTGGTTAATAAAGTAAATGTGCTTTTACATTAGGTTTAGATAACTTCATATTTAAGGTTCGAATACTTCCATCCGTCGTATTAGCAATATTCATTATGTCAGTAACAAAACCAAATATAATTTTAAGTACACAGATGAGGCAGTATTATTTACAATAAAATTAATTGTGGATGCAAATCCTAAAAATATTTAGAATATTTTGTGGGTGTATTTATTTTACTACCTAAGTACTTTAGAGATTAATACTAAATTACTTTTTTAATAAACTCTCGTATGATAGCAACAGTAAAATGACGGAAGTGTGTTCACAAACACTCACACGCATATGTACAAACACACAGACGGACAGTTACATAGATGCACAAAAAGAAAAACGTATAAGCACAGGAAGAGATAGATTTACGTGCGGCAAGGACAGACGGACATACGTTCGCACAAACGAACAAACACAATACAAAAATGAGTAAGATTGCTGTTAAAAACAAGCCTATAATAGATGGTAGGTACCAATTATTTTAACTTTTACAGGGCAAGCGTACGCCTGCCGCGATACTAAAGTTGATTGACTGAAATCAAGTTAATAGCCCTGCGATTCGAATTCGCCCCGTGATCAGAGGCTTATAACAAATTAATGGCCGGCGCAGCCCTATAATTTTCAGTATCGTTGCTGTTTTATTCATTCACGTAATTCTCATACATAAAAGTTCTAGCCTCGATTGGATAGTAAAAAGTGAATTTTTAAACAGGCTTACAATAACATATTTACAAATTC
Organism: Eumeta japonica; assembly: GCA_005406025.1. Lineage (NCBI taxonomy): Eukaryota > Metazoa > Arthropoda > Insecta > Lepidoptera > Psychidae > Eumeta > Eumeta japonica. Next base: position 661,757 of record BGZK01000001.1, read on the forward strand.
ATAGTACGTATTGCTTAATTATTTATCTTTCGTATGATTTATCAAAGTCGATACACTAGTTATAGCTTTAAACTCTGATTACCATTTTATTTAACTTTATATTCGGAGTTCAATTCATTCACCTTAGGTTGTTATATTCACTCTAAAACACTGTAAAACCGATTTTTATAGAAATAACATGCCACTGAATGGATAGTTTTAAAAGTAAGCTTCAATAAGATTTTTATTGATCATTAAAATGATTAAATTTATTATTATAGAAATGGATGTAGTGAATACTGAGTGGGCTTGTGTCTTATAGTAAATTGATTATTATCCATTTTACAAACAATATCTTGATTAAAAAAAAAGTGAATAGGTACTGTGGTAGGCAGAAGATCGGAGATTTGGAAAATTCGTTTATTTAACGTGTAAATGAATTTAACTAAGTTACAACTTCATATACATTTTTGAAATTGTACTTTTTTAATAATTTTATTTGACGTATTCGATGAAGTCGAAAAATTACATCAAATAACAGATAATTTTAAAAGAGTAACAGAAAACTAAATTAATAATTAAAATATTGAAATCGTTTAATATAATTTTTATCGAACCGTGAAATTATAATCGAATCGCAAAATGTCGCAATAAAATTTAGCGCCGTTAAAACTGTTACTGTGATTGAGTACGAACCGACATTGAATGAAAAATCAATATTGACAGGTGGAATTGAACTTCGATTTAGATCTAAACCTGAAGTGCGATCGAGACCAGAACTAGACGTTACCGCAGAAGCATGAGAACCCATGTCGAAACACGTTCCAAATTCCCATTAGAAACAAAATGGCAAGATGGTTGCGGCAAGGCAAGTTATTTAAAAAAAATAAGGATCAGGACAAAAACAGTAATAAAAGGCGAGAATGGAAATTGAAATACTAATTGCAGTGTGCTGATGGGTAAAACTGCAAACAAACGCTGGCTACGCCAATATTTAAATTTAAACTTACGTCGTCCAAAGATATTCTGTAAGGTGGAACTTGATCGGGATTTCTCCAGGGTTTGTAATGAGGATTGTCAGTCAAAGCCTTCCATCCCGGGTAGCGTCTTGCAGCTGTCTGCAGTTGCTTCACCAGTCTCGGAGCTAATTGTGCCGTCACGCGGTTGACTAGCCACGCAGGCAGCGCTCCCCTTGGATCGGACCTTGACACGTAGCCCAGCCAGCTTCCACCTTCCTTCAGCGGTCTGACCACGAATCCAGTTATTATTGACGTCGCCCTGAAGATAGAAATTGATGGCGATGAATGTGCATTCCATACATAAAATAGCACAAAATTAATTTATTTATATACAATAAATATACACTGATTGGCTCTGGCCGACAAGTGGCTGTAGGTTTTTTGATCTGTTGCATAAATTTTGCAAATTATTTATTTTTTTTATTAAGTACGTCATCACATTGCGCAAATCAAAATCATCTCGGTTCGTTATACTTAAATTTATTAATAACTCGTCACAGCTAGACCTACAGGGTCTAGATTTATGATTTTGCGTGTCATTAACCGAACATGAAATATAAATTATTTTGGCTTATAAATATAAAATATATCAATAACGCAACCACAACGCAACCACAACGCAACCTGTCGCGGCCAGATTTAATTTTTTCCTTTTGTTTAAATTAAAATAATACAGATTTTGAGTATAAATAATTTTAATCCATAAATATGGCATTTGTTAATATTTCGACGATAACACAACTATCAGGTAATTTTTTTTTTTTTTGGAATAAACCAATAAATATTTTTTATGTGAATTGTTTTAGTTAAGAAATATAGAATTTGTTAACAACTCCATTAGATGGGTCAATCTGAAAGTCCTTACAAAATCAAAGATTGAGTAAACTAGTTAGTTATTTTCATTATTACTGTTTTTCAAAACAGTGTCTGATGAGATCAATACATCGCTGTATTCGCTGTATGGAACCATCGAGAGAAACACTTTGCCCACTCGCACTTAGGGGTTGTTTCTACAGCCTTTTATATGCAGCCACTGCTTCCTCGACGTCGATAAACCACTTTCCACGTAGTTTTTCTTTTATTTTAGAAAACAAACAAAAATCGCATGGTTGGATGTCGGAGCTGTAAGGCGAGTGAGCCAGCGTTTCTATACATAACGTCCTCAAACTATTAATTGTTTGTGTGAAGGTATGTGGTCGGGCTTTGAAAGAAAAAGGGAGAAGAAAAAGCCCACCATCTTTGTTCCGACGCTTCGTCCTAGTTTTACTTTAATAGGTAACTCCTGAAAAGGAAACACCTAGTGAGTAGACTGTCTTTTGGTTTCGAGGTCGAAACAGTAAATGCAACTTTCATGAACAGCAACCATGTCGCACACAGGCATTTGAGTCACCACCGATAAATCTTTGCATCATTTCGCGGCACTAATTAACACATTAAATGGTCACGAAGGATTTTGTGCACTTGACTCATATCGATGCCTAAGCTTGTCCGAATTTGCAGGTGATTATTGTCAGTCTCTATCGCGAGCCGCACAGCACTGATATTGTCTTCGGTCATCGTCGTAGAAGGACGTCCCTCACGTAGATAGGTTGGTGCGACCACGTTCGAACTTGTTAAACCAGTTATAAACAATGGCAAGGGAGTTTCATCATGGAGCAATCGAAGTTTGTTATAACTTTGTCTTTGACTTAAATGACAACGAAAGTCATAGAAAAGCATTGTACGAAAATATTCCCGCTTTAAATTCATGTTGATGTTAGACAAACAATTTTGTTTTTGCCACCAATTTGTAAAAAAAAAAAGACAGATGAATACAAAATACACGGTAAGTTTGACAAGGAGTTCAGTTTTTAAATTTAAATATGTTTTATTATTTCACAATTTCTAAGTGGCCGAGCCAAAAATTTTAAGGTTATGTACAAAGCCACTTATCGGATCTTAGCGTACCTATTAACCGTTAATTCCACAGCACAAATGTATTTTGGGAATATGATACATCGGTGAAGTCGTTCAAAAGTTATACGAATACTAACAAACGCTCCTATAATTGTATATATTATAGTCTATTTATAAAATATAACGTCATTCAGTATAAAGAGATTTTCAATGAATTCTATTAAATTACAACAGTTTTAGAGCTTTGCCTTGTAAACCTTAAATAGTAGATAGTGATTTTTATAACTAGAGTTATTTCTATTGTTACGTAATCACCCTATCAGAGGTTTGAGGTTCACTAGATGAAAAGAAGACACATAGAAAAGCACAAGGTGTATTTTCAAAAACAGAGTTAAAATAAACCGCTACGGAACTACTTTGAACACTTGTAGTTGATCGGATTTGACTTGTGAACGCACCGATCGCAAAAATAGTACTTGTCAGCTCTCCAATTGTTGAGTGTTTTGAATAATGAATTGGTGTTTTCCAGATATGATGATGTTTGTGATAATTTAAAATATAAGAGGCAAGCAATCTAATTAAATTGTCCTGATTGTATAGTCCGAATTCTTTAACGACATGATAATTAAACATTGTACAGATTTGTGACGTTCTGTAGATCTCAGTGAGTCCTCCGCATTTGATTGTAACGTGGTTGGTGATAATGAATTTTGGCTTCATTATTCTTGAATATTTAACAGTTGATAATATATATATAATATATATATATATATATAAGATATAAAGCAAATAGCTTTTGCCCATCTTCACAAGATAGGCAAAAGCTATTGTTAAAAAACCAAATCATTTCGGTACATAAAAAATATAAAAATCGATAACAATAACAAATTAATTAATAGAGCGCTCTCTATAATTATCGTTAAACATCTCTAGTAAGTAATACGATATAATCTTTTTATCTATTGATTTTTATGATATAAATTAGACACACTGTGACACACGTATTCGTTTTGTTATTATTAAAAACATATTAACACACAAATGCAATTTTAGATTCTGTCTAGATAGAGAAACCGACAAAATTAAATCATTTTGTAATTTGAACGCTTTTGTGATTTTAAATAGCGTTTTATAATTATTATGTATACACGTCTATACCATTTTTAACAGTCACGAAGCGGTCGTTTTCGTAAACACCACAATTTTGATAATTTTATATTATCTGTGTCATTCTGTCGTGCAAGTAGTGACAATATTTAGTTACAGCTGTGAAATTTATGACGGAAATGTTCGCTTATTAGAACTAACCTGTAGTTCAAAAGCATTTAATCAGTCAATCTTACATAGGAAAGTTACAAATTCTGCAAACCGGCCGACCGTTAAGAAATATAGACTTGACTCAAAAAATAGGAAACGTAAACACAAAATTTAATAGTAAATATTTTAAAATGTTTACTTGACTTACTGCGCGTGCAAACACAAAAACATATAGTTATGTTTTCCATGTATTTTATTCGCAACTACGAAATCGGTTTGGAATAATAATGTATACGTTGATTTGCATAACTTGACAAGTGCCGTTAAAAAACGACTACTCAGAATAATACTTACGAGTCGTGTTTAAAAGTGCATTCTTTTGGTAAAATTCGCATCGAAACAAGTTTAAGCAGTTAATATAAATTAGACATTCAAAAACTCAATTTAAAAGCCGATAAAAATTGTAACATTTTCGACGCTTTATCGATTTAGTATGTTTTTTAGGTAAACAAGAATTATCTGTTCAAGGACGTGATGAAACAATCTCTTCGTTAAATAAAGGGAATTATTTAGACATAGCAGATTTGTTATCGAAATATGATAGTATTTATGAAAGTAATTTACAAATTTCCATTCAGGCTTCAACGAGCTTATGCAATAAAGTTCAAAATTATTTAATTTCTAATACTGGCTCTCTGATATAGAGCAAAATTAAAAAACAAATACACGATTCTTACGGCGATTATTATTGATGAAACGTCGGACGTCAGCAGAAGGGAACAGCTGGTAGTAATATTGCGATATTTTGTAAATTCCAAAGTAGTCGACCGATTTATGGAATAGGTGGATGTCAATTTGGATCTCACTAGTGTTTAACTGAGCTCAGCACGTTTGCTTGTCCTCGAAGAATATGCCTGCTTATCTAAAATAATAGCTCAAATATATGACGCAGTTATGCCTTCTGAGCAAAACAGTGACCGAGCTAAAATTAAAGAACGTTGTCCATTAGCTCTCTTTGTTTGATGTTCTGCTCATATGAAATTTTTCATGTGTCTCATTTCAAGAATCATGTTAGATTCTTTCTAAATTCAGTCAATGCATCAGAAGAACTGAGCCATTTTTCAGTATTATTAAAAGCATAACGAATTTTTTTCAAAGTAGTACGAAACGATTAGCAAATTACAGCCAATTCACCAAAACACCGCGCGCCGTCGAAACACGTTGGCTTTACGATTCGTACGTAAATACGGGGGCCTTATTACGTAAAATTAGAAATCGATTGCGATCCCGGAATCGATTTGTGAGTCGAAATTGTTAGGTATAAAAAAAATGTTATTCTTATACGCAATTTTGAGCGACTTTAAAGAGTCAGATTAAATTTAAACTTTGCGCAATTATCGAGTACCGATAGCTGTACAATAATATGGTATAATTGAACTGATCTGATGAATGAGCCAGAAGGTAGTCACAGGAACACTATAACGGAATAACATATCCTAGTCGTATTTGAGCTTGTTAGAGTTCTCTTGAGATGTACTCTCCACCATGAGTGACTTTCAGGGTCTGATGATGGAGCCGGAAGGTAAGCACTAGTACTCCATAATAGAACAACGTAACTTAGCCGTATGTGTTCTTAATAGAATTTTTTAAGTGGACTTTGGCCATAATTGGCTTTCAGGGTCTGATGATGGAGCCCGACGGTTGGTAGCGGAATTAACATATCATAACGGAACAACATATCCTAACCATATTTGGGCTTGTTGGAATGGCCCTGAAATGGATTTTGACCACGATTGACTTTCAGGGTCTGACGATGGAGCTTCCAAACTTCCAGCTCCGTTATCAGACCCTGAAAGCCAATCATGGTCAAAGTGTATTCCACGAGAATATCAACAAGTCCAAACATGGCTAGGTTGCGTTGTTTCATTATGAAGTACTAGCGTCTACCTTCCGGTTCCATCATCAGACCCTGGAAACCAATCACGGTTAAAGTGCATTCCAAGACCATTCCAACAACCGCAAACACCGCTTGGATATGTTGTCCTCTTATAGAGTACTAGTGCTTACCTTCCAGCTGCATCATCAGACCCTGAAAATCGTTCATGGTCAAAGTACATCTCAAGACGATTTCTACAAGACCAAACACGGCCAGGATACGTTGTTTCATTATGGAGTTCCTGTGTTTACCTTCTGGCTCCATCGTCAGACCCTGAAAGCCAATTATGGTCAAAGTCCATTTAAAAAATTCCATTAAGCCCAAATAAGACTAGACTACGTTGTTCTATTATGGAGTGCTAATGCTTACCTTCCGTCTCCATCATCAGACCCTGAAAATCACTCATGGTGAGAGTACATCTCAAGACAACTCTAAAAGCTCAAACACGTCTAGGATATATTATTCCATTTGGAATTCTGTGCCTACCTTCTGGCTCCATCATCAGATCAGTCCAATTATACCATATCATTGTAAATTTTAGGTCCTCGATAAATGTGTAAAGATTTTGTTTAATCTAACGATTTACATAAAAATAATTATTTACTTTATATGAAATACGAATGACAAAATCGATTGTAAATCGCTTGAGAATCGCTATAGACCAGTCTTCGGTTTGAGAGCGTAATTCTCGAATAATTGCGAAATCGCGATCCCTAACGGTTTTGAATTCAAATATGCGATTAAATTTCATTATTATAATTTAGTGATTTCATTGTAGAGGCAACACTGTTAATAGAAAGACAATTAGTATTTCGAAATATCAACTTGGGAATTAGTAAAATAAATTTAAAATCTTGCGAATTCAGAAATCGATTTCTTTTAGGTAATAAGGCCCCGGGACAGTTATACATTGGTTTAAGCTCACGTTATTCTTGGATAGTTTTAAAAGAATTTGTCGTTATCATTTTTCTTTTTTTTTTTGGAGGATTTTGATAATATTTCCGCAAAAACAGATACAAGAAGCATTATCTAAAAAAACTTGAATAGCTTGCTGCGTGCAGTAAATAAATGAGTTTAAAATAATCGTAGAAAATTTGAGATCAAAATTTTGGGCATTTGTAATAACGCCGTGAGCACTTGTGGCCGGCCTAGAAGAAAGCGAAATGTAGGAAAATATAATATTATGTCTTAGCAAGCTAAATCATAACTTTTTATAGGATTTAGCTGTTGATTGCCTACCCTGCTTCAAATTCCTATGATCGCCATTATATTTACAAAACTTTGAAATATTTGTAAAAATGTTAATAAAACATAAAAGAAATTTTAAATATACAAAATATTAGTTTACGGTAAATATTTTTAACCACAATATTTGCTAACACGTTTCTATTTTATTTAGAGAAGATTAAAAGGAAAACTCTAATTTTATATACTACGTGATTCAGATTTTCATGAATTTTGAAATATTCAAGGGATTTCATGTTATGCGCAGTTTCGAACTAAATTCGATTGAACATTCGAATGAGCGCTCGAAAAACATAAACAGTTGTTTATGTCACTTAATTACATTAATAACTATATAATACATAAATACTCAATAATTGAATAAATTAAACATTAATGCGCGAGAGTTAAATTTTTCAGATAGATAAAATAATTGGAGAATACAAATCATCGAAAAAATGAAGTTTAATGCCTCCTAGGAATGAATAAATAATCTTATTCGAAAGATTAATATGTCGCTTCGATAAAATAGTTAAGGTACATTATAAGATTAAAACTTAACACTAAGTTGTATGCGGCTTGTTTACTTACCTGGCCACTTCCAGACTATTACGGACTAAGTCGTTTTAATACTAACTTATCTCGGGTCCACGGAAACCGGTAAGCCTTTCGGATTTAGCCCAACTTGTTGCCTAATCCTTTTTAATACACAGCGGCGTGTTTACCCTCCGTTATCGGAACGAAACCACGTGCGTGAACGAGTCAAATCAATTTGACGACATTTATTTCTAATCTGTCACACGCCTGTATATATTTTTGACCGACTGCAAGAAGGAATACGTTTTATCGGTTCTATAAGATTCATACATAAAACATGTGAATTTTTTTTGTGCGACAGTCCAATTCCGAAATACTAAATCTCGATAATTCTTGTATTAGTGTTGTGGCAGGATCTAATTACTGAACCGCAGAGTCGCTCATCCTACAATCTTTCTATTTAATCCTTGGATCTTAAACTCTTTGAGATGGTACAGTCCTAATCGGCGGTTGCTAACGGCTTTTTTTAACAGTACAAAAATATCATCTAGGATTTGCTGTCTTAGCGTGCTCTCCGAAGCACGCGACATATGAATCGATTTAAGTTAGACACTTATTGATCTTTTCGCTTGTGATGATCATCAAGAAGCGACGATTGGAACGTAACCGTTAAACGGTGGATCGCTCCTGTATCGATTGATTAATTCGTTTTAATATAGCAAGTTTCACTGAAAATTTTAAATAATATTAAGTTTTTGTATGTATTAATTAAATGCTAATTTCAAATATTAGAACTGGTTGTGAATTTGCCTAACATGTGTACTGACGTTTTGATATCAATCTTTTCTCTTTCGTCTATCGTTCACGCTTAGTGCGTAATTTTGTCCTGACCTTTTTTTAGTGATTAAATCATTTCCATTAAAAATTCCTGCGTATAGTTTCTAATTTAATATGTTACAGACCCAGACCCATATTTGTGAAAGAGAGGAATAAATAAAAGAACAGATAATTACAATATTACTGTAAAGCATAAAATAGAATCGTGTGCTTTTCCAATTAAAAATATATTTCGGAAAGACAAGACAAAGACATAAAAGTTAGGCAGTAGTATAATAGCACGACAATAGTTATATAAAAAAAGAAAATAAAACGAAACCTGTGAATATTAAATATAAGATTTAATAAGCTCATACATTATCTGTCAAATCTTACATGTTAATTTTGAAAAAAATCGTTGAAACGAATCTCATACAATAATTGGAATTCCAAATGAAATGAGCTCCGCGCACAAAAGAATTGTATATTAATGCACCAAAAACGGAAGCAAATGCAATTCAATGGAATAATGGATTGGCAATCATGACGTTGGCTATTGGTTTAAAGCAAGTAGCACTGAAAATTGAGGAACGGTATTTGTAGTGATGATGAAACTCGAATTTGTATACGAACAAAAATAGAAGTTGACGAGAATGATGAGTTTTTGAATGCGAATTGACACTGGGGCACAGAATTGTTAGTGACGTGTCATAAATACAAAGTTTGGCAAATCGACTTAAATACAGTGGAAAAGAAATGAATGGCACTAGAATAAGGACCAAAATATTAAATTAACTGCCTTGTACTTACAAATTGTTTTTGGCAAAAGTTAATATACCTTGACATCAAAAGCAGAATACTTGAATGCAGAGGTTGGAAGGAACGAAACGGAATTGATAATGGTAACCAGTAAGAAGATATTTGACATAACAAATAAAAATTTTAATGAAAAATCATACGACTCGTTTTTCGTGTTGTGACGAGGTAGACGAGGTCACTTCGTGATAAAATGTGCTGTTGGGCAAAAGCAAAACCGATAGTAGAAGAATATATTAGCTTCCAACGTAACAAACAGAGATTGAAATGATAAGGACAGAAGTAGTAAATGGATATAAGACAGGGTGTTTCAATTGTCTTATATACCTGAAAATTTCATTGAATAATCCAGGATATTCATTGTACTTAGGTAACCGAGAAACCAGTGATATAATTGGTCAAGGAAATATTTTGATCACACAGTGAGGCGATGGACAGCGCCAAACGAATTTATTGTAATTTTTTTTTTCTACTGATTTTCGAAGAAAAATATGTATAGTTATAAGTCGTCACAGTCTATTTTCAAGTTTCCCTATGAAAATTCGTCTAGTAGTTTTGATTAATGTGTCCAAACAGACAGACGAATGTTAGATACGTCTCACTTTATGATGTTACCTTCCTTACATTACCCGTGAATCACTTTATAGAAAATATTTACAATGTATATATAAGACGGTTCTATAATTTTATTTAATGTGTCAAATTCAATTTTATGTTGCCCTATAAATAACTACAGGTTTTTGACTGAATGTTTTGTGATTAAAACAATTAGATAAGAAATCCTATATCTTTGATACTTTATTTGCAATCGAATTCAACCATCGAAAATATGAAATATTGTTTGCTGTGTAGTTGTTTTTTCAGACAAGCAAACTCGGAAACTTTTATTTTATATACAATTTAAACGAAGTATTAAGTTTAAGGGCTCCTTCCACGAACTCCTTTTAAATTCGCTTTTAATAACAGTAAATTTTTCTGAATCCCGGCTTTGGAACTAACTTGTGAGTGACTTTTTATTTAAGGTGAATTCAATGAGTGATGGTAAAAAATACCGTCTGTGTACCACAGTATGTTTTGCGAGGTAGCTATTGACGCTTTGATGTCAATCTTTTTATTGACACTACTTGCCTGTAACATGCAACATTGCATGTTGAATGTCCCCGTATGTTTCATTGTTAACGTCACATGTACATTAAGTTACTTGTTACATTGTTATTCAATGTAGTACATGTTCCATGTTAATTCTATAGAAGAATCTGTGAAATGTAAGGCCATTACAATTTAAAATCATGTGATTTTGTAATATTCAAATTATGCAATAATTTGAAAAACAAAATTTCTTATGATTTATAAAATATATCTCCCAAATAATTGAAAATAAATTGTAATTGACAAAACAATCATATATAATAAAACTAGTTTTACAGACCGCTGTTTATAAATCCTATAAGTATAATGTCACAAGTTATGTATACTGTTGATTTTAACTATAATGACTGACATATCAAATTTTAACTATAATGACTGGTTTAAAAAATGTTTATCTTTAACTAAATGATTTTTTTTATCATCGGAATCGGTATTTGCATGGGGCATTAATTTTACTGTACATAATTTGTGCACATTACAGATGACCTCCGTTTGCTGTTTTAATATTTGATTTTGTGATTTTCTAAGAAGATGTAGCGTGGTTGATATGGAAAAAAAACTGTACAATATTGTCTAATATTATACACTTTTTTTCATTTTTTGTTTCTACGAATTTTTTAAAAACTTCTTTATTTGAAGAATTTCGTTCTTGCACAGCCCCTTGTGCGTTTTGATTAATAAAGAAACCTTTTAAAAATGTACAGAGTGCCAATATATGTGAAAAATAAACTAATGTTAATAATTTTAATTTACAAATTATGATACCTTATTATTTAAATTTTTGTTACTACATTTCATTTGCAAAATCCTAAATAAATACTATTATCTCATACCTTATAATTTTCATTTCTATGTGAAAATTATAATCGGCAGTTTGTGACGATTGTCTTATAGTTTTTTTTTACTCTTAATGCAGAACTGCAAGATGTTTTATTATTTATGTTTTCATGTTTAACAATCTGTGATCATTATGGCTCTAAATCCTTTTACAATTAAGAAACGATCTCATCAAAATTAGCGGGTGAGTTAATAGCCACGCTAGACATTCACTGTACGAAGTCACTCACACCTCTGACTCTATTGCTTTTCGAAGCCATTTTTATTATCACATGTACGTTTAGATTAATCTTATAGGGGAATCGGCATAATTCTGTTTCGACATATTCATTTTAGATGCTCAGCTCGAACATAAATTGCCATTTCATCATCATTCTGAACATCATATTTTTTCGGGCATTTTTCAAATCCAGCTTTCTCGCTGCACTAGACCGAGCTTTTATCATTGTATAATACGATGTTTTCAATTATTCAAAAGCTGCTCGGCGAAGGCAACTAAATTATACTGAATAAAGAACGAGGAAAGTGAGACAAATAATCGATTTCCTGATTAAAAAAAAAGTGCATTGAAAAGGGCCGTTGACCGATTTGCCTAAAGGTCGTCCGAAGCGACGTCATTCGGTTTACGGTTGACGGTGCGCGTGGATAATGGAAAAAATCTATTTTAGTTTTTGTTACCGTACCGCTAAAGTGTTTTCCAAACATTAATCCAGATGTAGTTCCAATGTGCTGGTAATCTTTCGGCATTCAAATTTCGAAGTACTTTTTACATCTTTAAATTTTATGATTAATATTTCGAATTTTATTACAAAATTATTATATTTTATTCATGTATTTATAAAAAAAAAAACTTATCATTTTAATGTTAAGTGCCCATGTTATACTCGAATTACTATGGAGGCATTTCTTGACTTAGAATTTTAAAACAAGCCGACGCCTTGCCAGAAACAATTGATGGATGCCAGTGACGCAACAAAGATATTGAAAGTTAGTAATCTAATGGATAACCGTGGTCTCTGCCCACCTCTCTGGAAAATAGGTGCGAATTTATTAAAAATATTTACGGAAATCCTGATTCTAATCAGATCTGCTTAGTGTTGATAAATGTGTAATCATTTTATTATAACAATACTTTGTGAATAAATATATATTTATTTGTGATATTTCACACATCATAACCTTGAGAATACGAAACACAATTTAAAAAGATCATGTGTCGATATTCACTAACGTGACGGTCAGTTTTCTAGGCGTGTTCTAAAATAACAGATACTGTTGAATACAATATCAATACGTTATTCAATACGTTATTATTACGATTAACAATAAAACATCGATATTAGTAATGACAAAATAATTACAGAAATCAAAGACTTTTTATATAACTCTATTCTTCGTTGCGAGCTAATTTTTATGAACTTTTTAAAATATTTTGACTTTTGAATTAATCAAACATTTTATTAAATTGTGTATAAAGTCGATTGCTGCGTTTTCGTGTGTTAATTAAAGCCTTTCTCCGTATGTAGACAGGTACGTTTAAGAAGTGGCATCATGAAATCATCTTGTTCATGGCAAGCTGTTGACAAATTATAGCTGATATACTTAATGTTCGCACAGCATTGATAGCTCAAGGGATGAACTCAATTTCACAGTTACTAATTTTATTCTGACGCTTGCCTGCAATATGTGTTAGCATGCAGCATGCTACCTACCGCCGACCCTCGAATTTGTCCTTCCACTACGAATCCTTATCCAACGAATTGAATATCAATACGATAGGAGTCACAGATATCGAACAACTAAGAGTTGTTACGTTAGTTCGCTAAGTAGTCGCATTGTTATTTCTACGTACGTTTCATGCCAACTAAGTACATCCTCAGGAAAATGCACAGTCAAAACCACCAGGGCGTAAGGAGTATTAATATCTCCTCATGTGACATGCCGTCATGCACTAGGAAATACTTCAAAGGGTGGGTGACAAAAGCCCCTCTATCAACCATCACAGACTATCACCAATATACATGCCTATCAATTGTCACAGACTAACCATCACCAATATGCATGCCTATCAATTGTCACAGACTAACCATTACCCAAATAGTTACGGGGAAAGATCTAATAATGCCAATTCAAAAATATTGATTCGGTCATTGAGCATATTATTATTATCTTTATGTTTTAAGATTTCAAAAGATTCCAAAACTTTTAAGCGTAACGCCTTCTCACACACACATACAAAACACCGATGGTTAGAATTTATGACTAGTTTCTATCAATTGTTTGGCAAAATGAGATCTGTCTTATTTATTATTATTAAAAGCCGAAGTATGTTCTTTGTACCTTTTATAAAAATAACATCCAGTTTTTCATTCATATCGATTTACATTCATCATAAGTTAATTTTGTAAATTCTGAATTTTTTATTACTATGTAATTTATCTTTATTGTACATAAACTTTTAAAATTGTTATCTGGTATAAGGGCCGTTTAAATATTGTTCATAGGATTCCGAGCCAAAATTGCAAAAACGGAGTCCTTATAGTGTGGGTGTCTTATATAAGCCGCTAACTTTGATGGTTAAATAAAAATATATATATATTTAGTGGGGCACTCCATTATTGAAACTACAGCAGATTTTTTTTTTCAAAGAACATCAACGTGTAGCATATTTCAACAGTTCTTTTAAAAATACTTTAAGGTTCCTAAGCAAATTTTCTCTAATTACGTGCAGAATTTCGGAAATTATAGCTCGGAAAATAGCAGAAATTGTATACCCCCCCTCCCTTTTATTTTCTAAATCGTTGTCCAAAAATATGAACTAAATTACAAAGGTAAATCGTAATATATACTTTCTATAAAAATTATTTTTAAAATGATTAAATAATCTATTTTGAGTTATTTCCGAAAAATTGCGCTTTTACAACAAAAAAAAACGAAATTCCCATTAAAATATCCTCTTTTGCTGATGCACTTTAGTTTATACTATTTTAACAGCAATAGTCGACATACCTACTTGCTTTTCTAGCCATAGGCGACTAAAGTGTTTATAACTATGCTGTGCGGGAAACATGGAAAATGTGTAACAAAGTATTTTTCTCATTAGTAGTGCATTTCTTTGTAATAGTGGCTTCGGAACCCTATAATGAGCATAGTCCGATATGCTATAGACTAGTTTTTTTAGTATTTCTGAAATTCTATTTGACAATTTTACCATAACACGTTAAACTAGTTACATATCTGTTTAGTCCTCTGATTGTGTTGGATAGATACTGTTCCTTTTAATACTTTTTTGATTTTTATTAACGAGTCCATCGATACATTTTTTACTGTATCCGTTTGCCAATACTATATTTTGGATGGTATTTATTTCTAGTGAGTAGTTATGATTGTTAAGAGGTAGAGTGAATGATCAATGTATCATAGATTTATGTGTTGGCAACACAATTCGTGTTGTGCAAGTAGGTTTTCTACATATTTAATAATTTATGTCTATTATTTATACTAATTATAATGAATCCAAAAAAAAATTTTTTTTTTTTCTTTTTCGAGTTTAAATTGGATTATCGGGTGAATATTATCAATATAATTTTGAAACAATACTAATTCTATCGAATTATCTAACCAACATATGATTATACATCTAAAATATTACAAGATATTAATATTGTTTATTGTACATTTATTTTGAAATTCATCCATAAAAAATTCCGCTGTTAATGGAATTAAAGGTGAACTCATAGCTAGACCCTCCTTTTGCATAAAAAATTGTTTATCATACCGGAAATAATTTTGAGTCACACGATATCCCGTTAATTTTAAGATATCGCTTATCTTCCCTGGATGTAACTTATGTTTCTTTAATTTATTTATACTTAACGGTTACAATTAACTTAACAATTGTTAAGCATTCTTTAAATGGAATATTATTGAACAAACATCAACGTCAAATTAAATTAATTTGGTTTTATTTGGAAGGACATTTTTAACTTTATTTGCCAGACCTTAAGTGTATTTTCGGTTGAATACATTTTTTTTTTTTTATTACATTATTAATGTATTTAGCTGGGTTATATGTCGGCGCCCATACATATGATACCACTGGATGGATACCGGTTCACCCTCTTTATGTACTTCTGGCAAACCATACAATCTAGGGGCCTTTGTATTCATCGGTATCAAGTTTCTTTTTTCCTATTCCTTCGTGAATATATATTTAGAAAACGTTAAATTTTGTTTAACTACCGTAATATGTATATTTATTGGTGGGGTCATACTTAAATTTTTGTAATGATTTTTCGTTATTAATTCTATTATTAATTACATTATTGTGGTGAGATTTGTTTGTTATTGCTCTTTAATATATTCCTTTACGGCTGATTATAGATTTCTGCAAATTAATTTCATTAAATATTGTTACGGACAGCCGCGCAATTAATGTAAATTTAAAAATTGTATTGTGTCTTATACGGGCTTAAAAGTGTTTTATATTTGTGTGTGTTCTATGTATTTTATTAAAGAGCTTTTTTGTATAGTTTTTTAATTACCCGGGTAGGGACTAGTTTTAAGGAAAATATTTGTTTGTTTTTTTATTAGAATTTTGTATTGATTAATTGAATATTTGAAATGTAATGTGCGTGTGAGTTGCATACGAAATCGTGCTTTGGTGGGAGGACCAATGATAGGCCTTAAAAGCGGCCGTCATTACGGCACGGCCGCTAATCGGTGTCTCGGCGCTAGTGGCGCCAATGCATATGCAAATTAAGTGCATGGCCACGCCTCCCCAATTAAAATGTATGCAACTCACATAGTGCAACGGATGCACCACCTATAAAATGCAGTGGAGTGGTGCATCCGACACAGTTGCTAGCCAACCGTCACCTTGTAAAGCTCGGCTTAATAAAGAAGTCTGAAAGAAAACGCTGTCCATCATTTGATCGCCGCCACACCGCAAGAAATCCGCCGACCATATAGAAAGAAGCGTGCGCATCGTGAAGAGAGGCAATCCGGGGTGCGGGCTTACGCGGCGATAGCTGAAATCGCTGTTACAAATATAATAATTTTATTCCATTTGCGAGATGCGGTAAACCCTAACAATACTTTCATGCACACTATCTAGTGCATGAGTTGAACGATTTAAGATGTTTATGAACAAAAAGAAAAACAAGTGAAACCGTAATAAATATGTAATGGTTTGTTTGTAAGCGACAGAAAACTTCAATAATTGAAAAAGTGCTTTTAATCATTTCTATATTATTAACATTTAAAAACTCGTCATAAAGTAATTTTGCCCTAGGTAGATGTTTGTCTGTATTAACAATGGGTCAGTAATGTAACGCTTCTATTATTTCCGTCATAAATACAGATTGATGAATTACAATAACAATAAGGATCAATTTCAACGCTCATTCTGTATTATATGTCAGTTTTATAATTGACTATACCTCAACCGCATTAATTATACGAAATTGGGTATCATATGCTCATGTTTCTATATTATAAATCTATATGTGTGCGTATTTTCGGCAGAAAATCAGTGACTTTTTTAAACTATACTGATACCGTCCCAAATAGTTTAATGTCTTAAATATAATTGAGTGTTTACAATGTTAAAAACAAATAGCATTATGTGTCATTGCCAAATCTTAATAAAGTTATTAATCTAGATTCAGTCTCCTATTAATTTACAAAGAACACTTTTGATTTGCAACTTATAACCTAGTTCATTTGAACGAAACGCAATACTTACAAATCTCTATTATAAAACCAACAAATGTGCTATTTATTTTTCATTTACGTCAGCCGATTTACTATAATCGACGTGATGTAATGTACTGTGTGTTTTCAAAACATTAAGCGTGACATCGCTGTAAGATTGTCTTAGTACACAGCATTTCCACACCGCTTCCTCTCCGCGACTGCGAGCTTGCTACTTATATTCGTTCAAAATCAAAAAGTTTAAAATAAAAACATCTTAATTTCGTAGGTTAATAGAACAATACTCATAATGCTTAAATACATCAATTAATTAATTCTTTTCGACATTACCACCCATTCCAAATGCTGATTCGCCTTAAGAAGAACACGCAAGAAACTCAAAGGTTGCCCTTTTTTGCTTACAGATACAAAATATTGAATCATGAATAAAATGAGTACGACACTTAGAAATAACATGAAGCAACCTGAGAGCCGAGCAGTTCAATGCCGTGAGTTTTTCTTATTAAGATATTCAGACACCAATAATAACTCTTGACATATAACTTTCTTTTTAAAAAAGTCTAAATTCATAAAATGGTAAATTTTAGATTTTAGCTGAGGTTTTATTATAAAAGCGCACATATTGCACCTTGAATGATTTTTTTATTTTCAACAAATCGGGTTTTATGAGCAGTAAGGTCGTTCTTATCTCTAATGTTAATGTCTATTGACAACGAGAGAGATTGACATTAAGCCATTTACTTTTTTATTTATTGCATTTTAACGATTCTACTAGTTTTTGTATGAAATATTAAGTAAAAAGTGCATAATAAGGGAGTGAGATTCAAATTTACGAAACTCATCATCACTAGACGAAACAAAACGTGACGTCACGTCATGTTCTCAGGTATTTCAGCGTCGATAAAATCTAAAGTAATGCAATCTTTGTTAACCAAATATTAATTACATTAAACTGTCCTCAAAGCAGTGCAAACATGGTGTGGGAGATACTTCATCTGTTCTCATAATTTTAACCATTGTTTTCGTATTCTATCATCTCTTGGCACAGTAAAAAACATTTTATCGGATTTATTACTGATGGTGTTTATAGACTTTGCCACAAAACAATACCTACACGTAAAATCGTTTTCTAACATTTTTCCACGGTCTGAATAGCTATTAAAACTGAAAATCTGCTCGAAGTATCTACCAAGTCAACGAAACTGACCGGAGCTATTGACGTCATCCAAGGCTCGCAACAAATTCGAAGCCTTAAATATTATTTAAAAAAATAATTTTAAGTCTTTGTATTTTTTACTATACTACAACGATTTAAAACACAGGAAAAATAAGGCACAAGCTAGAGCTAAATATGAGTTAGAATATCATTCATTTTTAATACAGACCATAGCTAAAATTTCGTCAACCTTACAGTTCAGATTTAAACAAATTTTGCGTCACCCGCTCCAAAGCTCGAGCCCTTAAAACTTCACAATACTTGTTACATTTGCACAAAACATCACAAAGTACCAAATTATAAATTACTTGATCGTGAACAGAGCACAAAGCGGGGGAGTTGTAACTCGAGTGACTTCTCAATTTTGTCGTTTACTCTGGAGATATGTTTCGAATGAGCGCCATCTTCGGCGGCGGCGAGTACTTATTTCTGAAGACTCGCCATCTTGAATGGTTTGTTCGTTGTGTGTATATCAACCTAAGATTTATTTATAAAGTGTATCGTAATTTGTATGACATAATATTATATTCTCCAAACATTTTCGGTAACTCATAATGCAAAGCATTTGAAAGTGTTTTACAATAAAAAAAATTTTTGTCAGTAACAATTTCTATCGCTGAACTCTCGTTAGTACAAGAAAATAAGAAAAATTACATACCATTGTATAGACGATTAGTTAAGATTAAATCAGTCATTTTTAATAAATGATTTAATTTAATAGAAATGAAAAAATAAAAATCAAAATATATCAGAAAAATTTTTCCCGTCAGTCAACTGTGACGCAACTTAAAACCACAATCACTCGCTAAAAAATTCATTAAGTCTACTTTTTTATTACATTTAGAATAACAGCAAATAATTTCCTATTAGAAATATATGTCTAATTCGATGTCTTCAGAGTATGGTTAATATATATGGTTAATATTTTTTTTGCCTGTCACTTTATTATTGAAATATAATTTTTCACGTCACTGCCGAGTTTTATAAATAAACAAGGCACGTAACAGAAAAACGTGACTTAGAAATAAATATGGCGCTTAACAAAAAAACGTGACAATTTTTTTTACATTGCTATAAAATTTCTTTTATGCGTCGATAAAGAAGTTTCACTTCAATAATATTTTTTGAATTCTTCAAAAATATTCCGATTTTCTCGAAGTAACGTATTAAAATTATTATGCAGTAATTGCTGTTAATATAAAAGTATTAATAATTTTATTAAAACAATGAAATTAAGTAACATGTTTGAAAGTAATTAAATAAATAAAAAAACAAAACTTAGGTCTAATTTGAACCCGGGCACTCCGCGCGCCCTTCATAATGTACCCTAAACACGTGAGCTAAATCAAAGTAATGATGATATATGTACTTCAAACAAATATACAACGGTCAGCATTTTTTGTTGCGGTTACACTTTTTTTCGTATAGTTCCGATCCGCCGAACGCCTGAGTGTAACATGCGATAAGGAACGTTGTTCCAAAAAATTTCCATCAGTATGATGCCTGCACTTCTCGCTGACTTCACTTTGGTAAGCTTTGGGTCATTTCGAAACAGCCACACGTTTTATTTTTGAATTATACTCATAATTTCATAGTTCATCACTCGTGTTATTATCGTAAACGTGCCGAAATAAGCCTGCTTTGCTAATACGTCAAGGCATGAATCTATTTAAATACCCGTAATAAATAATTTACCAGTTAACCCCCGCCGACACGTTACTGGCGCGCTATCGCCTGGCTCGCCGCTCATTGACCATGTCTTGCTTGAGCTGCGCATACGCAGTTGTTGCTACATTATTAGTGCTACATACATGCCTCCAAATTTAAACTCAGATATCTATACTTCTCATTTTGACTATCTCGCAAATATTTCACTTCCATCAGATGTTAACTATACAATTATAGTCGGAGATTATAACTCGCCAGCTTTAGAATGTCGTAATTGTGGCACGTATTTTCGGCCTATAAATTTTAATACGAACCACGTAACCGATAAACATTTAATTAATTTCCTGTCTGACAAATCGTATACAATTTAATGGATTTAAAAATGTTTATAATACAATATTAGATTTATTTACATATTACTAATATCAGTGCTCGCACCCATCATTCTTGTACTTCCGGACGTGCATCACCCACCCTATTATGCATTGTTATAAGTAAACAAATATATCAAACCTATTTATAGTAGGCCTCGAGTTCAGTTTAACTTTCACAAAGTAGATTATTCAGTTATTAACACAGAATTAGAAGATATTGACTAGGATAAATTGTTTCAATCTAAATCTGCTGAAAGTACCGTATCGACTTTACATGAAGTTATTTATTGTACTATTAAAAAATATGCTCCCACTAAACTTGTAAAATATTATTGATATACAGACTGGTTCTGGCCGTCTTTATTATATATTTTTAAAAATAAAACTCAAACTTGGATCAAAGTGGAAGGAATACCAGAATAAATATGACTATGGTATTTTTTGTATTTATAGTAACCGATTTAAAACAGAAGCGCATGCATGCTATAAAGCATACTTAAACTCAGTTGAAGATTATATACGGAATAACATTAAGTACTTTTGGAAGTATATTAATAATCGTAAAAAATACTTTGGACATACCTGACAGTATTTCATATAATAATATTATTGCCAAAAACCCGGTAGATATATGTAATTTATTTTGAACTTACTTCCACTCTGTTTTTGAACCTTCTAATGTAGAAAAAGATTCTGACGTAACCAATATCGAAGATACTAACAATAATTCAGATTTGATTATTAGCGATACATATTTAATTAAAGATGATATACTTAAGGAGCGTCATATGCTTGATATTTCCAAGGGTGCGGGCATTGATAATATCCTCCCGTTATTTCTTAGGTCTATAGTTGCTTCTATTTGTCAATCATTACAATACGTGTTTAATACATGCCTGAAGAAGGAGTTTTCCCCACTATCTGGATATCTACTTGAAATTGTACCTCCCTTATGCCGAGCATAAGGGAGGTTCGAAGAGTGATGTTGAAAATTACCGTCCCATATCGATCTTGCCTGCTTTGTCAAATCTCTTTGAGAAATTAATACATAACATTATTTATCGTGCGTAATATTATTATTGAACATCAGCATGGTTTTGTACAGCGGCGATTGACGACTACAAATTAGATGACATTGACAACGTATCTTTTTGAGAGATTAGATATCATTAAACAAACTGATAGTATATATACTGACTTTTGTAAGGCGTTCGATAGAGTAACAAAATGCTTCTTGAAAAGCTCGCTTTCAATGGTATTTGTGGAAATTTATAGCGATGGTTTAAATCCTACACATCTAACCGAATGCAAAGGTTGTTATCAAAGGCTATGAATCTAATTTTGTTCCTGTCAGTTCTGGTGTTCCACAGGGCTCAATTTTAGGTCCTTTATTATTTAATATCTTTATCAATTATGTCCATCATTGTTTCAAATTCTGTAAATTCATTTTATATACTGATGACCTTAAAATTTTTCACACAATAGAAGACACTATGCAACACTACAGATTTCAGAAGGATTTAGATCGATTTTCAGGCATTAAAAATTAATTAAGCTTTAACGTGAAGAAATGTAAATCAATTACTTTCACAAAAAAAAAAGTTCTTAAGCCGTTATCCTTACATTTGAATGGCGTTCGTCTCGATGTCGACGAATCTATTAGAGATCTCGGAGTCACACTTGATAAAAAACTACATCTCGATATACATATTGAAAATATAATCAATAATGCTTATAAAATGTATGGATTTGTATTTCGCTCTTGTGTTAAGTTCACCCGATTCTCCCCATTTCTTCACATTTATAAATTCTTAATTCGTTCTCAATTGGAATACGCAGTGGCCATATGGAACCTTTTTTATAACAAATACATAGAGGCACTTGAAACTGTACAAAAAAAATATTTATCTTACATGAATTTAAATTTTTTTTGTAGTCGTTTGCAATATAATTGTTTTTTAGATAAATTTAATCTACTAAAACTAGACTACAGGCTCCTACGACTTGAAACGATGATGCTTTAGGATTTGTGCCATAATAAATATGATTGCATCTTACTTAACAACCATCTGTGTTACAGAGTTTATTACCGAACACTTTGTCGTAGAGAACATCGGCTATTTGCAACTACTTCATGTCGTACTAATGCCGGTGAACGTTCACCACTCTATCGCCTGGTTGACTCGTACAACTGTCACTGCTTGTAGCGATGTATTATCGATGTAATGGCTGCGCGCATTGGCAGGTTTAAAAAATATATATAAGAAACATTAAAAAGTTTCATTGATGTAATTGTTATCTAATTTTAGTTGTTTCTTCGTTTTTCTTTCATTCATATACAGCCACTATTCAAGATTTCTTCATATGTACCTATCTGTGGTTAACGGCGTTGGTAACACATTAAAATTGTATTTTTAAATATATATTAGTTATAAGTGTTTTGTGTGTTTATTGTTTGTTGACCCGAATAAATAAATAAAATAAAAATCTACCTCTGAGCCTGCGTTACACTATGTGGACCAACACGAAGTTTCCGTTTTAACCCAGAGATGTAAAATCTCATGCGCACGTCCCAATCCTATCTGCGGTATATGCTCAATCTCTTTGTATGTTAGACCCTCTATTTTCTCGGATGAAATTTTTCAATGGCAACACGTTTTCTTTTGTAACAGCCGTCAAAGGGAGACCAGATTATTCTTCGTCAAGGCAAAGTTACTCGAATGCCCTCGAATTCGTTGAACAAGCGGTGAACGGTAGCTTCATAAGGATTTTTGATATTTTAAACGCCATTCAAAGTCTTAAATTATTTCTCTGGTTTTAATCAATATATAAAATTGTACAAAACCATCGCGCGAAATTTTTTTCTTTGTAGTACCAGTTTTATTGAGAAATAATATTTTACTTTTGCTAGAAAAGAACAGCGAGAGACATTAGAGCTTGGAAATTTTTTTCGTTGGAAAGTTACAAAGTTATTACTCTTCAATAATTGACTTTTATGACGCAATAAAAACCAACTAGTGCCCTTTGCTGAAAATTGTTTTTACAAATATTTCCCTTAATCAAATTAATTAAAGGCTGTTAAAGACGCAAAAGACAATCTTAATATCATAAAGGTCGTTTCGTAATGTTATATATTGAATTACAGAGGGCGTTGTTGAAATTGTGTAGTCGAAATGTTTATAGTCGAAAATGTTTTATAAGACTGGCGCTGTGGAAATTGTAGTTAATACATGAATATCAAATTTAAATAACGACTGTTCTTTAAAAACATATAAAAAATAATAACTTGCAGAATATATATATGGCAAAACTTTCTGAGTTTCCTACGTATGTGAGTATGAATGTAATGGGGTCTTCTGATTCGCTTTTCACTCACTTTCGGACATCTTTGTATTTGACGTTTTGTAAGCGTGTTAACAATCGATGATAATGGGTTGTTGGAGTAAAGGATTCTCGAAAATTATTTTTTTAAAAGAAAGTCAAGCATGTGACTGCCTACCGTTTTGACAATTTGAGACCTTTAAATATTTTTGGAGGTGATTTATTAAGAGTTTCACCCTTTTTCCGATCACTCTGCACATTCAAACCCTGAGATCTGTTACATTTGTGGAGGCAATGACTGGTGATGCAACATGGATGCCGCCATACCAACGTATCTTTATTCTTTAAAAAATACATATTCATATGAATTATATGTATATTTCATGAAAGGTGAAGTTGATACCGGCAATCGATTTATATATTAAAATAAAGAATCATTTTCGAGAAGCTATCAAAATGAAAAAAAGAAAAGCTCAAAGCGAATGGTTGAAAAGTATATAGTATAGAAACTGTGTATTATATATACGAGCCTGTGAATAGGGTCGCCAACACTTGTGTATTAACTATTTGATTTCGTATATATGTTATTCAAAATTTTTACGTCTTTTAATGTACTACAAATGAATTAAAAAAATCAAACGAAATATAGCCATGAATCCTATTTTTACTGAAATATGAAAGAACAATGGGCATAGGAAGGAAGCCATAACAATAAAGACCTAGATACACTGTGCTATGACTATAATTTACTCCATTTCATCCATCTAGATTTTATAATATAATTTAAAATATTATAATGGATTTTCATGATATTCAGTTAGAAATTATACAGACCGACCAACAAAAACTATAAGCATTCTTAGTGAACTACTGAATCCCAACGAAAAGTTACAGCTTACTATAATGTATGGATTTTTTTTTTATTAAAAAAGCAATTCGTTACAAAAATCAGTACTTTACACATATCGCACGACAATACCTGCTAACATTTATAAATAAGAGAGGTGTGCCAAAAAAAACTAGATACTCAAAAATTATAATATTTATTACTAATATCGATTTTTTCAAAGTATTCATCCTGAGCATATATATACTTTCCCATGTGTCTGGACCACTTGAAAAAACCTTTGACCCTTTTTCGTACACTTCAGAAATTTGTAAATTATAGGCAGCCAGTGCATATTCGTTGCACTCAAATCACTTACTTGCCTTCCAATTATACGTTAATTTTGGGAAACAAGCAAGAAACGCATGACGCAAGGCAACGGTATACAGTGCGTGGATCAGGTCAGGTGAATATGACACATTTTGTGAATTGTCGTGGTGCCAAAGAAGGTGCCGGATGCACGACTTCAGACGCATGTCGTACCAAATTGATTACACCACCGGGCCAAAATCTGTCACCTACCACGCAGAATTCAGTTTTTGATCCTCTAACACCAGAGTACCGGTTTTACAAAAAAAAAAAACGTGGTTACCGTTAATTTCAATGCTCCATGCGATTGATTGCTTAGGAGTCGTAGTTGTACAACCATGTTTGGTCACCAGTAAGTGACTTCGCGCCTCCATCGAAAATCTGCATTTTGGCAGTCTTTCTGCTCATCAAAAAATCCGATATTCATTTCGAATAACCGAGAGAAAAATGATCGTGAATAATGATTTACATCGCTAGTGGTCCAATACTCAGTTTTTGCTCAAACTCTACGTATGTAATTCTTTAGTTTTCTCGAAACATTTTTCAACTTCTTTGAAAAATTTATTGAGTGACTGCGGTTGACTGCTGACCAGTCCTCGTTTCATCTTCAAAGCTTCTCCGTTCTCTTTTAAACTGAGAAAACCAATTAAAAACACAAACAAGATGTTGCTCGTGAACAAACAGACTTCCTAATAGTAGTAGGTAAAAGTTTATAACATCGTTCGGGCTTTGAACCTTTTTGCAATCATAATAAATCGTAGCGTAAAAATCACGTCGACTGAGTTCCATTGTTGTAAGCAAATTCCCGCTATATTCGCACAAAAATAATCATTTTAAAGAAAAAATATTTAAAATTAAATATGTATCGTTTTTCAATTTATCACTAAATAAATAACCAGTGCGTATGATGGTGTATAATTTTCCAGTATCAAATTCCACTGGTCTGCAAAAAAAAATATTTTTGCCTCCTTTCTAGTTCATGTATAACGAATGATAAATTAGATGATTCTGAATAGAAATATAGTATTAAATCTTCCGTATCACATATAACTTCTTTTTAAATGGTAGTTTTAAATGAAACTCACTTTTTTGCTAAAAAATATATTATAAATGTTACAACTGATAGAAATATTGGACAAATGTGTTATAAAATTTACAAATCATTAGATGCTCTCATTGCTAGTTGTTAATATTATTTCATTTTGTAGTTTTCTTCCTTTTCATATTTTCTATAGGTGTTTCGCGACAAAGCGACCAACAGAAATCGGCAAGCATCGTTTCTAATCATTTTCCATTATAGCGTTTTTCTATGTGCAATACGTCTTGATGAAACCTTTCGCCGTGTTATTATGACACACTTCTACAAAAGCGGTCCATGCTCTTTGTTCAGCTTTATTCAATGTACTTTCAAAATTTGAGTCCTTCATGAGCTCTCGTATTTGGGGACCTACAAAGATTCCTTCTTTCATTTTCGCGTCGCTGATTCGAGGATATTTAGTTTTGAGATATTGAAAACCTCCACCGTGCTTATTCATGGCTTTAACAAGGTTTTTCATTAGACCCAACTCTATATGGATAGATGGTAGGAAATTTTTTTCACTTTGAACTAAAGGTTCTTCTTTTATATTCTTGACTCCAGGGATCAAACTCATTCTTTTTGGTCCAGTTTTTACTACGTAATGCTTTTCTCTAGCGTGACTGTCCCATTTGCACAAAAAGCAACAAAATTTGGTATATCCTCCTTGTAGTCCAGTTAACATTGCTACAACTTTTAGATTGGCACTTATGACTTCCTTCGAGCCAACCTCTTAAAGTTCTTGAGCAACTGTTACATGTTTCCGGGAGCCAATTTTTATCTCTTTCATCAACCGGAAATCCAAAGTATTGCTGATAAATACTTTAAACTAAATTCGACAATGTGTTCCGTTGAACACATTGTCGAATTTAGTTAAAAGTATAATAATCCCCAGATAATGTCTGGGGAGTTTTTACAACTTTTTGGCATATTGTACCTATAACAAAATAAAATTTGCTATTACTTTAGAACAACATTCTAATTGAGTGATTTTATTTTGTTTTTATAGTTGAAAAAATAAACACGGACAATATATTTTAGCAATAAGTATTAATAAAATTCAAAACTTACCAAAAAATTCGGTGTTAACAAGAAACAATCACCATTCAAATTTTTAAAGTACTGAGCGCTACGGTGACAGCGAGAACTGTGTAGGCGTGCGCATTCGTGCTTAAACCACGTCAGCCATTATCTTCCTCTCTCTTTCTATCAGTGCGACCGGTTTTCGTGAGTACTGAGACGATCTGAACTGAATAGAGCAGCATTAATGCAACGACGTTAGACAAAAAACACGTAATTATGGGAAATTAAAAAAAAAACTTTAATAAATTTCTATAGGTGATAGAAAAAAATGGAAAGCAAACATCGATGCAGCATATTAAGCTCTTCATATTCATCATATTTTTATTTAAAGGAGGATTTCGTTGCAGACCAGTGTTATTGAATAATGAGTATCTAATTACTTTTAGCCTATCCCTCGTAGTACCTCGGCAAATTTATTGAATGACTGCGAGCTTTGCTCGACCTCGTCTGAGTTTGGCGTGGTAATATAATAATTTCCTACAGGAAAAATCGTTTATATTCTTACCAACAATAAATATTTATAACATGCTTATTGCAAAAATTACCTAAGTATTTTATTTAATTAGTCCCATCGATAGTACATCTTATATAATGTCATTTATTGTTGAGAACAAGTAACATAGCGCCAGTGTAATTACCTTAAAATTGTAAGAAATGGCGTTGAATAGAGCAACGTCTACGTTTTCCAGAGAAGACGTCTATACAGATAAACTTGAAAAGCGAAATCGTACCATATTCTCGAGATAAGCCATGTATATATAAGAATTACTCAATATAATGAGATTACGCAAACACATTCTCAGGTACCTGCTATTCAAACTTTGGCATGTAAAATATTATTTTACATATACTTTATGGAGTGTTTTCTTTGTCAGCCTGGAGACCAGAAAAGTTACATTTTCAAGGGAGAACTTTCGTGAAATATGAATAACTTTCGGCGCCAGGACCTAACAATTCGATGGAAGTTTCGTGTCGAACAACGCAGCTGCGCCCTCTAGTCGAACATGAAAGGAAACCTGACAGAGCGTGTTTCGAGATTTGTATACGTAATATACGATTACACGTTCAAATGTACAAAATGAAATGTTGATTTGGGTAACATTAACTACCAATCTGTCCAAAAAAGCTCGAGTTTATGTAGATATGGCTAAGAGTAGGCACTTCCACACATAGAATATGGGATCGAATAATAGAATGAAGACAAAGAAAGAAAAGCAGAGAAAGACATAAAGTATAGGACATTGCGCAAAAGTAAGAAATGAAACCATAAGGTTGCCTATTGTTTTGTAACACTTCATCTTTGATCTTATTATCTGCTTGAACTAGATGAAATATACAAAATTAATTCACTTTTTTTAAGTCAGATTACAAAATGACAGACAGACTTCGGTGTAACCCGCGCTGAGTGACATTTTTGAAACGATCATGCTCGATTAATAATTATTTTGTGCGCTACTATATTAGTTTTTGTATTAAAATGACCAAGGAGATAGTGGAATTAAGTAATAACTAATTAAAAGATATGTGTATATATGTATATATCACAAAGACGAACACATAAAGAGAGGCTAGTCTAAATTAATATTAAAATAGTAATTATTCTTGAACATAGATGTGTAGATTTAATATATAGTAGGAATGGCTTTAAGAAGTTTATCTATCTCATCGGTTCTTCTTCTACTAGCATTTCCAGATCTATGGTAAATACAAAAACGTGGTTTTGACTGTCGATGAAAATGTGCAAACACCTTATGTTAAATAACAATCTTTCTTTATTTCTATTTATACATTTGTAACTTTAATTTATTTTTATAACATAATTTAAAGAAATATATATACAATTCTCGTGTTCCCAAATTTTAGAAATATTTATAATTTTCCAAAAATAGACCCACGGACGCCCTTTCGGGTACATTTACATATATAATCAAACCGATATTAAGAATCTGATGCTTTCAACAAGTCACAGAACCCTAAAAACTAAATAAATAATTGTCGTGTCAGGTTTTAATATCCCCCCTGCTAAATTGTACCCTCTCCCAATTTTATTTAATTTTAATTCAGGGTTGTGCATCTTAAACCCTTTACACTGACCCAGTGTGGTTCGGTAGTTGCTAAAGACCGTCATAACCAATAGAACAAAGACTTCTAGAAATGACGGCTCAACGAGGCACGGCGATTAAAATTGACTCAAGTTTAAAAATTCATCGGCGAATCAGGTCGTGTTCCGGATCGAACCCAATACATCGTATTTCTAAGCCATAGTTTTTAACCGCCGGTCTACTAATCCCCGTCTAAATATACGGTAAATAAACGGTAAAAGCTCGGAATTGATTAGGACGCCCTCGCGATGCAGATTGACGGCCGCTATCTAATCACTGTGCAAACGGTACAATAGCCGGAACGCGTCATACGGGCCGGAACATTTAATCACTCGACCCAATCGAATACCATTAATAACGCAAAACACCGGCCGGGCCGGCCCGGGTAATAAATCAGCGGAGTTTGCTCACGCTAATGGCGCCACCGACGGCGCTGAGCCGGTTGTATCGAATTTTAAGTTGCTCTACATCGTCGGTAGGGCGGCCTGCGAAAATGTGACGCCTTAAAATCACATGCGAACAGATGGAATCTACTCGCGTTGTAGTAAAATCGACAAAGTGACAAACTTTGCTAATGGCAGGAGTACAGACTCGTTGCAGTCCGTTAGGAGAGATTCGAATTAGATGGGTTGTGCTTTTCAGAGAAGGATATCGAACGAAAAACTAAACGGTTCATTTCATATAGAACAGCGAGGTATGTCAG
The DNA here is from genome assembly GCA_005406025.1 of Eumeta japonica. Classification (NCBI taxonomy): domain Eukaryota; kingdom Metazoa; phylum Arthropoda; class Insecta; order Lepidoptera; family Psychidae; genus Eumeta; species Eumeta japonica. Next base: position 691,675 of record BGZK01000001.1, read on the forward strand.
TACGATATCGGATTGAGTACGAATATGACAATGGAATTAGACAGGTGACTGCTGGTGGAGGGACTTCTGTAGGCTTTGACGTACCGCTCACTGCATGCCTGAGCATTATACGAGGTGGTTAGGAGCGCATCTGTTGGTAGTTTTAACACTCCTGACACCCTGGCGGATGTGACTGTGTGCATGTTCCTGAAGATGTGCCTAATTGGCATGAAACGTACGTGGAAATTGTAACTAATTAAGGAGTTCGATGTCTGTCAATCTTCTAGAATCAATACTCAATCTGTTGTATGAGGATTCGTAGTGAAAGGATAGATTCGAGGGTCAGCGATGGATTGCATGCTGCAAGTTACTGAATGTCGCAGGCAAGCGTCTAATAATGAGTTTGCGCGAAATAACACTGTATGCAAAAGTATATTAAAAAAACCGGCTAAGAGCATGTCGGATCATTCTCAGTGTAGGGTTCCGAAGCCGTTACTATTAGAGAAATGCAGTACAGATAAAAAAAACTATGTTGCTACATTTTTTGCATGTTTTCCACACCGAATGGATATATGCATTTTAGTTACCTATAACTTGAAAAACAAATATGTATGTTGACAGTTACTCTTAAACTAGTGTAAATTAAAGTGCAACAACAAAAGAGCGTGTCTTTAAGGCATTTACATCCTTTTGTTGAAAAACACTGTCTTTTGGCAAAAACTCAAAAACGGTGTATACGATCATGTTCAAAATAATTTCCTTTATAATTATTTATTAAGAGTTACCTTTGTTCTTTATTTCAAATTTTTCGGTTTAAAAATTAATTTTACATTTATGTGTAAAAACACACGGTGTCGAGGAAAATTCGTGCAATGCAAAATTGTGAATATTTTCTTTCTAATATTTTGTACAGAAATTGCTTAAAGACACTAAAGTGATATTTAAAAATCTGTCGAAATATGTGCAACACGTTGATGTTTGCTAAAAAAAAAATGTTTTCACCTTCTGTTGCATGTATGGAGTATCCCACCCTAGAAATATTTATTTTGCCATTTAACTACTAAACTACGTAGCGGTTTATACAAGACACCTACGCTATAAATTTCATCAATATACATCTTGTAGTTTTTGAGTAAAATGCCTGTGACGTACGGACGGAAAGACGTACGGACATGATGAAACTATAAAGGTTCCGTTTTACCATTTTGGCTCAGAACTCTAAAAACGGATATTTTATTTTGTGACTAATATTTTTTTCATATTTACAAAATGTTATGTGTATTGCAGTGTATATTATTTTATTGCGAAAATTGTATATGCATCAAGATTAGACGTCATATTTATTTAAAGTATTAACAATGAGTAATATTACATTGTTTAATAACGCAGAATATAGTAATATATACTAGATTCGTTCATGAATTTGCATTAATAGTTTATAATTGACCGGAAACAATTGCTTTTTTATTAACGCCAAAGATTTATAACTCCTTAAATAAATACACAAACGCTTTTGTTTGCATATATGTAAACATTTATGGTATGTGTACGTTAATTATAGCACGGTTGCTTATTTAACGCCAAAATCTATGATAATTTTTATAAGGAAATATGTTTAAAATATATTAAAAATCTCTATTGCACGAATTTTCTTCGACACCGTGTGTTTTTACATATAAATGTAAAATTAAAGAAATATTAAATAAAAAGTATATTGAATTACATAAATTACAAACATGCTCTTAAGAATAGTAATATTATAACACTTTTGCACTTGCCCGTACCGCGTTTGATCGCAAAAAGCTCTGACCTATTTTTTAAACCACTCAAGTCAATAGTCCGCAGCGGGTGTCGGACATGAAACAAAATCTAATAAAAGGAAAAATCGAGAGTGCGAGCGAGAGAACCGATTCGGGAAGATTAAACTGTCCACTAACTCGCGGCAACCGCCCCGCCGTGATGTCGATGATGGATGGCCGGTAATGTATGTCCGTCTAGTCAATTTCCTGCTGAGGCCCCGCGTGCACTTGTACGGAGCATAAGGATCGGTGTTCAGTGACTAAGAAATACATACATCTGCTAAAATCGATTTTTATCTGGATGGGTTTTGACAATGAGGTCTTTACTGTTGATGAAACATTGATTTTTTTTTTATACAATTTTTGTTGCTTTAATGTATTGTTAAATCTTCTTTACAAATAAAAATTCATAATAGAAATTTTTTATTTGCTATTATGATTATATCCAGCCGTCTCGGCGTATGTTGTTTTGTGTTCTGCTCTTTCAGGTAGACGGCGTGCCTTTGTACAATATGCTTGCTACTGCGCCTGCGCGGAAAAAAAATGAATTTCTATATTTTTTATATGAGGGCCAGACGCCCTTCGTTGACATGGATGCCCTTGGTTGACATGGTCGTGAAAGCCGAATATATAGCGTGAAAATATTATTTCTATTCAAATACCTGTTTGTACAAATTTTCATGGCGATTGATTGAATGGCATAAGTTGATGCATTGCATCGCCATCTAGTGGTCGTTTACAATAAACTGGACGATAAAAAGAAATCTTTTTCCATGAAAAAAACCACTTAGATGTGTCAATTTCCATGGTTGTCGTTCAAAAGATGACTGCGTTTGTCAATCTTAGTTGTATTATATAACAAATACAAGGCAGTTAGTTCTCTTTAATGTTCAACAACAATTCTTGATTACAATTAAGTTTATCAAATTGAAAAAACGTACCCATAACTTTATCGTTTTAAACATATTTCAAGTATTAGATAAAATGTACTACGTGCATCACATAAAAATTCGAATTTTGACAATTTAGAATTAAATTCAAAGACGAATTGAAAAAATTTGGTCGTATAGAATAAGATATTGTAATCAAAATCTGAACAACATTTTGCTAAGGCATATTGGATTTGGGATCAATTGTGTGCCTCGCAGGGTGATGGGGCAAATCAGAAACAAGCCGGGTTCCTTGCGCTTGCTTCATCTACACAACGCTCTACATGAATACGTTGGACATCTACACGATACATTAGAACCTGCGCGAAGCTAGCCTCGACAACCCAGCCTAACCAGGTCAGCCATAGCTCAAGATTTAGTGGTCTTTATGTGCTAATTATTAGCTCTCGCAACGTTTTTGTTGTTTTTATAACTGAAAACGATGACAATGTTATCTTTTGTGGAAATTAGCTTTGAGATATATAAATAGATATGGCGTACTAACGTTAAATATCGAAAGTAATAAACTAATCTATTGTGATAAATAAACAGATTATCACGTCCACAGAAATGTACATAATATCATGTTGTGCATAAATATCCTTCAATTTGCAACAGCCCTTTGGGTTCAAAAACGTGTATTCCCTTGACCATTCAACTTATGTAATTAACAGCCTCCCGTAGGTTGTTTATGTCGGTTTGTAGATTAATGTTTGAATACTTATTTTGTAAATATAAAGATTTAAAACGAATACTGGTCAGTTCTTCAAAGAAAAGTGAAAAATTTATTACAGCCAGTAAACCTTTTAAAAAATCTTATCACTTTTAGGGTTCCGTATTTAAGGAGTATCAACAGGACCCTATTACTAAGACTTCGCTGTCCGTATGTCTGTCTATTAGCGGGTTGTATCCCATAAACATATCCCATAAACATAGTAATAGACACATAGTTGAAATTTTCATAGTGTGTTTTTTATAGTAGCTATAAAAAACCAATAATAAAAATAAAATTAAATTATAAGTGAAAGAGGGCCCCCTATATAAAAAACCTATTTTTATCGATGTTGATTTGCTCAAACTTAATATCTTTTTTTTTTTGGTTTTCATTAATTAATTTTAAAAAGTATGTAGTGTTCAATTGTACGTCGGTACGGAACCCTTCTTGTGCTAATCTGACTCGTACTTGGCCAGTGTTTATTCCTATCAAATTTATATTAATTTCATGTGAGAGTTAACTAACTCTTTTTATCGAAGAATGTAGTAAAAATCAACGTGAATGCGCTTTTTATTTTGTACAGTCATGTATAACTATACTAAAGATTTATTAATACGAGAAAATTCAACAAATTTCTCGAAAAATTGTCGATTCTCGCATCATTCTTTCCACACCGAACTGGTCGGGCAATTTTACCACGAGTGTGATGCAATGCTATACGTTCGAACGTGGAATATATATCACATATGCACTTATTTTAAGACCATTGGATGCACTTAGATTTGGAAATTCGTACTTCTGCATCACTATGAAGACACTGGGTTTTACCCACGGCTTCGCTCCCACGGTTATATAAAAACGTATTACTGTCCCTAATAGGATTCGTCTGAAAAAGACATAATAGTAAAATATACACAGTTTTTGTATAAGGCCATGCCTTACAGGAGGTTTAATGTATTCACCAGAGGATCCCTTTCAAAAATTCAGGCTTAAATTCACTGAACAAAATGAAAAAAAAAACATTTCCCGATATAAATCTATTGTTTTTTATTATAAGTATTTTCTAATGTAGAAATATTAACTATCAGATTCAATATGTACTAAGCGTTGGCTCACGTGTTTTATATTAAAAGAAACGAATTTTATTTTATTTGAGGCAGCAAAAATTTTATAACAACATTCATTTACACGTAACTGAAAATAGGATTTTAAAAAACAAATAATAAAAAGATATTAATCCTAAAAAGTCTTCGATATTGAAAATTTAAAAATTAAAATTATTTTATCTTTTTTATTAACGAAAAACGCATTTTCGTACGCAATTTTATGATTTTTTAATTTCAAAACAAGAGCAAGACTCTTATCTCTTTGAAATCATTAAATGTTTTTTTCATTTAAATTTTCAAATAATGTAATTAACTTACATAGGAAATTCCTATAATTTTTACAAATTTAGATTTAAGATCCTATTTTATTACAATTTTCAATTTTATGTTACCAAAATTTGGTGAAGGTTTACAATTGATTCATTCTACTGGGTATCCATCATTGGATTTTCTTTGTCCATTATGTTCCAAACGTAAGACTTTTTACCTATTTTAGCCACATCTTTGAATTACATTAGGGAACATACCCATACTACGTGACCAGTTCATGAGGGGGTCCAACGCTAAACATACAGGTGGCAACTTCCTGTTACAATATTTTACATGAGTTTTTTCTCCTTGATTATTTTAATTTTCTGTTAGCGAAAAAAGACTTAAAATCATATCTGTAAATTACTACGTGAAAACTAGAGGCGGGGGTCTTTGTCATATACTACGGTTGGTCACCGAGAGGGGGGGGAGGGGGTAAAAATCACAAATTATGGGTCACGTAGTATGGGTATGTTCCCTTAAGTACTTTACCGAATTTAATCAATAAGAATATAGAGAAAATTATTGAATGTTACCATTGAAAAAAAATAATCAATAACATTGATGATAACGGTCTCGATCTTTTGCCCTGTTGTCCGCGATCCAGCTTCGTTCACATTCCCCATTTCAATAGTCCTCGTTTTCTGTTCCAATCCCCGTACTTTTGTTTCCTATGCTTTTTCTGGTCTCGCTCGCAGTTTCGATCTAAGACCAATTCTTACGTTATTACATTAAATCCATATTTTCTACCAAAGTTACGGCCATAGACGTTCTGTATTTAGAGCATGCTTAAGTCCAGAAGTATACCCAAAAACATTTCGCAAATTTTGAAATTGAATTATTCAATAGTTATTTGCGTTCAAGAAAAATCAACAAATGGACAATGTTTCACTTAAGTATTTAGTAGTAAAGATCAATATTAAATTCATTAAGAGACCATTTGAATATTACACATTTATTAAATCTTTTAAAGTAGTCCAAAGATCGGGACACCATGGTCGACTATTTCCTTCGAAATCAAAAGAAACGACGACCATAAACAAGAAACAAAGTTAACTCTATTCAAGACAGTGCAAGAGTAATAGTTTCTCTTTAATATTATCCCTTCTACAAATTGACGTGTCTGTTGCAGGCGGGTCTTTCCCGTAAAGGTAAAAGCCCTCGAGGAGAACGCTATTGAATCAGCTGTGCCTTCGAAGGAACAGTTATTTATTCATGAATTATTCTAATAATTTAAGACGCTACATTGTTTATGTAAATTAATTTATGCGTAATATTGTCACTGCGAATGAATGTACCTAACGGTAAAAAGGACAAATATTGTTCAACATTTCATAATACGAAAATTCTCCAATAATATTGGACAAATATTTAGAGAAACTCCGAAACTGCCAAATGGAAGCAGTGAAAATACCGTCAGTTTTCTGTAAAATTTTCTTTAGCACTGAAGTTATTGACAATATCAATAAGGTCGCGTCGAGTGGGGCGGCCGACCGCGGCGCCCCCCCGCGACACGCCGCGGAGAGTACTCAAATGGAATTGAAAATTACAGATGGCGGCGAAAGGCTCTACAAAGGGCGCACTAATTCACAGGGTATAAGCAGACACATTAATGCTATTGACACGTACGTAAAAATTTGACACAATAATGTGTCAATTTTTTTCATCACCTCACCATCGAGGTGTGCCCTCCAACAGTCTTCTATCTACTATTATATCTTACTTTAATCTATTTCATATCGAAGATCTTGCACCCTAAACCCACCGAGATGATGCGCGGTCGAGGACTACTGATGTTCGCTGATGGCGATGGTGATCGATGAGATGCAGCGTTCGAGGTTGACACGAGACATGGGATTGATCCCGTTGATTGATTGAGATACGAACCAATACAATCCGGTTCGAGGGCGGCGTTCGTCACCACCGAGCCCAAGATCCTTATGAGACATAAATGTCGATTAAAATATTTCGAAGGACTGACCGAATGCCAGCGTATTGAAGGATTTCGTATGATATTAAAAAAATATGTAAACTGCACCGGATCGTTAGTAATTTACAAAACTACTAACTACACTACTACACACGAAAGTGTGTAGAATATCAACAGAATTTCTTCAGTAATTACTTCGATGATATCTGGAACTTTGTTTAATTTTACCCGTAACTTATATTTAAAGTTGCACGATTGAAAATAATCGAGTTATTTCAGGCCGACAGGCAAGACGACTTTGGTAGTAAGGAGTGGGAGTGGTATTTTTCAAATCATAATAAAAAGCGGGCCTTTCAAATTGATAACCCACGCCGTAAACAATACACAAATTGAATCCCTAAAACATTGCACATTTAATGTTAAAAAAAAAATACAGCTCTAAAACTTTTTTACTATGAATTTTCCCCCCTTCCGCGCAAACAATTTCTGCAATTAGCTCAAAAGGCATTGTCCATTTTAATCTAACCAGTGGACTGCATGATAAAATTCAAATAAATTATTATCCATTAAATAATCTTTAAAACAATATGATTTTCGGCAATTCTCAAAAGTGTGACAAAAACTTTGTTTATATTATACTTTTTATTAAAAATCTTTATGACGATTACAAAACAGAAAAAAGTTTCAAGAGACAATATTATTACAGCCTAGTTTCCCGCCCGCGGATTCGCCCGAGCGGAATTCGGTCTGTCACATAAAGTTTATTTCGCAACTCATCCCTCCCCCACCTTACGCCGGTCCCCTACCCCTCCAACCTGCTCCGACCCTTGTATATTTTTTCAATAAGTCGAGCGCGTCGTGACCAGAAGGTCGAGTGTAGGTTTTTCTCTTTGTTATTTATTGTTCGTTCCTGTTATTCCATTTACAAGCCTTCGCTAACAATTATTATTTTATTTGCCTTGTTTACCTTTCCGGCTAGATTTTTTAAATGACGATAACTTTTTTCTGAAACAATGGCTCTCCAAGCCAAGATCTATCTACCCTTGAAAATAGCACTGAAATCTGTTCAGTGATTTCAGAGAATTGTGTGAACAGACAGAGAGACTTATAGAAATTTAAAAAATCATCGTTTTTGTCTCATATTATCTTTCTCTTATAGCCCAATTTCATTTTCCATATATGTCTTCAATTCACAGACACACTGGTTCTACGGTTTTATTATTTATATTAATATTATGTATATGAAAGTATATATGTGTGTATATCTAGAGGTTTGTTACTCAATCACGCTTTAATGGCTGAATAGAATTATCTGAAACTGTACAATAATATGGTTTATATATCAAAATAACATATAGGCTATAATTCATAAAGATACTAACTTTTGCTAACGATTTTGCTTGCACGATCGCAGAACAAAAGTCAGTGTATAGTGTATAGGTATAGTGAAACCTACAATATAATGCATTTTACATTAAAAGGTGATGTAGCACTAACACAATAAAGTATTAACATTATATGTTTTTGATAATATTAATAAAATGACGATTTTTTTTTAATTATAGCCTACATGTTTAGCACTCCTGGCCCTGACGCAATATATCTAATGAATATTGCTCTTTCGACTCCTATACCTGAAACCGAGTTCTGAAATAACGTGCCGATATAATTATTACCATAAAATCTTCATAACTTCATTTGTGGCCATTGCGCATATATTCGATCTGAGGACTTAGCGGCAAACTAGATCCGAAACCCTACCACACCAAAGTGCGTTTCATCTGTTAAAAATGCATGAATTAAGGATCTATTTTATACGTCTTCATGTACGCACATAAGTTTAAAAAAAAATTAAGTACCCGCATACTCGGACCTTAACTACGACGGAATCGAATGAAATTCGATAACGCGAACTGCGTCTGATGGAAATACTCAGTAAAATGACTTAATTTACATTTCCATCCGTCGAACCCCTGAATATACGGTCACCCAAATTATTTAGACTTTGTAACTCAAAAAAAATGTCGATTCCCTGTGAGGTATTTAAAGTACATTATTATATTCTATATCACGAATTTGAATAAGCAGAGTCCGTAAGTCGACGTTAGTAAAATATAATGTTCTACCGTCTTTGTACGTTACATGTGCAATTGTAAACAAACTTTTAACGTTATCGAAGCCCACTTAAAAAGAAACGAATTTTCAAGGGACGTCTGCTCAAAGATCCATAAGTACGGGAATGGAAAAGGTCCTTAAAGGAAGATAATGAAGTGGAGAAAAATAAGTGGAGATTCGCCGCCGGCCACGGGCCTTGTAATTTCTCCTCGTCTTTATTCATATTGCGATTATTTTTGAAATGGCGGAATATATATTTTTATTTTGTCATTGAGCTGTATGCACATGTCTAAAAATACAATATTATTTATCTGGATTGTGTACTTATTTGGTACAAATCATAAATAAGGAACTATTATTCAATTGTCGTATAATTAGTAACTAAATAGCAGTGATATATCTAGCAACATTCTAACAAGATTTTAACGATTCAGCAAATGGTGAATAATTCATTTCGAGCATTCGTCTACTTTCAAAAAGCTATTTTCCGCTATATGTAGGAATGGCACGTATCTGTCAAGAAGTAGCTCACAAAATGTGGTAACTACATTCTACTTGAGGTAAAAATTTAAATTTTATGTTAACGAGTTTTATATGACCGAAAGGAAATGAAATTTTATTCAAGATAAATTGATGCATTCATTAAATGTTAACATAAATCTACCGCTTCTGGTGAGCGTTGAAGGACAAGTACCAAAAATATGTTTGTATATTTTTGAAGTTACACTTCTTTAGGCGCGTTATAAAAAAATGAAGAGAGTGAAATTTTAAGATGCGCACGCATCAGTGTAACACAAAATTAACAGGTTGAAGCTGTCCGCTTCGAATTCGAATTTCGAATAAAGGGAGAATTTATGTTACACTTAATGTAAGAAAATAAATATTTATTTACTTAATTTTTAAAATTTAAACTGAACTTTATTGACTGTGTTGGCTATTTTTTTCCAGTCCCTTTATTATTTTATAGTAATTAATTATTTGTAAGCAATTAAAAACTATTTTTTAATGATGCCAAAGAAGTATAACTTCTCACGAGCGTACATAAGTACACGCACCCAAATTTTTTTAAGTCATATTTCAATCTATTTTATGACCACACCATATACATTTTCTTTAAAAGGATTACCAAGAATTTGTGTAATTTAAATATACATTAATGCAATAATAGAATTGAAAGACGCAAGGTATGACCGAATGTGGCATATACGAGATGAAAGAGTTGAACACGTGAAAAAGTTTACCCACGTGGATGGTTTGCTCAAAAATGGCTGAAAATATGGTGAGGCTTTTGAAAAAATATTGAATTCGGAAAATGAAGTTAATGAAACTTTGCTTGCTGTTTTAAATAATAAGCTTTTTAACGCAAACACGTTTCAATATCCATAATGGAATTTTGATCGCCACGCTTATGTACGCTAGTGAAAGATGGTTGTGGCAAAAGAAATACGGAAGTAGAATCAATATATTAGACATACAATGCCTACGTAGTCTTTAGTAATCTGCGCAGTAGGAGTGTTTAAAACATAGATAGAAGAATAGCGATGTCAGAAAAGGAGCTGATTTGAAAGAAGATGAAGCAACTACAATAGAAAAAGGTATGTTGAGGTGGTTTTGCGAAATATTCGAAAAGGATGAGTGGAAGTAGACCGACAAAACAGGTGGAACTAGATCTTATGCTGATCAAATTAGTGGTATATTAAAGACCAAATTTTAATCATCCGAAAATGATTTATTAAACGATTATAAAAAGGAAAGTTTGAACCATGTGAAGATTTGCGGGCTTTTCTATCATTTTAGTAGGTTAGCGAGACTTCACAAATAAATTATAATAAAAAATAATCTTTGTTCAAGCTGATTTTTTTAAGTTGATTATTACTTCATTATTTTATTTTCTTGTGAATTTTATTGTAAAATTCCTATCACTTGCAGATTTTTTTTCCATTCTGCAATTTCTACACTCATTTAAAAGAAATTTGGTTTCTAAAGTAATCGCTGTAGAACGAATATTAATTTTATTTTTGGATTAATGTTCTTTCTTTCTTTTGTAAACTAAATGTTAATATAAGTAAAAGATAATATGTTCTCTTTGGATTGTTACAAATTAGTTCTTAAGCGACTTCAAAAAAAGGGACGTTCTATGTTCGTCTGAAAATTTTTTATGTGTGTTTAAACTGCTTGAAGTTATGGTTCACTATATTTAAAGTGGAGCAGGCATTAATATAACGCATAGTTAACGCATTTAAAAGAGGAATATCTAAATATTTCGTACTTTTATTGCATTAAATCATTTTCGCATGGACATATAGATTTGTGCTTGCAGTATCGATTATGAGGAGGATATTTTCATTTAAACTTAATTATTCGACGGAAAAACATGTTTCTGCTTTGCATTTACAATATTTTATTTTAAATAGGTGCCGTCTGGCCGGATTTCTACTTAGTCAAGTTATGTGCAAAAGTAGCCCAAGGATGCCGTGATTGAAGTGTTTTTCAGCCTTTGTCTTAGTCAGATCTTGTATGACAGGCATCTGCTTGAGTCTATATTCAATTCTCCCGATACTCAAATTCCTGTGAATAACATGCTTTTTATAACTCCTCTGCAACATTTTCTATTAGAGTTATCTAAAAGAAAAGCGAGGTGAATCCTCATTTAATTTGAAAAGATTGTAGAACCACATAATAGGATACAGGACTAGACTGCAAATATCATATGCATTTGCAGATATATTGTATATTATTCGACTAAACATAATAATAATTAATTATATCAAAATTAAAATGACGTCACTTTCCCACTCTACTTTTTTTATCAAATGGACAAAATAAAAAATCCATATTTCGGATTTCGTAACGTGTTTTTTTTTAAGTAAGGCGTAATTTCCCAAGAATGTACAATTAGATGCTTACGTGCAACATTTAGAAATAATATGCAACATGCACCCCAATGCTTATGCATGAATATATATACTCTTTAATTATGAATTTCCATCCAACTAATTAAATATTAATTCGAGAGAATTTCGATTCGATGAATTCGGGATTTCCTGATGATGTACTGTATTTACACGAAACGTGCTTAGAAATTCTGTAATAATTAACTGACGGTTAACATAAACAATTATTATCGCGGTTAAATTAAACACTTGTTTAGTTCGATATTTGTCAATCCTCTCAAATCAATATTCAATTCGTTGGTTGAGGATTCGTAATGATAGAGCATATTTTAGGTTTAGCGTTAGCTTGCATACTGTATGTTGCAAACAAGCGTCTAGCTATATTTTGATTGATTTCGCAATTTACTAAAATATAATGTCATTATACCTCTATTCATGAAAAATAGTCAATTTCACTATTACTTATTTAGCAAGCTTCGCTCATCTCCTGTTTCAAAATATAAATACACGATTCACCGAAATCATTGTACGATAATACGATAGGTACATAAAACCACTTTTTCGTTTAATCAGTAGTTCAACCAATCATTGCGTCTGACTATTACGAACTAAGTAACTATTAGGGAACTTACTAATTACTAAACAAACTTGATCAATTTTTTTTTTCATGATGAGGAGAAAACAGAACATGCAGTTATTCACAAACACGTAGCGCGATAAGAGGATAACATCAGCCTTACCTGACATAACCTTTCCTAGGTGGATAATCTTTATGATACACGGAATGGTTCAGGATCATCTTCTCATCCCCGGTGTCCAGCCAGGAGCGCTGCAGCACGAAGTCGCGGTTCTTGAGGGGCGCCGGGCAGGACACTGCGAACAGGAAGAACGCTTAAATGTGGCGATTACCCGCGTAACTATCATAAATATGTTAGACCAGCCTGGTAGTAATAAATCACGTTTGTGGCTTTATTCCTCCCAAGAAAATCGATCGTGCAAATCAATTACGGCACCCCATAGTAACACGAAGAGAAATATTTCTTTCGACCAAAATCGACAATCATCGGTGTCTCGGTAGTCAATTAATAAAGTAAAATATATGTATGTTCATGGTGTGTTCATTTTACGCAGTATAAAGACGCCCACAGACGCCCAAACAAGAAGAAAATTACGAAGCGGAACGCATAAAGAGGTTCCGATAAAACTCGGCAATCCCTTAATCGCTTAAGCCCTCGTCTCTAAACTGCGTTCCGCGAACTAAGGCGCTTTAGTCTTTTACAGTCCCTTCGTTTTCCAATAAATTCGATCGGATTAAAATATGTAATAAACGTTGCCGCCGTACATGCGGGGCTAAATAATTATATTTTAAATGCCAATTAAAATGGCAAAATTTTGACTACTAAATGTTGAGTTCTCTTAATATGTCGTCTTCGCAGAATCGAATAAAAAAGAATATTATTATTAAAATTATTACTCATATAGAAGAACAAACAAAGTTGTTCAGATGTAGATTTTTAATCATAGTGCCGCTATTTGTTATCAAAATAGTGTTATTTAAAAAAAGTGCTACAATACAAGTAATTTTTCTCAGTAATTAATGTTTTGTCCAATTATGAATTCGCCATTTATTCTAACATTTTCTAGAATCGAATAGAATCTTTCTAGACCTATATAAAGGCCAGTTTACAAGCTTTCGGAGCATTTTGCCTATGACTTCAATAGGTATAGCACGACCAAAAAAAATGGATACTTCTCATAAAGACATCTGATTACTATTGTTGCACAAATTCCACTTAGGCTACAAAGCGACATAAGAAGTACGAAATAGATTTATATCAATGGACGATATTGCACTTTCTTATGACATTATGAAGCATTAGTTGTAGCGATTCAATAAAGATAATCTCCACCTTGAAGATGAATGACACCAGAGATGACCATCATCAATCGACCTGGATCTTTTTAAACACCCGAAAGTAAACAATCCACGTTATACTGTTCGTGATTTTTCAGAACAGCTAGGATGCTCCCATAGTACGGGGGCTAATCTTCTTCACAACTTGAAAAAATATGAAGAAGTAAAGTGTAGGTACCACACGAGTTTTCACAGTCTCATTGACAACTTAGAATTAACTTATTCCTATAAAATTTGACATCATATAAGTAAAACCAAATCAAAGATAGCTTTATTTCATAGGTAATAGAATTAAACTTGAAATTTGTCATTAACGAATTGTTTTCGACGTAAGCAACCTGATAGCGGAGCAGTTAAATCCCATTGGTTTTTTTCATTAAGATATTCGAAGGCGGTATAATATCCCTTGCTATATAACTTCTGTTTAACAAGAAGTTTAAATTCATAAAATAGCATGTTTAGAATTTCAAATGGGATCTAAATAAAAGCGAACATATTGCCCCTTAAATGATATGTTTATATATAGATAAACACATCAATGCCAACACACACAGCCAAAATCACATCACTCCATTCCGTATGCTCCGCCAACACGTCTGTCGGCGTTTTTGATGTGTTGGCATTTTTTTTTCGGGGTGGAATTTTGAAATTGCAACAAACTTTGTTTATTTCTGTCATACGTGCTTACTACTTATTTGTTATAGATAATTTATCTATTTATTTATATTTCGAGAATGTTTTAGATGGTCAGTCGGTGAGTATAAATAACGAAATGCGGGCGCGAACGAATAGAACTTTATTTCTGCGATCAGTGCATTCACAAGTCAAGTGAGATCAAGGACAAACGTTCAACAAGGTATGCCATACAAAGTAGCCATATCGGATATGGTATTAATATTGGGATATTATAAAAGGAATTAGAAAACAATGTAAGGTTGAAAATAATTTAAATAGAACACAGTAGAGTTTAGGAAATAAGAGCGTGAAAATACCAAATTAATTCTAGTTAGTGCATGCTATAGTCTAACAATAACAGTTATTACAAGTTATGTGAGGTTTGTATCGCCCCATTGCAGAATCATATCCGCCCACAGTTTTTTGTTTCAGATTGAGGGAATCGGACTTTCTCGACGCAACGCTGCCTCTTATGGGCTAGAGGCACCAATAATTGTTGTTACCATTCTAATGGCAATACCCAAGATATATCGGTTATTGTACTTTCCGAGGTAAATAGAAAGCGGTGGTCTCTTCTCTATCCGACTTAGGTTAATAACTTATTGGTTATATCGCCCGTGGCGAGAATAAAAACCCTATATCTCTCACATCGAAGGGAACTCGCAAACCACTCAGTCACAGACTCTCGTTGAAATTATTAATATCAACAACTGTATTAGAAAAACAATATAGGTTTTAGTTAACTCGTATTGAAGATAGACAAGCAACTAAAATGAAACTTCACACATGTGCCGGCGGTCTGTAGACAAATTTTCTGTTATTTTATTGGTTCTGTATTATCGGTTCATCTGATTGCTACTATTGACCTGATTTCGGACTTAGAAAAGACAATCTATACTTAGCTTGCACACTAATCATTTACCTCGATTGTCGTGTCAAATTTTAATCCCCCGACTTGACGTACTCTTCGAAGCACGAAGAATGGTTTTTATTTGATTTACATAAAAAGAACTTGGTAGTCAATTCGCCTGTGGTTAGGATGAAACCCGGTACCTTCTGGTCCAACGCCGGCGCTCTTAACCGCTGACCCAATATCGCCTTTCTTATCTCGACTATTTTACCTAAAAATAGCGCAGTGCGTCATCAATTTTGGTGCTGCGTTCTGACACTTAGCTGATTATCCGATCTTTTTCGGGCCCATTTCAAGGACACTCCCGAGAAAATATGTGCTGAACACATTCTCCGGAGGCATACGGAAATACCACGAAAACAGATGTGAAATTTCGCATCCTTAAAAATAGGGTATACCATCAAATTTATGTGATTAGAATGACGCAAACTGAATATTTGTCTCCGGAAGTTATAATGCATTTGCTTAACATAAGAAAATATTATCGTGTTGTTGATGATATATGTCGATAGAAGTTAAAAGAAACGAAAGCTTTTTTTAATATATTTGTTTTGAAGGTTCTAATCTCTTACGAAATTCGTTATAATTATTAACCACTTGTCATCGGCTTCGTTGTGCAAATTAAAATTTAGCAATGAATTGTTCCCGTTTCAATTTCGATCTTGGCCTCGCTCTCTATATCAATCCCGATGTCGATTTTGATCCTCTTTCAGACACCGCTGCTATTTTACTAGTACTTATATATTTCTTGTATAAAAAACCGGATTTACCTTATCTCGAATTCCAGGCAATAATTTACCTCTACATGTGCAGAATTTGATTACAATATGTTCAGTCCCTTCGAAGATTAGCTCGGACATACGGACAGGTAGACACTTAATTTTATGTATAAACTGGTTTGCCCATGCAAATTATGGGTTGTAAATACAGGTGTCAATTAAATATATATTTGTTTATTGTTCGTCGTTAACGATGGAGTTAATTTTCAAAGTGTTGTTTTCACCATTGATTTTCTTAAAGTATTTATAATACGGTGTACCAACAAAGAAAAAAAAATACTTTTAAGAAATAACATACAAAGATTTAAAGAAATCAAACCACAATTTGTGTTACGAAATCCTGCAGATAACGCTGCGGATGTTGGCGAGATAGGATAGGACGGGGCGTGACAAGATAAAGCCAAACAAAGACATGAATAGGTTATGTAATATTTTAGTCGTCGTTTAAATTTTGCTTACATAAATTTACAAAATAAAATTAAAACTTGATCTATTGTTTACATTTAAAAATAAATTGTCAATAAGTGAACACGTGAGATTATTCAAATACATTTCTAATTGAAATTGAATATTTAAATCAGTCTGAGTTTCTAACATAAAACCTAAACCTGATAGAAGTCTTTGATTACCAAATTTTGGGAAAATTCGTCATCAATTTTGTTATATAACAAAGCAGCCGTTCTTCATCTTTCATCAACTACTGTTCACCAATTTGACAGTACAATATTATTACGAAGCCAAAATATATGACGACGTGCTCTGTCGCCTTGATCAACGCTTCACGGTCGCTTTCTAAATATCGCGCTCCATTAAGCAAAATAATCTATGTATAATGACAGGGAGCTATAGGACCTATGCTCTGAATATGGTTAAACTAATAACGGATATTTTAGCGTTTTGAACTTCAAAGACCGAAATGGAACTGTTATCGATAATAATTCAGTGTTTGTCTGTCCATCTGTCGGCCTTTGTGTGTCCACTGAAAGTGATGCAATGCTACATAAATTGTTTGCTATATCTGTCAAGAGAAGTGAATTTTTTTCCGATTTGTTTTTATTAACAAATAAAACGTTTAATAAGTTACATTAGAAAAATTTAATGTACTGCACAGGAGAGCAATTTCAATATTGGCTTTGAAAATTCAAAACCATATCGGTTGTATCAAGGATGCAGACATGGTAGAGTACATGAAACATCGTGTGCGTGCTGGAATATTTATGATAATCAAGTATAATCATTAATACATAATAAATAATAATAATATAAACTCACGCCTATTTCCCAGAAAGATATGCAGAGATTATAGGTTTTCATATGGTACGATGTTGGCAAGCTCGTCGGTGTTGGACGCTTAAAATTTGGCCCTTTTTTAATATACCACCAGTATGGTCTGCATAGAATTTTCTAGGGCGGCCCTCGCCGACTATTCTATTACACACATTCGCTCTTTACATTACACATTACAGTGTAAAACATAATATAGATAACCAATAAATACTATAAACACAAGTAATATTTACTTTTATACATTTTTTGCAAATTTTATTAAAACATAACCTCATATTTTCGTTATAATATGATGTCACAAACATATGCATTATAGAATCACTACTTATATAACGTCGTGTGCTGTCAAATGCGACCACTTTCGCTCGAATCGATCAATGTACTGCTAAGATATAATCACTTTAATAAACATAATTGCATGGTGATAAATTTAGTTCCGAATTGTCGTGCTGCGGGCGATCGCAGCGCCATTCACGTCAGCCACGTGTGCACTACCGAGTAATAGCTTCTGTCCTCTAAATAGGGGTCACAAAAAAATGCCGGTAGTTATTATACTCCTAATGTAATAAACGATTTTGTAATGACGTATTTCGTTACATTTGGTTTTTTACAAATGACAGCCTACTGACCGAAATGAAGGACGTTTCACATACATCTTATCAAATTTCAATTTTATCTTAGAAGTTTGGAAGCAAAATTATATGAAGCAGTTCATGTTTATGGAAGATCTGATATGATTTACGAATAAAACAGTGTTTCAGAAATGTAGCTTTTGAAGAAAATAAAAAAATTCTCTTCTCTTTTATTTAATAAAGTCCATGTGATTTTTTTTACTGCTGCATATTTTATCTCTCATTTATTAATCATGCTATAAAATAAAAAAATTCATCGACTTTAGGAATTGCCAACTTTCATGCCTTTGACAGATTTAACAAAAATTCAATTAATCTCCGAAATCCAATATTTGCAAAAGTATGAAATGGGGGTACGAAGCCACCACGGTTCTATTTAACTGTATATTCCTTAAATACTACGAGGTGGCTAATTCGAGAAATTAGGTGTGCCGTCATAAGAGTATTATCCTTGTAGTGCAGTAGCACTGTTTGTGTTCAAACAGCACTTTTTGATGATATTTTAGGGACTTACCAAAAAGATTTAATTTTAATATTAAGATATTTAAATAATAATTGTAATATTGCCTGTGAAAATTACATGTTTACTTACCGATTTTTTTTTTGTATTCACATTCTTTACGAGGGCTTAGCATTGGTTGCATCGTTGCATGATTAGCCGATTTAAAATCGGATCATAGGCTTACTGTGCATTCAAATCAAAATTTATCAGTTGCCTTAACGATTTTCCACTTCGTTTCATTGCCAACTCGTGCTTGCCATTTAGCATGAATCTACTGTTTTTGTTTTCTTATTGCGTTCCTACAATATATGTAGCTCGATACCTGTGACAGCCGTCAGTCAGGTAGTTCTGTACGATGTTGATAAATAATTGTAGTATTAATTATTATAAATTATTGAAAATTCCTCAAACTCCACAAATTAGCAAAAAAAAACGACAAAGTAATGAAAACAAAGAAAAGAGTCTGTCTATATGTCTGTCCTTGTCGCGCTAATGTGACAAGGACAGACATATATGATAGAGTCATCGCTATAATGATGAGCGAAAAGGACAGACATATAGAGAGACTCTTTTCTAGGGCGTCATGCTAGGCCCGCAGGCCGGTCGCGATTCTTCAGTGTTAACGACCTTAAAAAAATGACTTACCCATATAAAGTTATAAGTTACATCACATAAGGTTTATCGACTTAATATACTTTTTTATAAGATTATATTATATACGTTTGTTTTTTGTTGCGAATTGCGTTTTGTTATTTACTCAATTAATAATTATAAATCAAGATTACGCATTGAAAAGGACATGATTTTAAAGGAGACGTTTCATATCCGCGGCCTTACTACTTAAAAGCAGAAATTAGTATCTTTTCCGGAAACGATTTGCGAGTAGAACTTGTTGGGTATAAAAAAATGTTATTCTTATACGCAATTTTGAGCGACTTTAAAGCGTCAGATTAGATTGAAACTTTGCACACTTATCGAGGACTGATGGCAGTACAATAATATGGTATAATTGTACTGATCTGATGATGGAGCCAGAAGGAAAGCACTGGAACTCCGTAACGGAGTAACATACGCTAATCGTATTTGAGATGGTTAGTGTGAGAACTTCATAACAGAACAACGTTTATTTTAGTAGTGTTTTGACTTATTTTAATTGTTTGTACTCCAGTTGTGAAGTACAAGGTCGGATATGATATATTGTCAACTGTCTGGCTCCTTCATCTAACCCTTAAAATCACTCATGGCCAAAATGCTTTTCAAGATAATTCCTACAAGGATATATTATTACGTTATGGAGTTCCTGTGCCTACGGCTCCATCATCATAATTATACCATATTATTGTATCGTCATCGGTCCTCGATAAATTTGCAAAGATTTCATTTAATCTAATAATTGAGATAAAAAATAACTCTGTTCGCTTTATATGAAATACGAACGACGCAAAATCGATTGTAAGTCGCTTGAGAATCGTTATAGACCAATTTTCGCTTCGAGAGCGTAATTTTAGAATAATTGCGAAATCGTGGTTCCTAACGGTATTTTAATTGGCACATGTGATTAAATTTCATTGTTCTAATGAAGTAATTTGACTGTGAAGACAACACTGTTAATAGAAAGACAATTTTCATTTCGAAGTACCAAGTTGAGGATAACTAAAATAATTTTAAAATTATGTGAAATTAGAATATTCAATTAGTTTTAGATATGAAGGCCGCCGGTCTATACTATAAACATATTTTACAAAATCAAATAAAAAATCTATTGATAATTGAATAGATAAATTAAATATGTTTAATTAGCAATAGCATTTTGTAAGCAAATATTCGTTCTGAAAGTTTTTAACTATCAATCACACACTAAATTATAATAAGAGATAACTTTATAGCAAAATGAAAGGAAATCCTTATCATCTCAAACTAGTTTGTAAGTTAAAAATATACAACTAGGTATATGTATATGTTTTGTTGAGGCTGTTGAGTTTTATAGTTATGATTTTCGAACGGTCCTTAAAACTTTAATATGCTTCAATTTTTTGATTGAAGCTTCGATTAGAGAGGGGTACAGTCATACAAAGAAGAAGAACGCACTGCTATCTTCTTTTTCCCTTATATGACTTTATCTCTCTCGGTCCGCCGGACATGCTCGCCCGTGAATATTTATTATGTTATTGACGCCATATTTATATTTTAAGTTAAGCATTGCCTATAAATATATGTTTAATAGATTTGTACAAAAATTTGTATTGTAGGAATTAGGAAATTAAAAAAAATAGTAAATTTTTCAGGTGCACTCTTAAAATACAATGAAAAGTGACCACCACTTTTGTGGATAGCGTTATTTTGTTATGTACTATCAAGATATTTACTCAACTTAAATATGTTTGAAATGAAACAGCATCTAACTTTTACATTCCGTTCTTAAAATATTGAAATACTTGACAATTCACAACTATAATTAAGTTACTAACTTAAAATACTTGATAATTCATAAATATAACTGAGGTCACACTTAAAATGTTTAGAATTGGCCGCTAATAAAGTATAAAATACTAAAATGTATATAAATTTAAAATATGGAGCTCTTTACCAACCTTATTGTATATATTGTATTCATTTGTGATTTTTTTTCTACCAATTGGCGACAATAAGAACATTGTTTATCTAACGTCGACATAATTTTAAAGCGAGAAAATTTTCGTAAAATTATATTTTTATGAAATTCGTTGCCATTTAATCCAAAAAAAAAGTTATAACAGACTTCGGTTAGTCTTTCATAATAAAGCTCCATCCCTTTTCATTGTTAATAAATAGTTTAACGTGGTCAAACTAATTTGATTGACGATCTACGTGAGGGATGTCTTCTATGACGACGACCGAAGACAACATCAGTGCTATGCAGCTCATGGTAGATACTGACAAAAAAGTGATCTACCAGCAAATTTTGACAAGCTTGGGCATCGATATGAGTAAAGTGCACAAAATCCTCCAAGAAAATTTAGCCGTCAGGAAGCTTTGTGCTCGATGGATATATTATAATTTGACCAAAGATCAATTGGTGCCGCGAAATGATGTAAAGATTTGCCGGCGGTGACTCGAATGCTGTATACGACATAGTTACAGGTGATGAAAGCTGGATTTACTGTTACGATCCCGGAAGCAAAAGACAGTCTACTCAGTGGGTGTTTCCTTTTGAAGATATGTCTACTGAAGTACAGCGAGGTCGAAGAGTAGGAAAAAAGACGGTGGCCTCTATCTTCGGAATGACATATCATTAAACAACAATTGTTTTATAAGATAAAAAAAACAGTCACTGCAGACTGATACATTAATAAATGTTTGTCTCGTTTTGAAAAAAGTTCGATGAAAACTACGTCGCAGTAAGATTCTCCTTCGTCACGATAACGCCTCACCACATAACGCCTAGACAAACAACTAAAAATTTGGAGACGTTAGTTATACAAATACTGGCTCACTCGCCTTACAGCCACGATCACGTGACATGCGACTTTTATTTATTTCCTAAAATAAAGGAAAAACTTTAAGGAAAATGGTTTAGAAACTTCGAGAAAGTAGTGGCTTTATATAAAAAAGCCGTCGAAATGACCCCTAAATTCGAGATGACAAAATGTTTCTTTCAGTGGTTTCTTCGAATGTAGCGATGTGTTGAACTCAATGGACACTATTTTTCAAAACAAAGATAGTAAAAATAACTTGCTAGTTTGCATAGTTTTTTTTTTATTTTCTAAGGACTTTCAGTTTGACCTTTGACCCATGTGTTAATATTTTCCCGTTATTTCACTGTACATGTAGCAATAACGTAGCTGCCCTTGAAATTATTTTATTCTTCAGAAAGTCACTAATCTCATCTCACAAATGGTCGTTACTGGGTTTTCGCTTCCTTTTTTTTCTTTGATAGATTTTCTTTTTTCCCGTTAATGTTATATTTTTATTGCGTAGAACCAAATATTTCATTTAAAATGTTTCTTTAAGAATTAACGTAATTTATAGAAAATGTATAGATATATTTTATATCAAAGTTAAAAATTGTTAGTGACTCGAACTGAAGTAGCCTAAATATATAATTTTCAAATATATAGTCAAGAATTTTGATACAGCTCAATTGTGCTACGAAAGGCTTTCGCATAATTTAATTATTGCAGTACTCCATCATAATGTTATTATCTAAAGGCACACAGTACACAATAAAATATTACAACTTAATTTCTCAATCACACAGACGTATTGCTCAACTCCCACGCAGTACTTTGTTATTCATTATATTATCCTGCCATTGATTGCATCGCTCGGAGCCAATTCTAGAAACTTCCTTATGGACGGACAGTGTACATACATGCATATACATATACGCAAAAACCTTATTCCGTCAGAGCTTCGATATGGAGGCGTGTTAGCTGTCGCCGCGGGCGCCTGTCGCTGTGGTAACGCCCCCGTGACTGCTTATTACTGGCTGTTGTTTCGGACTAGCTTTCCGCCCACGGCATCGCCCGAATAGATTAATTCTCTACTTTGATGCTATTATTTTCTATTTTGATAGAGATTATTATGCCTATATAATGCCATTATTCATTATTCTCTATTTATTACATCATTCTCTATTTTGATGCCATTTCCGTTAGAGATATTTATGAACACTTATCCCAAGATCGGTGAGTAGTAATAATATATTGTAATTTTGATATCTATGGATACCAGGTTCGACAATATTTCTTAAGGTTCCACATCCAAGGGATACGGAACCTTACGGGGAACGGTTTTTCGGTCTGTCAATTTATCCTACTTTTGGTTTTTATTTGATTATAAAAACAGTAATACATATAAAATAGATGTGGTTATATATAGTGCAGACTATGAAGCAAAAAATCGATAATAAAAAAACACAGGATGAGTCGCGTTCGCACTAAAAATACAGAATTAAATTAAAGAAGACATATTTTTTTTGTTTATATTTAATATAAATATGATATGTAGTCGCATGGGAGTTGTAATGCGCGAGGTACCTGGCACTTGGCAGGCTTTTAAATGTCAAATTCATATTCAAGAAGTCTTTCTTTCATAGATATAACACTAGAATACGGCATATTATGTAAATTTCCAATTTATCATTCGTTCAAAAGACAGTCGTCCCTCAAGAAGAACAAGGAAAATACTTATGGATATCTCTTTTTTAATTCTATCTTACAGAGCCAAAATAAATACAAAACAATTACTGAATGAAACAATCCGGTAGTAAGTCGATCTAGTTACGTCCATACATGGACATTTACCTTTTAAATATTCGGAAATTTTATAATACCTTTTTTTACCATGACACTTGCCTGTAATATGTGTTATCATGCGGCATGGCAAGTGTTAATATTTCACTTATCTTATTCAGCTAAATAGTTATAATCTTATTTCTATGTACGTTTCCTGCCAGATCAGCACATCCTCAGGTAAATGCTAACTTACTACTGTTGGTAGTTTTAACATTCTTGACACACTGGTAGATGTGATTGTCTCCATTTTAAAAACGAAATTATACATATTGTTTTCCTGTATCAAATTATAAGAATGATGATGTCTTTCATCTATAACAATAAAAGATCCATCCCTAAATGCAAGTACTATGCATGTCCTTAAGCGTTAAACATTACCTACCAGAAGATGTTACAAGAGCTATATTGGAACTGTCATCCAGTATGACGTTTCTCTCGTCGACTCAGGTTTTAATCACCCCATGGCTAAAACGTTCCATCCCGGGGTTTTTTAATTTTAGATTAATAAGCTAGGAACTTTAGCTCTTCACGCTGGCTTAGTGCTAGTTAGTCTCCCATTTAGTCCACACGTGACAAGATATCATGTGCCTGAGCATTTTTTAGTAAGTCCCTTCTCGAATCAATCTTTCTTCACAACATTTCGCTTTCGAAAATGTAGATTCTATCTATATAAATTAAAATCAATGTAAGTATGTTGGTCTTCTAAGCATGCCTATTTCATTGATCCGATTACGGTGAAACTCCGGTGATATGTTATACGCATGCCCGAAAAGGTTTCTAAAATCAAAAAAATAACATTTGTCTCTGGTTTCATTTGCGTGTTTGTACCGCTAAACCGAACTGTAGAACCAATTTTAATAATTTGTCCACTAATAGATATTTGCATTATTCTTAAGTAAATTAGGCTGTTAGCGTTTGTTCTCGGTTTCATCCTTGAATTTATATTCCTAGGAGGAATTTTATATTTTTTTAATTCATAAGCAGCTACTGTATCCCCCAGTAACATATCTTAAATTTGATTTTGATATTAGCACTTGCCCCTGGTTTCGTCCAAATTGGAACTAGGGCTGATAGCGAAATCAAAATTGAAAGCTGGACGGGGAACAAAATCAAGAAAGGGACCAAAATCATAATGGAATGCGAGACCGGAACCGAAACTGAAAACGGGGCTAGGGTCGAAAAGAAATGTAGAGACGGAATCAAAATCAAAAATGTAACCGGAATGTTTCCTGTTTCATGTATTACACATACTTGGGTTTATTCCCGACTTCGATAATATGTTTGTATTATTGAACCTAACTACTGTAGCAATTCTAAACATTTATTTACTCATAGGAAGCTACACTATCCTCGAGTAACATTTGCCTATATTTTGTTTTGATACCACTTTCTGGCTTCGTTCAAATCCGAACCGTGACTGTCGGCAGTACTGGAATTGAAAGCGGGGCGGAGAGAAGAATCGAGAACAGGACCGGGACCAGAATGGAAAGCGCGACCGGCATCGAAATCGAAAACGAGACTAGGGCTGGAAACAAGTGTGAGGACGAAACTAGAATCAAAAATGTGACTAATCGGAGTCGAAAATATAAATCTACGGCCATGCTGGCGGAGCCGCGGGCATTAACTATACGAGCAAGACACTCACAAGAAAATGCAAAACAACGTCTGCCGGGACAGCTAGTATTTTATATAAACCCAATTACAACTTATTTCATTGGATTATTGAAACGGTCAATCCAGCGGGAGGATGACGAGAGTGGGCGGCGGTCACTACTCGTAAACATAAGACCGCGAGTTCCGACACTGACCTTTCCGAAGGAGAGCGCTCCGTCTCGTTAAACTCGTAATAATTTAGTTCGTAATAATGTTACAAGAACAAATTAAATTTCCGCGCCCGCTCCCGGCTCCGTTATTTACATAGTCTGATAGGTCGGTTAATATTGAAGCTTCGATATTCCGGTTTCGGTCTACGAAGGAAATGGATCTAGAATAAGGTCTCATCACTTCGCCGTAATAACGGACGTTATGAATGATCGTGTTTGATTATCCGATCAAAGTGCCTAAGTCAACATAAATTAAATTACATTTTGTGTTTTAGGTTCATTTTAAATTTTATAACAACTATTTATATAATTCTACAAATGTTGGTTGAATATTTGCTGAATCGCATTCTAGCTAATCAAATATATATTTTATATTTATAAATAACTTTGTTTTAAAATTACCAAAGTAATTTTTTTTAAAAACATTATATAATACATTCTTACAATTTTTAAATCAATTATTCATTCTATTATAAATCTTGTAGTACAATAACATTCTTATAATACGTCATTATAAGAATGTTAGTTATTTAAATATGAATAAAACGACACATTAATAAAAAGTAATGTAATATTTCCAACATAAACCTAAATATATTTTACCTATTATAGAATAGTACGAAGTTGGCCCTTATAAATCCGTTGAGGTTGACGAGACTTGAAAGTCGTTCCTAATCACTTTTCTAAGATCAGATCGATTACGAAAATCACAAAGTAAAAATGATAACTTACGTCAATTCTTGAAATTCACGTCCCTATATACGTCAAACTAATTAATATCACTGTCACTACAGAATAAGAATTTTAAAATCTTCAATAAAATATGAGTTTCCAAAGCCATTATAGGCCAGTGCTGAAGCCTTTGAAAATAGTAAAAAATGAAAAAAATTTAGAAGATGATGATACTATTGAAAAAGAAAGAAAATATAACAAAAAAAAAGAGAACGTATAATTTACGGGCGATTTGAGGTCGAGAAGTGACAGGTGGTGAACTTTTATGGATGGAAAACGGTTTATCACCATCTCCGGTAAAACTAAAAGTCCTATCGAAAAAATTAAATGACAAAGTTGTAGGTAATAAAAGGATCTACAATTTTTGTATTTGCACTTTTTTCACATAACCTCAAAATATCTGCGAAAAATTTAAATATCAGACTTGTTGGTTTTTTTTATTTTTATCTCCCACAAAAAAAAAATCACAAAGTTCGGTGAAAGCTTACCTTCTTGTCTCAAATATGCTGTAATTTTGTCGATTGAAAATATTTATTTTTTCCTTGTATTTTGATTTTATATGGAAAAAGTAACCTCATTTTCAATCGAAAATTTTCACGTCAAAAAAGCTGCTTTTTAAAAAAATCCGTGCGCTTTTTGTCGTTGAAATCTCTAATTTTTGATGGTGTACAAAAAAAAATATAATGAAATGTGCATTATTTTAGAATATTTTCTCAGAAAATGAAAAAAAACGAAAAAACCCGATTTCGCTATTTTTTTTAAATGACTGTTTATAATTTTGGGCTATTTATTGAAATTTACACTTTAATTACTCAAAAAATATAAGATTCCATGTTACATTAATAAGCTAAGAAGTTGCAAATCCATAAAATTAAGAGTTTGCTAAAAACATGCGAAAATAATTAGTTTTCTAAATATTAAAGATGGCATTTAAAGGGGATTTAATCTAAAAAATGAGACCGCTGTTAATTTATTAAATTTTAATTACATATATGGAATAGAAAATCTTATAACGTATAAATATATTTGTTAGTTATTTCAATTGAAAAAAAATATTCTTAAAATTGTGCGATTGAATCGTACTTACAAAATTATTCATTATAAGCACACCGATTTCTTTTAAAAAAAAAACAGCTTTTTGACGTTATAATTTTCGATTTAAAGTAAGGTTACTTTTGCTCTACAAAATCAAAATAAGAGGAAAAAATAAACATCTGGAATCGAAAAAAATCACTGCATGTTTAGGACATAAGAATAGTTTCCACCGAATTTCGTGAAAAAAAAATTGTGGAAGATAGAAATAAAAAATCAAAAAGTCGGTTATTTTAATTTTTCACTGATATTTTGAGTTTATGTTAAAAAATGTAAAACATAAAAGTTATAGAATTTTTCATTACCTACAACTTTACCATTTAATTTCTTTTCGATAAGAGTTGTAGTTTTTCCGGAAATGGTGATAAACCGTTTTCCACTCTTAAAAGTTCATCCCCGTCACTTTCCGACCTCAAATAGTCCATAAATTATTTTTTCTCTTATTATTGTTATCTTTTGTTCCTTTTCCAATGGGTGTCAAACTGTTTTAAATTTTTTTTTGGTCTCAAAAATTATCGGCCCTGGTCTATTAATAATACCTATAATTAATAATATCCTTTAACTTGGTAACTACGCAATTTAAATTATTTCAAAATTAAATTAATAGCATTCAATGATTAATTTGAAATCAAAATGTTTTCAAAGTCAACACATATTCTGTATTATAGGTATGTATTCACAATTTTTAGCCTTGAGCATCAGCAATATATTAAATAGATATTAAAAGAAACTGTATTAAATATCTGTTGATAATGTATAGGTACTTAATCAAAAAGTCCGACAAATATTTTATTTAAATTATATGCCTATAATACCTAATCTTATCGGCTAAATTAAATTTTTGGTCATTCGCTTGCATATGACCAACGCCGCAAACAGTTGGACATGAAGTAATAGAAAAACATACAGATATATATTATGGAGATTTATAGTTTCTGTTTATCGTCCTGAGAAATAATCGTGAGGTTATAAACGAAAAGTAAAACAATGGAATTATTTATTAAGTGGTTGCGCCGTAATTTGGTTGGTGTTTTGTGTTGCAATGATGACACATATTCCATCCTGGTTGTCATCATTGCCTATAACTTTTCCATGTTGCGCCTCCCTACCCTCTCATCTGTTAGTACCGATCCGCCCGCAAATCGCAACGGACTACTCAAACTCCGCGCCCGCGCCGCTACACATAACAAAACGCGTAGGAGACCAGTGGTGGCCACTCGAGGGAAATTGAAGTACTACAGGCGAGTCCTCACTGTTTTCTATCCTTTTGAGTGTGTCATTATTATGAAACAAAATTTTCCAACCAGCGCAATTCGCCGCACCAATTAAGCAAAGGGAGATTTCTTTTTTTTTTCGAAAACAAAAACCCTTGCTAAGACATTAAAGAGCCCATAACGATTTTTAGTATCTATCCAGGATTACCCAGATTTTTGTAAAAATAAAGAACCCTCATGGCCAAAACAAGATGGCTGTCAAACATATACGATGTACGTAAAATAATACCTTCATTATTTCCACCGTCTCGATTGCGGCTCTCAATATTTCTCCCCTCTGAATTCTCGCAACCGACGTCATTAACATTGTCAGACTATAATTTCTTCTCGTTATTTTTATGCGTGTGAGCTTTTATCTCAAGGAAATAATGTCTTGCAAATAAAGTTGCCTGTGAAAGGTTTAGACTGTTGTACCATTTACTGCAATTGTTTAGAATTGCCGAAACTGGTAGGTGACTGTGCTTCGTCTGTTGTTGTCAGCAATAAAGTAATAAATTTATCTGTGCTTTTAAAAGCTTTCTTAAACCTTAATTCAGTAACATATAGATATAGATATAATTAGAATGTTTTCATTTATTCCTTTGTATTATCGTTTTAACCGATATCGCTACATATATGTCTTTAACTTAAATTTATTATTTTTCAAACCTAATATAACCAAGTTTTTCAAATAGTACACCTATTAAACAGGAATTTTACAAAAAGAAAATTGTTTTACCTAATAACAATATATTATAGTATAGTATTTAATATTTATCTTACAAAAAAAAGCATGATGATCAAAGAAACATTGATGAATATAAAACAGGATGATTTTGTAATAATACCATTTAAGTATATATATTTTGTTTTAAAAGAAAGTCTTGTTGAATAACAAATAATTTTTTTAACATTTTTAAATTTTTTTTTTCCTATTTCCAAATTTAAATGCAAAATAAATTTTGATCCCATCGAATGATATAAAAATACGTTCACGAACGACATTTTAACGCCTGAGTCAGACCAGCAGTCGTGTAATAATTGAACAAAACGACCTTATTTTTAATATATGTAGATGAAAACGTATGCATGGAAATAGGGCACCCGCGCCGTGCGACAAAGCATGCGCTAATATATTAAATAACCTGTGTGAAAATTCCTCACCACTATAAAATTACACTATTATTCTAATAGGCATCTATTAATACTATAGTTTTAAATTCTATTTAAAACTATAGTATTAATAGATGTCAACCTTAAAATGTTTCGGTGTTTGTCAAGATATCCATTTATTTTTTAAATTAAATTACTAATAGTGTGATTACTAATAATGATTTTTTTGTTTACGAATCAAAAACGTATTCTATTGTGAGTCTAAATCATAAACACATATTTTTTTAATTTAAAATCGCCTTTATAAATAATTATGAACCGCTAAAAATTAAAAAAAAAATCATTTATGCCGTACAAACGCCCTTAAATCATTTACAGCCTCCGAGACGTCGCTCCATTTTCGGTTCTTTCTCAGCGTCCGCACGGATTCACATCCGAGGAGAAATTCACCTCGAAAACGCCTCACGGCGCGGCCTTCCCTACTAATTTCAGCCGAGAACCTACTCGGATATTCCCTCGATGGCCCGCGGCGTATTCAGAGCCGCCCCAGTTCCGCCGCCATATTTGAACACTGTTTGCTATTTCAAAGCCCGTTCCGAGACGCTTTTGACCTCCGATATATTATCATTGTTGAAACGTAGAGCCTTTCAGATCGTGAATCTACCGATGCCGAATTGATATTCTGTCGGAGTAGAATGTGTGCATTATATTCCTGAGAGAATGAGGCACGGACAAGACTGTAGTTTCAGCCTCGATTGTGTCGTAGGATTGACTTTTTGCTCTGCAGAAATTTCTTCTAGGGGATTGAGTTTATGTCTACGAGCGTTTATCGTATCGTCTAGCTAAATCAGATTTTTTCAAAGCGATCTTTCATACCTACTTGTTATTCGATTCGATTGTTATTTCGAAACAAAATTATATACTGATGGGTTATTTTGATATATTTTACGAAGGGACCATTTTTCTCAAATTCGTTTAAGGTGAAAATTTACAATTTTAATATTCATAGACTAGTAAAGGCGGCAAAACGTACTTAAAAATTTTATTTTCAACTTGATGTTTTCAAGTATAAAACTCCTTTGCTTCTGATTTTCTCGACAAAATTTATGTAAGCTGATAAAAAAAGTACTTCACGAGAAGAAAATTATAAGCAAAATCAATCTTATACCCCACTTAAACTTAGCACCCCTCCTCTGAATTAAAACTTGACACGAATTGGAGATTCTCAAACGATAACAGGGACGAACTTCGACTTGGATTTCACGGCGAAGACGAATCGAAGGTCAAGTCTTCGCCGGTAGACAGCGATCAAAGATTCTGGCACCTCCTGTCCGCCGCATCGCGCCAATGTTGCCAGTCAACTGCCGTTTCGTATTATAAAAAAAAACATTTTGGAAATAAAACATGTGTGCGATTCACACGCGTTAGAAGTGAAACCTTCAGAGAATTAAACTGCTAGAGAACGAGACGAATGCGTTATAAAGCGTGGGATGATTGTAGGGTATGTTCATATGAATATTGGTATCGATTTTAAAAGTTATTTTAGGTTTTATTATTTAGACTTGCCATTTTCAATTTCGACAAATGAAAATACACAGGCGCATACAAGCACACAAATATCTCTTTAGCTTGCATTGTATCTCATCTCATATTTTATCTCATTCTCTCGCCGGTATTCTGTTTCATCATATGTTCTATCTCATTCTCTCGCAGGCTAAATTCTATAGATGTATATATTTGTCTCCTTTTACTGTCGCTTTTTCGTTTCATCGAGTTTCAAACCATAACGCTGCTAAAGAAGTTTTCACTTGAAAAAGGTGAAGTTACGAAAAACATCGCGAACAACCGAAAGGCCGTTATTAAATCGATAATATAAAATGAAGCTTTTAAAGATATTTCCTGTTAAATATTTGTTTTCGTTTCCAATTTGTAGGCTCGGCTTGTACCAAAGAGAATAAATTTAATGATTTTATCTTCACTCTATTTCGATCGTTGCGTAGAATAATTTCGTGCGTGTAGAATTGGTAGCATTGTACGTACTTGCACTTTTCAAATATTTTCTTAAGCGAACGTAAGGAAATTGAATATTCGACATCGTTAACATCACTGAGCATCGTGAAAGCCTACAAAACCTGTCAAAACTAATTGTAAGTTCCCCAAATTATGGCTCCGTGGGCCACGTCGTCGACAAAAATGCACATTCAAGAAAAATTAACAAGTTTCATTATGAATTCTCGCGATCTGGAGGTCGAATGACATTTCACTTGTAAATTAACGACCATCGTTAATTTTTCCACTCGAACTCAACATCTTCAGTTAGCGAGTGATAAGTAAATTGTGTATTCTAATGATCAATCATATTACATTGGTCACATTGAACTTGCACTTAACGTTATGCTTAACTACCATATAGTGTATTATCTGTGGTTATGCTGGTTTTGACGTTTCGTTGTGACCACTGTGCATGACTTTAGTCTAGAAAAAATAGTATAAAACTAAATTGGTACATACATTGTTATGACGAAATTCAATAGTAAGACATTATGATTATACTTATTAATTTAATATATATATTTAAGTATCTAAAGCATTAATTTATTATAATATTTATTGCATAACTCTTCATTAGTGGAAAGAGACGTAAAATGTGCATTGGTATTGTTAAGATATAATAAAGTCCCTCTTCCAACCGCCTCAAACTATTTGTATCGTATTTGTGAAGATTATGAACAAATATCCAAACGGATTAAATGATTTTCACTATCCTTTGTATATGTTTTCATAGTTATAGAAAGTGCCTAAGTATCATTTATCGCTGATTTTGTTTTGATCAAACTTTGATTTGATCATAACAAAATCAAGAAAATCAAAGAAATTAAACTTATCAAATGTTGAAGCCCAAACAACATAATTCATAGGAATATTTGTTATTTGGAAAATTAAAATTACAAAAAGTTTTTACAACGCTACAACGAATATACAATTACACACACACACAACACTATATATATGTATATGTATATATACCTGGTGTTGTTAAAGCTATATTATATTGTATGTATTTTGAGTTCAACGTTTGCAACACTTTGATATCAGTATGATGATAAAAGGACTAGCATCCATGTTTTTAGTTGGAAAAAAATATATATGGACAAATAGATGAAGGAGCACTACCAACATTGTCGTAACTGATATTTAACGACTGTCAACATAAGTCAAGGTTGTTTTTCTTTGCAAATACTAAAAACATGTTAAATTGTAATCAAAAATATTTTCCTATTTTGAAAATGCTAGACATTCATTGTTTATTTATCCTTATAACTCTGCTAGTTTCGTTGTTTCTTAATAAGTTGTACATACGCATAACCTAAGATCGAATGTCTTCTTACTAATAAAAATAATATCAGAAACATAGAATTCAATTGTTGACAATCAAATGTATTATGCAAATAATACTGTAAATAATTTTAAATAATGAAAAAAAATAGTCACTGCTGAATTTCATGCTCTAATGAATATATTATACATTTATATATAGTACTTTTTATCGTAAATGCGTTTAAATAAAATCACTTCTATATGTAATAACTTAAAATGCAATACGAACTTAAGAGTGCTAAATACCGCGCAAATTCGGCACGGATTATTTCACTTTGTTTAATTAACATTTTGCCTTATAATGATGTCGCGTAGAACCTCTCAGGATCTAAGGGTGTTAAGGCGAGATCGTGGCTCAGATATTTCCACAGAACTTTACTCCGGCTTAAGGGTTCCCCGGGGCAAATACGGGAGGGTAATGGAATGTAGCTTATCGCATCCCGTGAGGTCGGCGGCCTACCGCGCCCGCGCATTGAGTAGCCGCCGCGGCGCCCACCCGCCGCCGGAATAAACGAGTGAGGCGAAATAGAAAGTTAAATGCGGTAGCGATGCGTCAATAAAGTAAATCCGAGCCAAGGTGGAAGTCGGCCTGTCGCGTCCAGGGTTCCGTACGAAGGATTTAATCTAATACAATACCGGCACAAATACAATGTTTCAATGTAGACGTCTGTCGTATTAAAATTCACGTAAGTGCCCACATGAGTCGGTGATTGAAAGAATTGTCAAAAGTGATTTCGTTGAGTCTCTATAAATCTTTATTAGTGCAAATCTGAAAATACTCGGTAGAAAGGTGCGACTATGGTTTAAACATAAATTTAACAACTTCGGAAGCATAAAAGCATAAACCTGAGAGAAAAAGCGATTAACTTAAAAACAATGAATACAGTTTTCATAAACCTGTAAAAAAGATAATGTCTGAAAAAAATTTTATTCCTTAAGCTTCCGGATTTTTTTTTTGAATTCGCGAACAAATTGTGTAGCGGTACACGTAGGACATTTTCCTTTTTAATTTTATCAGAATCAATAAATTAATAGCCGAGTTATAAGATTGTAATTTAGAGTAGAACGGACGGACATGAAAAATTGAAAGTGATTGTTTTTACCTTCTGTTACGGAATCCTATATACAATGCAATTTATGGGACGTAATACATGTATGGAATATAATATATGCAATATCTATGTGCACTTAACGTTTTAATGAAGTTAAGAAGTTAAAATAATTTCCTTCCTAATTCTGGTCTACCAGATTGTACAAATGACGTACAATAAACATTCGATAGCCGGCCCCGTCTTCAATTTGTCACTTATCTGTATTAATATGTATCTATATTAATGTAACATTCTAACGACTAAAGGTGCAATTACTCCATTTACAATTCCGTTTTAACAAGTGTGATTAAAAGAATAACGTCTGGAATCGACATCACAATAATTGTCATTAATGATACGTCGATAACACCGCTATCGGTCGGTTCAACCCCCCCCATAGAGGCGGTCTACGTAATGATGTGTAATTCATATATCATTTTAGTTCAGAAGGGACATTTAATGATTTATTGCACGATTTTACTAAAGGTAATACGAGGGCTGCTATTTATATATCCGGAACTGGCTACAAACAGAACAATATTTAAAAAGTAATTACAACATTTAAAAATGGAACTCCTTGGCTGTAGAGTACAGTTTGTTTCATGTAACTGTCAATTGTTTTACACTGAACAAAATAGTAGAGCGTGGGTAGCTCTATACATGAAAAATGTGACACAAAGCGCCCCACACTTTTTCCACAATAATACTAGTAGTATTCGTCATTGTTCATTATTATTTTCAGCTTACATTAAGAATTATTTTTCACTTTTTAGTTTGATGTGCTTTAAAAGCGTGTTTTATAATTATTTAAAACGATATTTATTTTGTATGTTAAACTTACTATACAATCTTATTTATTTACAAAAAGATTTTTGTATTTTGTCATATAATGTGCGCATATTTTACAAGATACCTTAATTTAAAACATTAAAACAAATATGTTCTTAGTTTATTTGAACGTAATTTATAATCACTTTTATAAAAAAAAAATTGGTAAAATCAACGTAATAAAAGCTTAATGTTTTCACATGTAATTTATTCATTTTTACGTTTCGTATTAGTTATTATTACTATATAGTGTTTGTTATATTTATTATGAGAACTGTTTTGTGTATTTAACAAAACATAAATATTAAATCAACTAAAGTTACTAGTGGGTACTACTACAATATTATGTTGCAAACAAAGTATATTGGTAAATTTCACCGCAATAATTGTTTATTCTTACTTTGAAATAGGTAAGATTTTACAAAAAAATTGACAAAAAATTCATTTGAATGGACTATATTCAAATACAACCATAAATTTATATTCCACTAACGAAATTGTAATTTTACATTAAGTTTTTTTGTAATATTAACAATAAATCGTCAACAAAAGCAGTTTTGTTGATACAACATGCATTTTTTTTCGGTGTGCCATTGTGGCGTCATTTTCAAAATTGCGTGTCTTATCACCACGGCCTTAACTCGTGGAAATTTTTGTTCAATGATTTATTACGATTTTCAGCGTAGGGTAATTCAAAAACAGTGCATTAATCAACTCATTTTGATTTTTGGGAATGGAGCACCATAAAAAACCACTGTGCATTACTGGTTTAGAGAGTTTAATTGTGGACAGTCTATGCTCACAGACGAATTTAAGGAAGGTCGCTCGAAATCGGTTGTTGTACCACTAAAAATCGATGCTGTGCGGGAACTAATAATGCAAGATTGTCATGTTACATATCGCGAGATAAAGACGTCCCTGACCATATCTCTGACAAGTATATATAAGATATTATATGAAAATTAGCCTGTAAAAAAAATGGTTTGCGTTGGATTCCACACAACTTGAGCAATGGTCAAATACAGGCTCGTATCGATTGGTGCAAAAAAAATGTACAAAAAAATACAGCATGGTGCGTCAAAAACTGTTTATAATATTTATACAGGTGATAAATCTTGGATCTATGTGTATGACTGCGAAAACAAACAACAGTCAACGGTGTGGGTGCTCCAAAATGAGCCGAACCCAACAAAAGTGATTGGTGCTAAAAGCGCTTTAAAACAAATGGTTGCCTGTTTTTTTTTTGGTATAAATGGATATGTGGTTACAATGTCACTAGATAATCGTAAAACGGTTAATGCAGAGTGGTGCACGACCATTTGTTTGCCAGAAGTCTTTGAAGAAGTAAGAAAGAACAAACGACAACCCAGAATCGTTCTTCAATATGACAATGCTAGCTGTCACACTTCGTCTGAATCAATTCGGTTTTTGAAGGTCAGAAAGTCGGATTGAAAGGTCATTCGCCGTATAGCCCCAATTTGGTACCTAACAATTTTTATTTATTCACAAGTGTGAAGAATAAATTACAGGTCAACGTTATTTGAAGCGCGAAGGGCCGTTGTTGCTTTCATAATGCACGTTTTGGAGATACCTCAATCAGAGTGGAAAAAGTGCTACAAAAATTGGTTTAAGCGTATGAAATAGTCCATCGATCATCATGGCGAATATTTTGAAAAGCAATAAAACCATATTAAATGATAGATGTTTGTTTCTTTTTGATATTCCGGACACATAAATAGCAGCCCTCTTAATATACTTTGTGCTGCTGGAAATGTATATTTATCCTTTTGTCTAATTTCAAAAAGTACGATCCGTTTTTTTAACGCTGTCTATCTAGACAAACATTAAAATCGAGACCGGAATCGAAGTCAGGTATGAGGGCTAGATCGAAAACGAAACTGATATGGGATTCCGATTTAAGATGGCGTGCATGTGAAAAATAAAATGAAAACCGCAGGAAGTACGGTACAATCAAAATTTATTGTTGCCAACTTATTAACCTTTGGTCGTTTGTAAGCAAGAGCGTTAACAGTTTCTCCGATTTAATAGAACCTCATCAGCTGGCCAAAGATAAAAACATGCTCCGTTTTGACCATGGTCAGCTTATCAAAATATCCCGAACGTCGCGTTCAATTGTCTTGTCGTCGTTTGTCATACTGATACATATTGAACCTTATAATGTCGCTAGCTTTACGTAAACGCCCCGTGACAGCAACCAGAGTTCATAAAGCAATGGCATCGGCAGCTATAGTTATGCCACGGAAGAAAAATAGCAGCAATAGATAGCAATGGCTGGAATTCTGTTTAAGAAATCGTCAAAAATTTAGTCACATGCGATTATTAACGGTTTTTGATACAGATTTAATACATATATTTACGAATGAACCGTAAAATATGCGATTATTTATTTCTTTTAGATTTTTTTATTCATGTAAAATGACTGATGGCTTTTGGCAAACAAGATTTCCGTATTCATTTACTAATGAACGAAAGAACATTTAATTAAATATTTTATTATAAGTTTTTAAGTCAAATGAAGTTAATAAAAGCATTTGATAAAAAAATTCCTGTATATACTATTTCATGAGCCAAAAAATAATCAATTAATTATTTAAATTTTAATGATGGCATAATAGTTTATCTTTTCTCATCATTAATGTTGTATTCCTCTCGCTCGTTTTTCTTCAGACATAAATAATACTTTTATCGATGTTGTGAACGCGATTGAGTCACAGATAAAA
Source organism: Eumeta japonica (assembly GCA_005406025.1). NCBI lineage: Eukaryota > Metazoa > Arthropoda > Insecta > Lepidoptera > Psychidae > Eumeta > Eumeta japonica. Next base: position 729,478 of record BGZK01000001.1, read on the forward strand.
CCATAGAGAATAATAAGTAGAGGGATTTATACAATGTTACAGGCGACTCAGCGTTGTTTAGTCGAAATGAAGTCTGTGGACGCGCCGATTTGACTGATACCTACGATGTCGTTGAGCCGAACACGTGCCGACCGGCATTGATAATATCACTTAGGGGTCACTTTGTCGTCTGCCTTTGTGTTAGACTACCAATCAATTTCAAATGTCATTTCAAATACAATTAGTTGATATGACCCAAAAATATGTTCCAGCAGTAAACTCTAAACTGATATATTTCGGAATGAAAATTTATAATATTGAATATTGGATTTACATATAGGCTAGTTACATTCCGGAATTCGTGTTTATTATCAGAACTAAGAAAATGAGTTTAAGTTTCATTTGGATATTGATTTTATTGCGAGTTTTCACGCGCAGCACCGCCTACGTGGACATAAAATGAATTATCATAGTATATTATTGATCTCTTTTTTAATCATGACAATTATTACAAACTTGTTGATTTCAATTTCCGTTCCACTCTTTGTTCCGTTCCCATTGTCATTCTCAATTTCAATTCCAATCCCGATTTCTTCTTGATTCCCAACCCTGATCCCTCACATGTCCATTATGCGCTCTACGGTTTCACTCGCGTGGAGCACTATTAAATTTGTGCTGAAGGATCTGCATTTCGACGGCGCAAAATTTTATTCAATTAGGCTTACCAATTACTGAGTGAGCTGTAAAACTAGTTCCACGAGAACCATGCATTTTCTCAATATACAAAGAAGACCCCATGTCACTCTTCGACATAAACTGTTCCTATACAAAAAAAAACTCACATCGATCCGCTGTTGCATGAAAGAACGACAAACGAGTCACCATCCTAATACACCCTTAATTAACTACTATGTACCCCATGTACTTACCTTGTAATTAATTCAGAAGCGTGACGTCCAATCAACGAATCGCGTTTCAAACAGTCGCGCCTCGGGCATGAACAGGCCAGAGATAAAGGTAGCACGTTATTTCCTTAACGAACCTTTTCATACCGCGTTAACAATCTTCACGTTGTAATTCGTATGGTGTCGTATTCGACACGAACTTAATATAAATTATGATTATGCATTTTCGTGACTAATAATATATGTTTTATGTCAAATAAAACATAAAATGATTTAGTTTTTGATGAATAATTGATTTGAGGTGGATAGTTTCTTAATGGTAGATCTGAATTTAAAGCTATGTTTACGGTTAGATAACAAATATTTTTATTTTTGACAAATTTGAAAGTTACCTTTTGCAATTAAAGCTTCTCTGATTTCTCAAAGACTGCTTCATCTTAAAACTATTTCATTAACTAGCTGACTGTCCACGTGGACACAGCACGGTTTTCTTTCTTTTTATATCTATCCCATTTTAGTCCCACTTTTGTTGGTACTTAATTCCAACAGCAAACCCGATGTGGGTTCTGTTTTCGATCTACGATAAGCTTTTAATTATAATTATAGTTCTGATCTAGATTAGATTTCAGTCGCACTCTTAATTCTGATGGCAGTTTCAATTCTCATTCAGATTTGAATTCTGGTCTCACTTTAGATCTTGCCTTGTACTTGATTTGACTTCCTGCTACGCTTTCGATTTTAATTCCGGATTCGTTTCCGTTTCTACTCCCAGTTTCACTCCCAATTCAGAACAAAATGGACATTCGGTTCCATCCTCGTTTTGCTCTAGCATCTATTCTCGTCCCTCATTCCGCTCCCAATTCTTATCTCGATCCCGATCTCCCTTTTTGTCCTGCCCCCAATTACACTGTTTTACCTGTGGCTAATTATAATGATACGATCTTGTATCATTATAATTAGCCACTGTATGCGCACAATTGGAAATTGATTGTTTTACCAGTTATGACGTAAAAAAAAATTAAGTAGTAGAAAAACTATTATAATAGGAATAATCATGATAATTAAAGTTTTTGTCTTTATTTCATAAACTGACGTTTAATGAATGGCCGCTGTAAAGTATTAACTAATTTCAGATCCACCTAGAGTTTTTATGGTATCTAGCCTACTTTTACGATTCTTCATGATTGTTTTGCACACCTTAAAGAGGCTGTGCTTTATGATCGAGAAATAAAGTACTCGGAACACATTTATTGCAAATTGTTGTTGCGTATACAATAGTTAATGCTTTTATATGATGTATACGAGAGCTGCTAGTTGTGTGTCCGGAATATCATAAAGAAACAGACATCTATCATTTAATACGGTTTTATTGCTTTTATGAATATTCGCCATGATGATTGATGTACTTTTGCATACGCTGAAATCCATTTTTGTAGCACTTTTTCCATTCTGATTGAGATATCTCCAAAATGTGCATTTTGAACGCATCAGTGGCTCCTTCACGCCTCAAATAACGTTGACCTCGTAATTTATCCTTCACGCTTGTGAATAAATAAAAATTGTTAGGTACCGAATTGGGACTATACGGCGAATGACCTTTCAATTCGACTTTCTGACCTTTCAAAAACCGAATTGATTCAACTGAAGTGTGACAGCTAGCATTATCATATTGAAGAACGATTCTGGGTTGTCGGTTGTTCTTTCTCACTTCTTCAAAGACTTCTGGCAAACAAATGGTTGTGCACCACTCTGCATTAACCGTTTTACGATTTTCTAGTGACACTGTAACCACATGTCCCATATATAGATTCAAGATTCATCACCTGTGTAGATATTATAAACAGCTTTTGACGCACCATGATTGTATTTTTTTTTTTATCAATATCTGTGCACTAATCGACACTAGCCTGTTTTCGATCAATGCTCAAGTTGTGTGGAATCCAAAGCGAACAATTTTTTTACAGACAAATTTTCATGTAATATCATACATGCTCGTCATAGTTACGGTCAAGGTAGTCTTTATCTTGCGATATGTAACATAACGATCTTGCATTATTAGTTCCTGCACAGCATTAATATTTCATGGTACAACAACCGATTTAGAGCAATCTTCTTTAAATTCGTCTGTGAGTTCAGATCGCTCACGATTAAACTCATTAAACCAGCGTTATGTAGTGGTTTCGATGGTGCTTCATTTCAAAAAGTCGAAGTGGGTTCATCGATGCACTGTTTTTGAGTTAGCCCACGCCGAAAATCGTAATAAATCATCGCACGAAAATTTTATGACTTAAATCCATAGTGATAATGACACACAATTTTTAAAATGACGCCACAATGGCAATGAGACAAACTGTATTCTACAGCCAAGGAGTTCCATTTTTAAATATTTTTCTGTATGTGGCCAGTTCCGGATACATTCCGGACACACACACAGCACTCGTAAAACATACAGTTGTAAAAAGGACACCAATGAACAAACTAATTTAATCATGTTATAGAAAATAAAACGAAACGAAATTAAATTTATCGTAGACATCAATTGGTTTGATTGCTTAGATATATGTACAAAATATATTAAATAATAACATTAAACAGTTTAAACAATTATTATTAAGTTATTTTTTTATCTTTTAGCTTTAGATTTCCGAAGAACAGAAGCTTGTTGAATGCCATATAACTAAATGGAACATACAAATCCTTATTTTCCCGCTAAGAAAATTTAAATTTTAAAAAATGACAAGTTATTATTTTTACCCTGTTTTTCGAAAATAAGTTTTCTTCAAATCGTGACGTTTTGAAGTCACAGGAACCACCCTACAATTTTTGATGGTTTCTGTATGCCTGCATGTATATGCGTTTGTATGTGTGTGTGTGTGTGTGTGTGTGTGTGTGTGTGTGTGTGTGTGTGTGTGTGTGTGTGTGAGTGAGTGTGTGCACGCGCTCGTTTGCGTGGGCGTGTCTGAGTGCGTGCACGTGCGTGTGTTAGCGCGTGCGTGTGCGTGTGTGTGTATGTAGATATATGTAAACCCCTCATAACTTTTGAACGGATTGAAACCAAACAAGTGAAGCTACAAAATGTTTCATCAAACTTAGATTTCTTATAAATTTGGACTGATTCGGATCAGTAGATTTTAGAAAATCTCAAAAATAGATTTTTGAAGAACTGTTTTTTTGTATAACTTTTAAACGGCTTTACAGATCCATTCCAAAAACTAATCAGCTATTGACATTAAGAGACTACGTCGATCGCCGCCGATCCAGTCAAAATCGGTTGATTCATTCGTGAGATATTGGTAACGAAAAATTTTGAAAAATTGTTTTTTTTTATTGCTCCGAAATTTTATGTCTGATCGTTAGCGGAAAGTTGCAGAGATGACCTTTAGAGTTAAATTTTTTTTATAATTCAGTTAATTACAATTCAGAGAAATCGGTATTCGGAATGGGCGGTAATGTCAATGTCGAAAAGAATTCATTAATGTCGCATTTCAAATGTAATTCTACGAAATAAAGATATATTTGATTTGTCGACAATGAAAATTAAAAAGAGTATTAATGAATTTTTTACATCTATGAACTTATTAGTATATAAAATTTTATATCTCGTATAAGTCTAAAAATGAGTATCATGACTCTGGCACCAGACTCACGAACATGACGGTGAACGGAATTCCAATTGCTCGCTTCCATCACCTCGGTCTCGGTGAGCCGCAATTCAGAAAAGAAAGTGATCTTTTTTGGGGGAAATCAATAACTGAGTTTACAATTTGCATTACACTAGACTCAATTTCTTCCGACACCCGGCCAAAGCTGAAATTTCGACGCATTCATATGCAAAGAAACAAGAATAAGATTTAACGAGTTCTAAATCTACGCGACATATATTTACGGTAATTTAAGGCGCCTCGTCACATTAATTATTCAGTCCGACTTTAAAACTTATACAACTCTGAACTGTTATAATTTAAACTCCCAACTTGGGTGTTAGTCTGCAAAAGGTGGGGTTTAGTAACGCAATAAAAGTGAGTACCACCGCGAAATCATGCGTGCACTTGTCTCAAGATGTTTTTGTTCATACTTCTTTGTTACGGTTGTTGTATGTATTTCAATTTAACCGTTAAAACGTTTGAATATTATGAAAATGTTGATAAGATGAATATTTAAAAAATAGGGTTATATGACATTGGTATAAATTGACATTTTCATAGGTTTAATATTTTTTTTTTTATAAATTTATGGCAATGTTTACAGACTTGGTTATTTATATGGGACATTATTTATTGAAAAACAAATAATAAGGATCACACGTAACCATTACTCTTAACAAATGGATTTTTAACTATATAATCTCCAATATATTTTACAATGAGATATATTCACGATCACTGTTTAACAAGAATAACTTTATTTGCATATTCTAATATCAGTACTTATAGATCTTTAGAACAAATAAACACACGATAGAAATCGTCGCATGGGAAACTCTCGAAATTAAAGAAATGTAAAATGGACGTAAATGTACCATCGTCTGTCCTTGATATCTCTAAGATGACGTCATAAAGAGATTTTTCAGCTCAACTTCAACTGTAGCAAAACGAACGAATTAAGGCCATTAGACGCTAACAGGCCTACCGGAGACAGACAAAGACCGTGAGGTCTTAAGCGCACATTAGGCACATAGTGTAGGAGAATTAAGTAAGATTTGGCTCCAGCGTGGATTTCCTTTTGTTCTATCCAGGAATTAAGCGGTGTAGTGTCGCAGCTTCCTAAAATTAATTAACAGCTTAATATCTTCATTTGTACTATACCAAAATTCCCTTTTCTTCTACCGGACATAGATTTAGAATGTAAATGCTTGATAATTTATACTTACGCAGGGACGTTATATTAGTAGAGTACTTTTAGCTCTGCGATCTTAGAGCGCTTTTTTCGAAAACGGATAGATAAAAAAAGTGTACGAACAATTCCTATCAAATAATTCTGCTAGAAATAAACAATCGGACAAAGCTGTGTTCTGAAAAGGAGTAGACAAAAATTTCGTGCTCTTTTGTTTATCTATTAAAATTTCCGGAAACCCTACAACAAATGCTGCAAACTTCACTCGCGATTCAATATTGCGCATCAGCATTTTCATCACAATCAGTTGAAACAATTATTGTATTCGATTTGTAACATATTACGACTCGACTTTTTGACGTAACTACATGTATAGATGTAGACGGATGATTTAAGAGACCGACTGTTTCGGATGTCACTTTAAAAATATTTAGTCTGATCGCGTGGAAACACCTTTCAACACAATTAAATATTTTTGACACAAGATAACGTATGCCAAATCTTAACTTTTGCTACTAACCGCTATAATTTATCCGCTCGTTTCAATCCTACCAACTTTTTAATAAAAATTGAACTTGTACAATTTTCGAGAATATCGTTTTTAAAATGTTATTTGACATTTCGTATACTTTTTTCGGTCTACTGCCTTCGAGAAAAATGCTCCTGGGCGTAGACATGCGATTTCTTATTACAATGTATTTTTACGGGCTTTTATTCTGCTCGAGCTGTTAGTGGGTGCGACTTAAATTTTTCAAATGAATAGTAAACCGCTTCCGCTTTAGAGATTGAGGTGTTTTGCACACATTTCTATGGCTGGTGACAACAAAATCGATTGCACTGAGCATGTCATTTTCTCAAAAGGCTATCGGGATGTGGTGACGGATTGCCAATTTCTTCATTATGCAGTTCTTTGACGTAAATATCAAAAGACGGGGTTTATCAGTTAAGCAGAATTCGTGACGTAATTAAAATGTCAAAGGGATGGATACTTCACGACGCGAACGTTAAATCACAACTGATTTTATTCTTTTTTTTTTTTATATTATTTAAAGAGCTAAACGAAAATGTGGTAGCTCGCATTCTCGTTTAGCTCTTTAAGTAATATATTAGCTCTTTAAATCATAAATAGAGTTTCTATTCTATTTATGATTTAAATTAAATAATTTTCTAAATATGGTTAAGTTACACAATTTTTACTTTTCAATTTATGATCTCTATAAAACTGTTAGATACTTCGATATTTCTCTTAAAAATAAAACCTGCTCAAATCGCTGTAGGCTTTTTGGTACTTTCCCGAAACAATATCAAAAGATATCATAAGTAAATCTTTTAATACCACACTTTTTATTCTTTTGACTATTCCCATGTGTTTGAATGTGAAAGACATCTTCTAGGAATATCTTATTGAGAAAAGTAATAAGATAAATTTAAAGCCGTTACATCAGCATTATCCTGCCTTTCGCCTGCTACTCCGCCCGCATTCAAAGTATATAATAAACAGAACTGTGAATAAGTATGTCTATTGAAAATGTTGAGAAAAAAAAATACTCAGAAGGTGCCAATAACATAAATATTTATGCTACGTGAATATACTACCAAAATCCAATTTTATTACGTGAAGTAATTTTTGATTGTTAGTTTGGCAATTTGAATGTAGGCAAATAATAAAATTAAAGAAATACTTCAACTTTCGTTTATATTATTAAATTTTTTTATATCGTTCTTTCTATAACTCGCTAAGTATGTATTTATAAATAGGCAAAGACAAAACAGTTCAGATTTATTTTTTCTTTTTTTTTGTTCAGCATATAGCTATGGACGAGTTTAAATGTCATAAATAAGAAAAAATATAATCAATTTTCTTTTCAAACTTCGAAGTAAAAATGAAATCTTTATGTAGAATTAAATTAAATTATTTTTTTTATTAAATTTAAATGAACTTTATAAAAAATTAAATTTTATTACATATCTATAGATGAGAGTTTACGAATTGTGGTTAAATGTATTTCATTGAATTTATTTTTTTATTTAATTATAATGGCACTGAACCGTTTCGTATTTTAAGTACATGTACAAGTGCATGGTCTCAGAAATACAATGAACGAATGTATAAGAGTAGAAAAAAATGTTTGAAACAAACAAATTCGTGTATAGTTTCCTCAAATTTTCGATAAAGTTTATGATCAAATTTCGACCACTGGCCGCACACTAGCATCACACGAATCATAATGCGACGCATAAGACAGTGCGTTTTGATGGAAAAAAATATTTCACCTCTTGTTAGCAATTATTTCTACCGCTGTATTCTCGTTAGCGCACGAAAATGGGAAAAATTGCATAGCATTTGAAACGTACAGTTAATTTGATGAAAATTAATTTTATCATTTAAAAAAAGAATAATGCAATAGGAAAGAAAACAAATACATCGAAATAATTAAAAATTCTTCCGCCAATCGAGACGTGCGTTGTGTGATAGCTGGAAACACGGCCTTGTGAAAAGTTTATCAATTTAGCTTTTTTAACCGACTTAAGAAAAGGGGGTCATCAATTCGACACGTGTGTATGTAGTATTGTTTTCTATTAGCTACGGAATTACAACATTGCAAATATCTGTTTGATTTGGTGTCGTTAAATTCTATTAATATAAAAAATATAACGTGTAATTTTGGATTTTCCATTATTGAAAGTGTTAAAAACCAATAATCGATACATTTGAAAATTTTCCATTTTCATTTACTGATAAGCGTTTATATCCATTAAATCAATACAGCTTAAGTTTTTCATTCATTTTCGTTTGTTTTTTTATTCCAATCCTTTTTTTGACCCATGAAATTGTTATATATGTGGGGCGCTCTACTGGCCTGTTACATAAACATTAACATATACAGTATTTAAAAAGTAATTATCACATTTGAAAGTGGAACTCTTTGCCTGTAGAATACAGTTTGTTTCATGTAACTATAAATTGTTTTTAAATTGGAGAGTCTTTTTAAAAATTGCGTGTTTACATTATTATGGATTTAGGTCGCAAAAATTTTTGTAGTATGATTTTCTACGATTTAGAGTGTGATTTGACAGCTCAGCAGAGCTTTGTTCGGCTTAGGACTGCTTTTGGCGATGAAGCACTATGCAAAACGATTATTTATAACTCGTTCACAGACTTCAAGCGCGGTCGTGTCAATCTCAGTGACGAAATTCGTGATGGTCGCCCGTCCACCGCTGTGAACAACGAAAGCATCGATGCTGCGCGCCGTATGATCGAAGCAGACAGGCATGTGACCTAACATGAGATTCGGACATCCTTAGGCATAGGCACGAGTTTAATCCCAGATAAACATTTAGGCATGAAAAAGCTGTGCTCCCGATGAATACCACATAATTTTGCTGAGACTCAAAAAACGGACTACGTCACTTAGTGCAATGTCATACTTACCAGATTCAAAGAAGGAGCGTCACATTTGTTGTGGGACATATGAACAAGTGACGAAACATCCATTTACTGTTACGACACTAAAACAAAGCAGCGATCGACCGTATGGGTCTATCGAGTTGAGCCGAAACCAACCAAAATGCCGCGCGAGCGAAGTGCCTCTAAGCGGATGATTGCTTTTTCTTTAATAAAACTTTTGCTTTGGAGAATTGTCGTACCGTGAATAATGATTAGTACACGATTGCCGGAAGTTATTCACGAATTCTGTAAAAATAATCTTAAACTTCTCATCATCTTGCACCACGAGAAGGCTGCTGAAGAGTATGAAAACATGTTTCTGAGGTCACCAGGTAGGAGTGGTATAAATGTTTTCAAAATTAGTATATTCGTACGAAAAAGTGCATATATGCTAACGGAGAAAATTTTAACAAACAGTAATTTCATTTTGGACCATTCATAATATTTTTTTCTTATTAATGCCACAAATTTTCAGCATGCCCTACGTACATCTTGATACCAAAAATCGTGAGAACCTACTTTTCTTGCGTCATCGGAAACGGGCTCCAGCACGACTAGCTTATGTCCCGCCGTTGCCAGCCTTTTTAGGCTTCAGTATCAGATTGAGTTCGTGCTACTAATATGTACTTATCGAAATTACCGGCCAATTTGTACATCGTTCAGAAGTACCATGATGTGCTGGTCTTCCTTGTCATGACATCGCCATGTCGTCACCAGATTATATATTGTATTATAATCATCAAACATTCACATTTATGAAGTTTAATGACGGTAATTACAAGTGGAATTAGGTTAGACTGTAACTGAAAAACTTGTGCTAACCAAACTAACATAATAAGATAATGTAAAATCAAATAAAACCTATAAAAAGGGTACTGAAACAATTCGTATACTTATTATTCGGTTATTAATTAATGTAATAAATCTACTACACATAATATAACTCTATCAATAACTATTCAATAATCGGTCCTATGGTATATAAAGGACAGCCGAAAAAAAAGATGTATGAGAGACATCACTTATACCGCGATATTAATACAGACGTCATATGACGTTTGACGTGAGCAGCCGTCGCGTCTAAATCTCGAATATGACGTCGGTGGCGAGAATTACGCCCCAGGTCACGTAAACTCGCTCAAACGCGAACGCGTGGAGTCATATTAAATAGTTCATATGGGATATAACTCCCGACATCACGCTCATGCTATTCCAAATGAATATTGCGCGCAGACATATGAAATGAAAATGGAAATAAATTAAAACCTAAGCTACTTTATTACTAGATCGTTGGCTACACACATTTGTGTGCGCATAGTCAGATGAACGCCCCTGTTATGAGAACAATAAGTTTAAGCATGTATGCAATATTATATAAGTAGTATAGTAAAGAAGTACTTAATAAAAAAAAAACGCTCCACGTGTCGTAGGAATTAACACTGTGATTATTTATTCAAATCTCGGGCCTTTACTATTTTTAAAGTACATCAACGATATCACAGTCCAATAAAATATAGCCAAGTATCCCTATTTGCTGATGAGATACAACTCTGAAAAACTATCAACAATTCAACAGACGTAAAACAACTACAAGCAGATCTAAACAACATAAATAACTGGTGCACAGATACTCATTTGACGCTTAACACATCCAAATGTTTTTTTTTTATCTACTTCACAAGGAAAAAAATCCAATGTTTACTGTACATTATACACTGTTTACTTACCGAACAACACAGAACTCATGCAGGTACACGAAATCCGAGGTGTAGGTGTCACTCTCGACTCAAAGTTAACTGTTACAGCCCAAATCGACGAATCTGTTAAAAAAAAAGCAGCTCAAATGCTAGAATTTCCAAAACGCAACTGTCCAGAGTTAAATTTATGAAAAAACAAAATAAATTTGTTATAATAGTTTTGTCCGAAGTCACTTATAATTTGCCAGCACGGTCTGAAACCCAGCACACAGGGCACCGTCTCGACGTATAGAAACTATTCAACGAAGTTTTACAAGGCACGTTGCATACGTCCGTCGTAACACATCCCATAGACATCCCTATGAGCTGAGACTAAAATTCTTCCTCGTGTGTACTGTGGACAATCGTTGTAAAATGGCAGACCTTAGGTTTCTCCATAACCTCTTAAATAACCATGCGGAACGTCCATATCTCCTCGAAAAAACGAGTATAACTGTCCTCCATAATTATCCTCGTCGCCCTATAACAAAAATCTTCAGCATATCCACATCTAGAACTAACCTCGACCTGCAGCATCGCCTCTCCATAATTTGTACAGAATATAATGTTGTAAATCAAAGAATAGCGACAGACATGAAAGATAATAATAAGATTTTTAAACTTTTGAAGCACTTTATCACCTCAAATCATGTTAAATAGATAACACTAAAGAATATAGATTATGCCATACTATAGAAGACAATGTAAATTTTAGTTAATATTAATCTTAGTTAGTCTTAGTTAATGTCAGTTTTTTTCTATCTAAAGTTTAAGTCAGTATTGTGTTCACATGTAATTTGCTTGCATATATGCTCAATAATTTCGACTACAAACTATAATATATACTCTTTTTATATGTAATGCTGTAATATATGAATAAATAAATTCTTATTTGTCTGTGATTGGCTCCCAAAGGAGGGGTCAACGCAGCTCTTTATATATATTTTCCATGATTGGTTTGTTTATATGAGAGGACGCACGTCGGGCCGATATGCTGTATATATTCTAACAGCGGTGTGCTTCAAACTCATATTTAAAATACTAACTATTAAAGTTAAAAACGCACACGTCAAAATACATTGTTTTAGCATCACAATTGACAGTTGTTCTTAAAGTTAATCATGAAAATATTGACATTTGCGATATTAAATTAATAACACAAATGCCAATATCTCTAAGATTACCGTTATTTTGACTGGTTTAGTTTTTAACTTTAATAGTTAGCGGTTAACTATTTACAAATGAGAGTTTGAAGCACCCCGCCGCATGTATTTTAATACATTCAATGCAAATTTTATACGCATGAATGTGGAAAAAAGTTATAATTTCGATACCCATTAAAATTTCCATCCCGATACGGGAGGTTACAGTTTGTTGAAACCCTATTACTTTCATTTTTGTCCACGTCGCCAAAAGAATCTAAATATATATATGGCCTACGTTTTCTAATCACATAGATTAGAAAACGTAGCGTAGATTAAAACGATACAATGAATCAGGAGTCCTAGTAATTTCTTATAGTTATTACATACACATAAACTATATTGAAACGTACAGGCTACGTCTGAGTCATAAGGAAGTGATATAACAAAAAAATAACTAACGTTTTCGATCAAATTCGATTGTGTCGAGCAGACATTTAGGCAAATTAAAAAAAAAACAAGGACGTAAACGACAAAGTAAAAGTGTCCGTCGTAAACTGCAGCCGACAATACGACTTATAACGTTTTCGATTTTGTTACCAGATTTGTTACGTCGCCAATAGCTTGTATAACGGAGATGATGATGTACCCGCTATTCGGAAAACCATTCATCAAGAATTTTCTTCTCGTATATAAAAACCGGCACACGCAGAAGGACGTCTTCCCCGTTCAGGGTTTCTTATTCAGAGCAATGAAACTAAATTTAAAATCACAGCACAGCATGAACGGGTTTTTGTTCAGTGACTGGGCTGTGCATAGGCCTTTGGCTTTTTGTAAAACTGTAGGTATTAAATATCGTAAGTTTACTCTAAGTCTTTAATAAATAATACGTTCATTGACATTTATTCCTTTACATTAAAAAGCTTTCGCAGTCGTATATGGGCAGTCAAACGAGCAATTCATAACCTAGTACAGACCTACAAAGTTATCATCACCATCGCCCTCTTTATTTGTGTCTCTTCGTGATCGTGTCTTACATAGATCATCTAGACTAGTATAACATATAATAATATAGTAGAAAAATAATGAATAAATAATGACATAGATAACTACAAATTAAGATTTTCAAATTCTTTTTTTTTTATTTGTGCTGTGAGTGCTTGATTTTCGCCAAAATTTTGAAAATATTCTTAACAAAATCTTGAAAATATTCTGTGGGTTTTTGATTTGTTTACGAGTGTCTAAATACGCGCTAATAGTGGCCGTATTTTGAAAGCTTTTATTTATTTTATTGATTGCATTTACTTAGAAAATTATTTTTTTACACCTTTAAGAGATAGTAGGCATAAATTAATTTGATAGCTATTAATTTGAACTTGATACCACGCATTTTATAAGAAAAAGGGTCTTGTCGAACAGACAGATTAACAACAAAGTGCTCCTATGAGGGTTCTTTTTGAGTTACGGAACCCTATAAGCAATCATAACATTACAGTTCTATATTAATTTCATACATTATTCATAAAATCGTGTTTCGGCGAAAATGTAACCCGAATTGAATCTTTGAGAAATAGTCTCAATTTCAATTCAATTACGAATCTAATTCTTGCAAATAAATTCTGTATTGAAGCTTCATTATTAACGTTAGGCACTGCAATTACATTCACTTAGGAGGTTCTATCTAATTCGAGACTACACACACTCAATCGTCTATCAACATCGCTATTGTGCGAGCTCTTGTAGAGGCATGTGAAACACATAAAATACTATGGATTTATTTGAACACTAATTGATTTCTATTCAAATTTAATATTTCAACACGCTAAAGCAAAACAAGTGATCATTACAAATAAATATTGGAAGACGGTGAACGAATGGATGGTACTACTGATTAACACATTTATTTTACGATAACCGAAAAGTCCTGAAATGTGTACTAAACTCTTGAAGTTCTTTGTCGATTAGTGCGTGTAGAATGCACATGAGGTTAATATCGTCAAATGAGTCCGCTACATAGTGTAAAGGAAAAAAGCATTGAGGTACTCTCCGTCGATGATCGCAAAATGCGTCTTAAGTCCAAAAATAAAGAAATTCGTCGTATGTATATTTGGACGAAGCCGCGAACACAGATGATATATAAGAAAATAATAATTAATCAATCTAATAGAGAAATTGCCTGAAATTAAAAAATAAGGAATTCATTCTAGGTTTGCTCTACGTTCGCTAGAGAGAGCCGTGGGCACATCTAGTTTTTTAATAAAATAATTTATTATTACCGTAGATACACACAGGGCAAATGAACATCGCTCGATATAAAAAATGACTTGAACTTCCACTTGAACGGAGCCACGGTCACAGCTAGTTATTAAAATCAAACTTCTACCTGTCTCTGTTACTATAAAAATATTGTAACAGAGATAAACTGCTACTATTATCTAGCAAAAGTCACGAAATGCACAAAGAAGTTTCACTTCAGAAATCCAATTAGTACATTCTCATTAAACGCATAAGTGATAGACGAAATAAGATAGAAAACTGAAACGGGAGAATAAATAAGTACTATAAGGGGAGTAGGAACATAATTCTGAAATGTCCACGTTTACGTAAACATAGAAAGGATTTAAAATGCTGGTAGACAAAATTCAGCATAAAGAGTCATTTGAGTAACGAAGTGTGAATCCATATATATTAAAAAATATTAATAACGTTTTTAGGTTTTTTCTAGATTAAAATAGTAAAAATAGGATTAAAATAAAAATAGCAAGGCCTGGAAGATGAGGACCGTATCGGGATTAAATTTGATAGGGAGATCGGGAATTAAACTAAAATGAGTTCGATAAGAATCACTTTATGTTGACACGGACGAACTTTCTGACGGTTGATTGCACTTTATAAAACAAATTCTTTTTTCTTAACATGCATCTTCTTTAAAAGCCCGTCAATACTTATAATAGATGCAATAAATTAACGCATGTCGCATGTTCTACACCCTTCCGCCTCACTGCCGTCGTCACCTCAGTCGAAGACGGCGACTCACGCGCAGCCTATATGGTTATCTTTTATTAAAATGCACCTACTGGCATAGTATCCGACGTCATTGTTGACATTGATGTGGCCGGCGTCCTCGGCGGCCAGCATGTGCGTGTCCCACACGGATCGGTATTCGGGATCGTGTAGCACGTCGTACAGCGTGTCGGCCGACACGTCCTCGAACGGCGCGACAACCTGACAGAAAAAAAAACGCATAAAACCCATCAGCCGAATGTGTACTTCAGATATCGTCACTTGAACAACATCCGAAAATGAAAACGCTGAATGTAAAAGGGAATATAAGATTCGACAGATGTATGGACAATATGTCAAATGTTACGGTTAACGATTAATACCTATATTTGTTATTTTGCCGAAATCTCCCGTATAGGTTACCGAATCGATTTCAATAAATGAGGTGTCATTGAGTTTGCCCTCGAAACTGCCCTAGATTGTAATACCTACAGAGATTTCAATGTGACAAACGCTGAAAGAATAAATATGAACGGATAAATGAAGCCATGAATGTGGATACTCTCCAAACGCTAATGGTGTTACGGATTCAAAGTATACAAAAAACCTATAGTAGTCGATAACTTATACAAAAACAATGTTTTGAGATATAACTTTTGCATTGACATATGTAGATTGTTAAAACAACAATTCTTTCTTTACAGCGATGTAGTCTATTGAAAGCGTGCTTTTGCGTCATAGATTAGTGAAATTTTTGGAAAAATTAATGACATGCCTGCTATAAATTTAATGTACCAATCAATATATCAATACATTGGATGTGCACATTGAAAGTATATACATATGAAAAATGGACAGGGGACGTGATAAGAGAAAGAGAATACAAGAGAAAACAAGGATTTTTAAAAATTTTGTCTGTCTCTCTATCTGCTGCTTGCCTTTTTGTTTGCGCACGTCACTAAAATTACAAAACTGATTTTAATGCGATTTTAATTTGAGGTAATTTAGGCTTTATTTTTAAAAACAGAAAAGTCAAAAAGAAAAGAAAGTCAAAAAAAAATTTATCCTAATTTAAAGATCTAGCCTAAAAGATTACAAGGCAAACAATAATTGCTAGTGTCGAAAACCTATCGGTATCATAATACGAACGAACTACAACATTTAAAGGAAAAAAAAAGTTGCTCTCGACCTGAACACGCCGCGCTCGATTTATGGAAAAACGAGGAAAAATCGAGAACGGAACAAGGATAGAAACCGAGTGTAGGACCAGAATTAGTATTGAGAGTGTGGCCAGAATTGAAATCAAGAGCAGTGCCGTGACTAGAATTGGAAACGGATAAAAGATTACAAATAACAGCAAAATCGTTCAATGTAAAAATGAAAGAACACATTCTATGTAGACGCGGGCGAGACCGCAGGAGGAAAGCTATAATACACGGTAGTACACATAATACATACATAATGCACGGACTAGTCTCGTGCGAGCGATATGACGAAATATATATTTACAAAAAGTAAACGGAAATTGTCGTAGCAAATAAATAGGTAATTAAATAAATATATAAAAAAGTTAAATGCGGAGGGTCGTTGGAGGAAAATCGTCTCTTCGCAAGAATACAGTTTTGAATTTACGATAGTAATGGTTATTCATAGTACAGATATTTTTGACGACTAACAAAAAATATATTTTGTACGTGAGCGCTGAAAATTATGCGCTGCGCGATCGCTGCTCAGTCTGAAGTGATCTTGGGCCGACGTGATTCGAGATCAAACGACACAATTCAGTACGCACTATGGGCCGGCGTCGATAAATAATCATTTGGCTGTGTTAATAAATTTTTGGCGGAGACAACAAATGAAAATGAAAAAAGAAAAACCAAAAATAACTATTATAAGACCGCCCAAAATCACTATGGAGAACAGAGAACGGTCGTCTTCAACGTTTCAGAAAGAAAGACGCCTAGGAAAGTAAGACCTTGTATTGGTCTTATTTTTCAAGGCGTCTTCCGGCAGCTCAATTCTACAAACTTAAAACCGCTCAGTCGATATCGCTATGGCGTCAAAATTACGTCACGACGAAAAGATTCGGCCTCGCCTTCGGTATACTTAATTTTGATATCATGACGATGTCTACTGAGCAGTTTGAAGTTTACAGAATTGACCTGTTGATTGGTCAAAATGGTGCATGCCGACCGTGGAACTTCATAACCTTTTCAATTTCACAAACTGTTACGTCGTCCCGATCGCTTCAAATACGATTTCAATGGACGGGTACAACCCGGAGGAATAAAAAGCATAAACATTATAAAAAACCCAAAACTTTTTCGTCTTTTATTTAACTTAATATTATTTCACAAACATTCATACAAATTACAAAATAATAAAACCTACGGTAGCAACTCCGAATTTTGTTCACCCCAACTTTTTACGTTTCTAACATACAAAAAATTATGATACACACGAAAGTGCCGAAAATCGTTATTTAATAAGCAGCATTACTTATATATTAAATTTTTGCCGCCGCGGCGATACGAATTACATTTTCGTCTCCCAACTCGTCGCCTCGCCGTTTTAAAATCAGCCGGCGGCGACGACGGCGCCGGCCGCCGCGGGACCGCGCTCCAGTGGGAATATTTAATTTTGGGATTGAAGCTGTCGCGAATAGAGGTCGAGCAGAGATTAAACCGAGAGCCTTAACGAGCTACGTAATAACATTAATCGGCCACTTAACTCCGCACCGGATTCGTGGGAATGGATCAAACTTAAGAAATCGTATATTTTCAAGATGATCAAAAGTTTCCTCCTATTCGTCAGTGCAGAAATAACATTTTTTTTTTTCATAAGATTTATACAAGGCAAAGTGGGCGATTGGAAAATAGATGGTCACCGACGGCCATGGGCATCCGCAACCTCACAGGAGTCGCGTGCGCGTTGCCGGCCTATATTTATGTACGTATTTGAAGACGTCTCGAAAAGATAGATGTAGAAGCAGTTATGTTAGAGAGCGGTGTGATTTGAAGGAAGATGTAGCGACTAGAGTAAAAAGAGGTATGTTCCGGTGGTTTGGCCATCTGGAAAGAATGAATGAAAGGAGACTGACAGAACAAATCTATAGAACAAAAGTTTGTGATAGAAAGGTCGGCAAGGGTAGCCCTAGAAAATTCCAGGCAGACCACGTTGGTGGCATGTTAAAAAAGGACCAATTTTTAGGCACCCGAAACCGACGAGCTGGCATGAAAAGATTGATGGATGTCAGTGATGCAAGAGAGATATGCAAAGATCGTACCATATGGAAATTTATAGTCTCTGCCTACCCCTCTGGGAAGTAGGCGTGAGTTTATATCATTATTATATGAAGATTGTCATTTTAAAACCAAAGCAAATAGGGTTATCGTCAATAAAACAAAATTGGTGTTTGAATATTAATGAGTGAATGCGACAAAAATCAAAACGATCAAGATTTCTCGCTAAAGTTCAGTGACGTCATAAAATCCTGAGGGAAAAATCGTCGAGGACCTCCTTAAGAAGGCACTTATCGAATTAAAACATTAATTATAATAATCTGCAATTTTAATATGAGATAGAACGAGAATAAATGAGATAGTATCAAAGATGAGATTAATCTTGACTAACGTCCTGAAAAATATTCAAACACAATATTATTCCAATTTATGTTTTTTAACGTGATTATAACTTTATTAATGAAAAAAACATTTTCCACTATACACTTAAAAATATTGTTTTACTGAGTATTTCAATGTTTTATCTAATCGAATATTTTATTATTTTAATTAGCGTTATATCAAGAAAACAATTCAATATTGCTGTGATTTTGACCTCAAGTAATCAGTTTTACGTATACACCATACAAATGTAAATGAAACAATCCATAGAACTATCGCTGTGAGATTTTAGTGTCTTGAAATATCTGTATGACTGCAGAAGCAGTCGCACAATTTTTTTACCCAGATTGATATACTTGAATTTTAGGCCTTCCGCATCGATACACCGTTAACGATAACCTGACGTTGACAGAACTATGCTAGCATAACTATAATTATATCCCCACTTCTCCTCTTGAATACCTCAACCCCCACAATCTATCTCGTTAGTGAGTGGTCCTAGAAATTTCGACATTGGGCTCTTTTGAATCGGCATTGGGAAATTTTGACCAGACGCGATTTTTAAGTTTTCCTCACCAAGTAGATGACCATACACTCCTGAAGGGTATACTCCCCTCAACCCTCGCTTTATCAATTTCCTACACTCCCCCATTTCCTCTTTGGGATAACTTACCCCCCGCAACCAATCTCGGTGGTGGAAGGTCTCAGAATTTTGAAATTGGGCTGATTTGAATCTGCGTTCGAAGAGGAAATTTAATTCGACCGAAACGCTGATATAGGGAAGTTTTCCGAAAACTTTTTATTTAAATTATACTTCTTTTAGCGCATTATGAAAAAAATATGAGAATGAATTTTTATCGTTGTAACACGAAAACTACAGTATGAAGTTGCTCGCAAACGATTTAGAGAACAACTTCAGACCACTAATAACGGATGTGCCAATTTAATCATTCACCGGAAGATGTTATGTCAGTAGACATATTATAACTTAGAAATAACTTTGATATATTCCAATTTTTACTTAATAATTGCTATGATTTTCAATAAAAAGATAAAATTGATTTGTTTAGGAAATACAATATAATATAAAACTTTATTTAGGAAATTAAATACAATTTATTTAATTTTTGAAATTTAAATCAAACTTTATTGTTTTGTTCCACCAAAAAATATATCTTCTAAAGTGCGTACATAAGTAATGTACATTCCAGTTTTCTTCCATTCCATTGAATCATTTCACTGCCCAGAAATGCCATTCCACAATTATTTTTAGGGTGAGTCTTGGACCGTACGCCCACTACGCCGATATGTTAGGGGCTGCACACAACCGTTATCTTCAATCTGATGACAAGGTCCGAAACCGAAGGCTTGAATGTTGATGAGTTTTTAATGTTCTTAAAAACTCATCGGAGAGTTTGCTCGTGGTTAGGGTCGATTCCAGTACCTCCTGGTACGAAGGCGACACAGTTACCCAAAGAATCACAACCGCTGCCAGTGATAGGTAGATAGCAAAAATATACGAGAGAAATCTTTTACTCGGGGCATTTGCGAAAGCTATAAGTTAATACTAAATTTAAGCCACATACATATACAGATGAAAGGTGTTTGTATTTTTATTGTGCCAAACGCGACCGAATAACAAGGTGATTGTAAAGAATACAAACACACTATATGAAATTGATGAGATGTCGGTATAGCTACATTGTCGGTCCAAACTCTAAAACGACAAATACAATTAGGATAATTAGGACAACAAAGTTTTAATGAAACCCCTGACAATGGAAGTTCAAGCAGTAGCCTCAACTTGTTTGAAGTGCTAGACACAGCAAACATTAGCTGAGCGTCCTATTCTAATTGCAGACGACATAACTGTAGAGAATGATGCCCTCTTATGAATAATTAATGTCTATATAAACATAACCGGAATCTGAGCTTTAGGAATAAGGTCATGCCATTTTTTGCCTGGCATACCTTGAACGATACGTTTCCTTCAGTCGAAAGTCGAACTTCGTACACGCGAATCGATGAAGGAACAACTTTCGTATGATTAGATTTTACTTTATGTTCGAAAATCCTCACTGGTGCGGCCGCCCGGTTGTGTCCGCACTCTCATGGTTTAAAAAATCCAATGGCGTTGATCGTGTCTACTGCGCGCGCATCTGGTACACTTGCGCGTTCTTACGCTGCTCCTGTGACGATGGATCATTTGGTAAGAGAGGCGTTTACGGCAGAGACATAACGGAGGTACCTCTGATACTTGCATGGACCGCGGACTGCCCTGAGTCTACCACATTTGGTCTCGTGTAAGGGGAGATGGAGAAGAACATGAAGTAACTCTTCCATACACGGATTGTTAGTCCAGCAAAGAAAAGTTTTAGTCCTTTCGTTCTCTAACCCCCTTGCGTTAGATTACTTCTTCGTGGGACACTTGCGCCGCATTCATACAGGTACAATGAAACATGTAGCAAGTCGGTAACGCAGTGTGAGAAAAATGCCCTAAATATTGTGTAGAATACCTGAAATAATAAAAACATACATACTTAAATACAGGTTATTAATATGATATAGCATTTTAAATAAAATTCTTAAATAAAAATTCGTTAAAGTGCGTAAGTAATTATTGCTTTTTTACACATAACAAAGATTTCTCTGTTCATTCTAATTCAGTTACATACCTACTTTACAAGTGTCTATACGTGCATACATAAGAAGCCCTATCTGTGGTTGGCAATCATTCTTGTGAAGAACCCGTGTCAAAATAAAGGATTGAAGATTTTAGTTTAGACCACTGGGACACTAGTTGTAGAATAATGCTTGTGTGTTGCCAACACTAACAGTACGGATGATATCAAATTCCAAAATTTGGTTAAGACATTATTTATTTGCAAATAGAAATTGTGCTTTGACAATTTTTATCGTTTGAATATGATTGCCTCGGGTTAAGGTAAGGAGGGAAAAATTTTTGATACATTTTTTTATTACCTATATTGAATGTGACTATACTATTCTAACAGTTGGTAGATGTATATCACTAAATTAGAGACCTATTATGTTAAATGTATTTTGACTGTTTAATGAAACTCGACAATATCCTGTATGCTTTTTTTCTCTCATTATAGTTTCTGCTATGCCTTTCTTTCAAATGTGTGTTGTGCCAAAGTATTTATTTGAATACTGGCGCTTATAAAATGACATCCACAGCAAAATAGTGATCTTCACTTTTTTCCTTTTGCAAATTATTTTCTTATTTTTAATGTGTTTAGTTGGCAAATAAAAGCATTAAACAGACTGGAGAAATTGTAATTTCTTAAAAATCGAAATGTGTCACTATTACGATATGTTAAGTATCAACCGTATATGAAAATTATAATGAAAATACACACACGCACGTAGGAAAAAGCCATACACGACAAATATGCATGAGTACATAAATAATGCCTACGCTAATATATTTCATTTACATCGAATCAATAAAGGTCTCTAGTAACATCCAGCACAGCTAGACTATTGACCTTCTATTGTCGTAAAAGCTCATCGAATAGAAAGCTAAATGTATGGGATTGGCGTTAGCTGACGAAATGACAAACGTCAGCTAACGTCAATCCCAAATACATTTAACTCTCTATTCTACGAGGGTTTACGACAATAGAAACCCACTCGTCTAGCCCTGCAGCATTCAGTTCACCGAGAGTCGACAAATATATCGAACGGCATGACGTTCGCCCCCCTTCTAAATGATTCGCAACGTGTCGCCTTTCCAGCTCAAACGGAATGTTGACTGTCCCCCGTTTGCTTTGGCTAGATCGATAATCCCGCGCCGAGCCGGTTAACGCACACGTTAAACGAAATTCCGCCCGCTAACAGTACATGATGTTGCGAAATAACGTCACGTTTAATGGCATGTGTTATCGCCCGGACGCCAGTTTTTCGCTGGTCTTCGGGATTTGTTCCCGAAAGAGGCAACTAGCTACATTAATCGTTTGTTGTCTGCTTTAAAAGTAGAATATCATATTTTCTTCTTTACTATCTATGTACGGATTTGACCAGAATGTTATAGATTTCTCTGTGTCGAGATATTTCTATATTTTTTATATATATCGTCATTAGACGATATATATATATAAAGAAAATGAAATACATAGGGGTAAAAGTTTAAAACGGTATAGTAGTATATTTTAAAAATAAAACGCGTGTAAGGTTTATAAAAAGAAGTGGGATGATCATTTAACCATCAGATAGAAAATCATCGGATACAGGTCTCCTTCGGCATCGGCAGTAATGCTATGTAATTTACCCGTCTATTCCAAATTAACACCTGGCTCACTTAGGCTCCACATCGCTTTAACGTTAATAACAATACATAATAAGTTCTGAAAATTTCACAAAAGCTGACATTCGAAATAAAAAAAAAACATGAGATTTGACGCGTACAAGGAAAAGTAAGTCCGTGACTGATAGATCCAAAAATCATAACACTGAATCTAAATTAACTAGGATACGATATATATTACCAAATTGAAGCCGTTGTATACGTCGACACGTACTATATATGGAGCAGACGACAGTAGTCGATTTTCTACTAACAAAGTCAATAATAAGTAGAAGAATAACCAACACTTGCATTATCACTCGATCGACTTTTGAATGTTGCAACCGTCTAAAATACGCTCCATCCGTGCATGGTGTAATTTTGATGGATGCGACAACCCAGTCTTCTGCTCATTCTTCTATAAGCGACTAATGCACTTTCGTTTCGACTCGGCTGGCAGCCGTCGCTCGCACCCGCCGATTTCCTGTTCTTCAACCCCGCCTATCAATTTCAAACATCGTTTTTATTATTCTGCCTGTAAAAAGAATTTAACTTCAGAAAGACCAATGACATCCCATTTCATAAAACTTATGGTTTCTTCCAAATTTTAAAATCTGGAGTCTATCATTAACGTTCTGCGCTTTATCCATCTGCACGTTCTGTATTTTATCCTTTCTTTTTTTGGCTTAATGATATATACTTAGGAAATGGTGGTTAGGTTAGGTTAGAACTCCACGAGGACCAGCCGGATAAAGGTTGTTCTGCTACTAGTTTCTGATATTTAGTTGCTACCTACTTTAGTTTGGTATTATATTAGTCGAATTAGAAAAAGAGTTCGATTTGGGTCTCATTAAGTCCAATGCATTCTTCGTGTTCATTCCGAGATATTGACCATTAACTTTTTGGCCTGATTCTGATTTTCCACTGAGGATAATGAGTTCGTTTTTTTTTATTTCTTTGTCTGGATTTCCCTTTTTAACTATCTATTGAACTATTTTTATGTACGCAAAATTTTAATACATATTTCCGATTCATACAAATAATACTTTATCAGTGGCTGTTGTGCTATACAATATCACTGCTGAGGATGGTCAAGACTTGGCAGTACCTATTCATAGAAGTATGCTGTAATCAGGGATTCGAATTTTTAAGTGGCGCGACGCGACTCCTCGTTAATTTTCTTTGCAGACCACGCCTGCATATAATATCTTATATTAAAACACCGTTTGTACGATAACAGATTTATTGAAGGATGCGAAAGGAAGTGTAATGTAAACATGTATGTCTGTCAGCAGCTTTTGCTGCGTGTACCATGTACCCCGAAAGTATTAAATGCTCTGCGACATGGTTTTATTTAAACGTTACCCCCGCATCTCGGATCCCTTGTAAAAGGCGTAATGGAAGATAAAATCTTCCCCAAATATAAAGAGATGGAGAACGTTAGAAACTTCTAGAAGAAACCTGAGCAGAGACCAGAAACAGTGGTTGAAATTGACGAATATTTTAATTTTTCTACTAGATTGATCAATTAAAGGCTGTTCTAATTTTAATATATTTATTAATTTTATTCTACGGCACTTGCAGAAAATTTTGTCTTATGTAACGGCGCATTTTGTTTTTCTGGTGACTTCTATTTTGATTGGGTTTCATGTAGATAATAAAATATAGATTTTGTCTACGTTTCCATTCGACGGAAAAGTGCCACTTGAAATCGCGATCCTGATTCAGGATCTAGACTCCGCCCCAGATCTCTTTTCGAAAATGGAAGTTGGCAACTCAACTCTGAAATGGACTTAGGCAGTTGTATAGTTTCAAAAGCTTGGAGCTTAGTTAGGGCTTAATTGAGATCTTTGCAAACTTCCCCTTTAGAAGCGAATTTCGAAGTAGTCTTAATCACTTCGCACAAGGTACTATAACCCTATAGAAAAAGTTTCATCATCATATATTCAGCTATTTCTGAGGTTACTCTAAACAAGTAAGACGTCATTGCATTGGTGTGATATATTCAAGCAAAATAACAGACCAAGGTGATTGCAATACCATAAGATACAGTATCGTCATAAAGTTTTTTTTTTATTTAATCACTAGCTGTACCTGCGACTTCGTTCACGTGGAATATAGTGGCTTCGGGTAGTATTTTAATTACTTAGGCTAATTATTATTATTTTATTGATATATGACACTATTTGAATTGTTTCATTGCAAAGAGTTTACTATCAATGTATTAATTTATATTGTACATATTTACATTGTAGGTATCTATATTAAGTATTTATATTTATAAGTATTATATGATCTTATTGTTTAAGTACATTTACATAAACTATATTTTTTGTTTTCCCATCTTTTGCCAAAACAAAAAAGATTTTGCGGATTTGATACACGTGAACATGAGACATACAGTTGTCCATGGGAAAAGCATTTTTTTTTCTAAATAAACTCCTGCAAGTTTAAGAGTCTGTTCTTGAGCTTTATTAATTGTTATAGCAAATGCTGCTTTGAGGGGAAACTGCATTATTTTAAATTGAAATGCCAAATCAGTCGGAATTATTGGAATATGGGGAATCAAAACATTTTCTCTTTTCATTCCAGTCATAATTGTAGCTTTTATAATGTTGTGCCCCAGATGTGTGATTTGTAACCGTATATCATAACATAACCTTGGCGCGTCAAAATATCTCATTAACAGGACTGGAACACCAACTTTCAGTCTCAACTTATGGGAGGGCACTCCTGATAACTCTAAAGAGTTAAGGAACTCTATAGGGTATGATGTGACTTATTCGGTATCCATAACATTGTCAACTGATAGGTATTCGACAACATCCCCCTCTACGTGTGACATGATTTGTTCATTTATTTGCTTAACAATCTCATAAGTCGGTACCAAAATTGCCCTTTCGCAAAGCCATTCTCAATTGCCTATATTTATTGACAGATCAGGATAAACACAATTTTAGATGATCTGTGCTATCGAAAATTTGACAAAAATCATGACTCAGTATAATCATATCGTTACTGTCAGATGGCATACAATCTCTGATTTTTAAAAGAGCTGCTGCATATTGCCTTGCTTGAGAATCATTATGAAGTTGTACTTGCATATTTGTAGTGAGACAAAACTTTTTTACGTGTACCCATAATACAGATGCTTTCAAACAGGCATTTATTTCAACTGCCGGCGTACCCTTATTAATAACCGGAAGGGTCTGTCTAAAGTTACCAGCTAAAAGTACCACCATCCCTCCCATGATATGCCGGTTGCCTTTGACATCCTTGATTGTGCGATCTAGAGCTTCGATTGCTCTTTTGTGGGACATGGTACATTCATCCCAAACCAAAAGTTTACACTGCTGTAACATTCTTCCGCGTTCACTGCTTTTGCTAATGTTACATACTGGCATTTCCTCATGAGCTAGGTTTAATTGTAGTTTTTCCCCCAATAAATTAAAAATATATTTCAAGCTTCTAGATATAATAATGACGATACTTTCATACAACGTTTCCCCTCCCCTTCAATCCCTTACAACAATCTTGCGGTACCTATTACTCGGTTTGTCATAGCGTAGTGTATTATATAGGTATTATTTAAACACTGTGTAGAATATTATATTATACACACAATAAATATTTTCGGAAAGATTATGGTTACGAAAATTAAAATTATCGAAAACTGTCTGTGAATGAAGGAACTTCTCAAGCTTAATTATTTCACTCTTAACCCATTATTTGTTATTATACCCTTAAATCAAATTTAGTTTGAACATTAAATCGCGTTAGAGATAATTTTTGATGTAAGTAATGAAATGTAGGTACCGACTTAATGATCTTTTCGTTAAGTAGGTAAGTGCTTATTTGCAGATCTGAATTCTTCCATACAAATTAACTCTTTAACCCCATGCCCTTGTATCATTTTACAGTGCCAATGCCCCCATGGGGCTGAATCTATGAGAAAATTAGCTTTTATATTTTTACAGAGCACCAGCTTCCTCCATACCAATTTTCATAAAAATTTAATGCGGTCTAAGTTCTTCCATACAACCTTAAAGGCGGAATTTCAGAAAAAAGTATTAAATGTGTTATTCCAGAGTACCCACTACCACCATACCAGTTTTTATAAAACTCCATAAAACGGTTCTTTCATACAAACTTTGACCTCCCCCCCCCATTAACCCTTTGGTGGCGAATTTTGAAAAAAAAAGTAGCCTATGTCCTTCCTCAGGTTTGAGACTATCTGTGTACCAAATTTCATTTCAATCAGTTCAGTAGTTTTGGCGTGAAAGAGCGACAGACAGACAGACAGAGTTACTTTCGCATTTATATTATTAGTAAAGATTTTAACTAACGGGGCAACGACAAACAAGCTTTTGTTCGTCGTCGCCCCGTTTGTTAAAATGTTTGTTACAGATCTGTTTGGATATGAAACAAAAATACAGTTGTGTTCACAATGCCAACCCCTTAAAACATAAAATAGTATTTTCATAAATTAGCTACATGAGGCACCTATTTCAGAGAAATTTGGTACTTTGTACGGTCTAAAGAAAACTAGGTAGGTAGTAAATCGAAACAAAGAGTTTACGTTCGCGATTCAAGCGCAACAGTTGTCATTTAGATGTACCCATTAAGCAGAAATATGTGGATTAGCTATAGCTGAATTCGTATGCGAATTCAGAAATAATATTGTATATATAATTAAAGCTGTATTATACAAAAATAAAATTTCATTAAGCTCACGTTAAAAGCTTTTTCTAACTACTGAGTAGCGTAAATATAAAATAAATATAAATGAATATCTGGCTAAAGTTTCCCTAAACATAGTATAACGTATACAGGTGGCCAAGCAATATCTATATTTAATTTTGTTTTGTCAAAATATATTTTGTTTTCTAAATAAAATTTCGGTCGGCGCTGTCCTATCACGTAATTAAAACTACACGCCCGAAATGATAGCGTAACTAAAAACATTTGTACCTTGACAGTTCGCAGGGCGACGTGCGAGGAGTCCTCGGCCCATACGCGGACGCCTTCCCGCTCGTACTCCAAGTTCCAGCCGGCGTCGCTGTCCAAGAGCTGCTTCAGCGCCGCGAAGTCTGCGTCGTCGGCCACGCGCGCCTCGCCGCGCGCCCAGCCCGCGCCGCGCACCATCCGCGCTCGGACATCACCACGCACTCACTGCTGCGGGCCGGAGCCGCTACAATTTGTTGGAATCTCCCCTTTCGCCCCTCGCGGCCCGCTGCTCCACGACGACGCAGTCGATGTGCACCGCGCATGCGTTTGGTAGTGAGCAGATGTGTCGGCTGCAGCCTAGACGGGAACAGCGGCCCCCGATCGTGCAGTGTTTTAGGCAGTGATGTACAACAGACATCTTTATATGATGAGAGGAATTGATTTACAAAAGAATCGCCAAAAAATGTCATATAGAAAAAGCATCTTACTTTCCTACGTTGTAGTTGTACGAGCATAGAATGAATTCCTTCATCTTTTGTATCGAGCGATTTTGTTGCCAACCATGATTCCAATTCCAGTTCGGCTATAGGTTCCAATATCAATTCAGCTCTCGATTCAAATCTTGATCCAACTCTCGTTTTTGATTAAGACGCATTTCAAGAGTTATACATATAATGCTTTATGCAATATTGTGAATTTGAATTTGTTTTCTGTCCCCCTCTCGATTCTGATCCGAGTCCTGTTCTTGATTCCGAATCGGATTCCGTCTCGATTCGTCATAGCAAATATATCATTCGTCTATATTGCCATTGCGAATATGTCAACATACCCAACATAAAATATTCATCTAAAGGGCCTATAAAAATCAGAATAATCTGGTTTCAAAACTAACGGAACCCCTATACATACTTTCACTCCCATTTCACCGTTTCAAAGTTTGAATTTTTAAAAACATAGACATATATTTCCTTTTTAATGACAAAAGCTTCAAATACAATTTTTTCTGGCATTAACTTAAAAGAAATATTTTTCTTTACCAAGTGGATGATCTAAACAAACTTTCAATCCCCAACTCTTTTTACAATTGAATTTTCAAAATACTTTCAAATTTAAAACACTTCTTTTTTATTTTAAAGTTCAAAATAACTACTTCTATACAATGGTTTACTCTACTTTTCACCTCCTTAGGGAATTGATTTTCGAAAACCCTTCCCTAGATGTCTAAATTATGGACATAAGCCTTCTGAAAATTTTCTATTTTCTAGATTTATTAATAATACAACCTCACGCCTGTTTTCCAGAAGGATAGGCAGAGTCACATGGTATACGATCTTTGTATGTCTTTTGATTTGCTGACTACCATCAAGCTAGATGTAACCATTTCATAATATAGATACTTATAAAAAACATTGTATAAGGTTTATGTCCAAAGTTTTCTACATCATGAAATATAGTATTTATTTTAAAATAAAACAAAACAAGAAATATAGTTTACAAGACCATTATAACATTTTTTCGACACAAAAAAAAACAATAATGGAACAGCTTTGATAAAAGAGAAAACCCTAATTACTTTTTTAACCTCAACTTTTTATATAAAAACAAAAAAGTTTAAAAGACTAGAACCCGACTACTAAAATGCTTAAATAATGTGGATAAGAAAAAACAATCACTAAGTCCTTTTCTTAGGTCCTAGTCCTAAGTACTTTTCTTTTATTTATTATACTTTTATTAGCGTGAACATTTTTTTTATTTCCCTTTTAAAATGTACTACCATTTTTAAAAACTAATTATTAGTTTTCTTCAAATCTCATGTAGCTATATGTAATTATCATATATTTGCTATGTCGGCCCCCTGCGTGCCGTCCGGACGCGTTCGGTGAAGCTATAATAAAATCCAGCTATATAGCATTGCCGACCAAATTATTCTAAACTTCAGAGGGGCGTTTTTAACGGGTTTCAGCCCCACACCCCCCGCGTGCGGAGGCGCGCGGGTGTGCGTTATGTACTTTCTACCTCCTCAAGGGAGAAAAAAAAAAAAATATGTATATATATTTTCTATTATTGACGAATAACATTACATATGGATATTTTATATAGAAGTCTAATCTTTTAATGTATGTAACTCAGTAAGAGACCGTAAATCTTAAGGGTTTGAAAAGTTTATAGTCACCTAAAGCTCTAATTTTAAACGCAAAACAACTTTATTATAAACTTAAATACATTTGCATATAAAATTTATACATATTTGAGATGTCTTTTTGAAGACCTTTCTTTTGATAACAATTTCAATTTTTTTTTTAAGTTGGAAAATTATTTTTAAAGTCAGCCTTATTGAATTTAATAAGACCTTTAATACCCTATGATGCACGCGGACTGTTAAGGTCACACCTCATTTGTTAAGTTGGAATGAATATTTTAGGAATTACGCGGGAACAGATCCACATCACCGTTAAAATCATAACCCTCCTCAGTCGGGTAAAAATTAAAAAAGTTGCGAATGGGCGTTGGTAATAGGGAGCAAAGAAGTACTTTTGCATACCCTGTCGAAAAAAATGCACCGAAAAATAGTAGGAAATATTTTTTCTACCATTATATATGTAAATAAAAAAATATTTTTATTCACATTTATAACGATTTAACGATGAAAAATTTTTAATTGTCCCACTTGAAAATAATCCAGTAGCATTTCTTATTAGAATTTAAGTGTGGTGAACAAATATGCAGGCTACCGGAGAGTGGCCTGCATATTTGTTCACCACATCATCGCCGCCCATGGATACTCCGAGGCTACTAGTGCGTTACAGGCTTTTAAAAAAGGAATAAAATTCATGGTGATCTTTCTCTTTTGTTAAAACTCATGCGCACTTTAAAAATACATTATTCTAAAAAAATGATTAATTTACAATCTCCTTATAGTAAGACTCTTTCACATATTGACTTATAGTTCTCATCGTATAAGGCTTATATTTTTTTTAATATTAGGTCCCATGCTTTTTGGATAAGGTTTAGCCTCTTATTTTTGTACAACTATTTTAAAGAGTTTGAGAAAATCTTAAAATTTCTCTCATAATATATCTAAGAAAATTTGACGCCATTTAATCTACTTAATTTTTTTAATTTTTATGAAGTGTTATTTTATAATCTATGAATAGGTAAAAATAATAGGTGGTCACAGCCGCCCATGTGCACTCGCAACCTCAGTGGAGTCATCAGTACGTTGCCGGCCCTTCGGGTAGGATTAGGATATCCGATGAAGGAGGAATTAATGAAGAAGGAGTGAGGTGACGGAGTGGACCACCGGAATTCTCACTCACTGGACGACATTTTGAATCTGAATAGTTTTCTTGTATCGTTGGTCACAGGTGTCAATCACGAAATATTATATATTCATAAAAACCATCATAGGATCCAGGGTAACCAATAAATATTGTAATTGGTGCAATATCTACTGTTTATTTGTACGCTGTATTCGAAATTAAATTTAGTTTTCGTTAGCCACGATAAAGTCCGGCGGCTTTATTCTGCCCTGAATTGAGGCGATATTACGAAGCCAAATTGCATCAATATTCTTCAATCTTGACGGCTCAACTTAATCATCGTTTAAATCCACTTTTATCAAGACTTATGACTAAGCGAAATATATAAAGGCCGCGCAATGCGCGGATATAATACTTATTACAATGTTTATGAACTCATTTGTTTTCAAATATATAGAGCTCTAGGTAAAAGAAATCGGGATACCTCCCTGCTGTCCAATTCCAAATTTCTGGTTATTTTATTGCTCAAAGGCTCAAAAACATATACCATATACATTTTTGAGCTCTTGGAGGCAGAAAACTAACTATTATTTATTGTATTATATTCATGTATTAACATTCCTTTTTTCAAGAAAAAAAAAAAGTAATTTGTCTAGAAGTTGTGACATGTTCACATGTCGCGCGCGCGCTCAACAAAATAACTTGATCTTTTCAACGAAAAAGACTTAAAAAATTAAAAAAGCACTTTCGGAAATCGTAAATCTTTTAATCATTCAATTCGATCAGTAACTAATTCAATAAAAAACACCAATTTTAATATTTATTGAAAATGTTTCTTAAAGAGAAAACTCTCAATTAAAATAACCAATTTTAATGGAGTCTTGCAACATACGACGGATTTATACATGAATTTAGGCGCGTTATATTTTGAACATGATATTTAATATCATTAATGTATTAAAACAATTTTTTTTTGGTTAAATTCAATTTTGACATTGCTCAGAATCGAGTCAGCCGAACGTGCATTGAATTAAACCGTTTTAAAAACCGGACCTTTATAACTCGATTCGTCTAAATTTCATTAAATATTTTTTACATATAAATACCTGCTTATTTTCCAGAAGGCTAAGTAGAAATCTTATATTTCCACATGGTACATTACATATTTCTTTTATAATCCCATCTATCATTTATTGAAAGCTTTGTATTTTCCTGCGCTTAAAATTTGGTCCTTTATAAATTCGATTTACAAAAATTTCTAAGGCAACCCTTAGCAACCCTTTCACCACACACGTTTTCCTTACAGATTTGTTTTCTTAGTATACCAACTCCCATCCTTTCTAGATGGCCAAACCACCTTTTTCGTATCCGTTTATTTATTAATTAATTAACGGCGGGTCTGACCGGCCGTTGGCGTGGCGACGCATTGCAACCGTCTCTCCACTCTTAATCGTACGGGATACGAGAAAAATAATATATTTTACTTCTTTATGTTATTACGTCTAAACAGTTCATTACCTTACCATATTTGAATTCACCATAAATATGAAACAAATGCCACGTTTTGTTACCATCACAATACTCGTGAGATGTCAAAGACTCGCTGCAAACCATTATTTACGGGTGACTGTTTTTGTACAAATACCTACTCGTTTTTGAAACGGAAAAGTTTGTAGAACGTACTCGACTCAAAGCGAGCACTCAATCCAACCACATTTCAACCGTATAGCGTACGCTAAACTGAATGGAATACGTGATCGCTTTGTGTTAACGCGTATGCTTAATATTGTGTATTTATCTTTGTGCTGTGTGCTGCGGTATGACGCAAAATGCACGTATGCGGTGTATTGCTGCAATTCGATAGGCATCGTTTATTTATTGGTGCTCGCTTACAAAATTACCAAAACGTGGAGGCTTATGGAACCTAATATTTTTTTATGTATTATCTGTCTGTCATTGACTTATCATGAATAACGCAACGGCTGTATCTAACAATATTAAAAAAATTGAATTGATTTAAAAAACTGAATTTCAAATTATTTAAAAAGTTAATCTCCGTATGAGACTCGTACAGTGTCACTTTTGACCAGATTTCTCACACTTATAGCTCCTCGTACACCTATTAATCTTTCAAGAAAACGGTGAACTTCTTCAAAAAACTGGCTCTCGATAGAATATATAAAGTATTTCATTAAAAAAAAACCGGAGTCGATTTTTGAAACATTTTTGCTAAATTTTAATCTTATAAGATTCAGCTTACAGTCGATTCCTGTATTTCGTCTTTATCATGGGCAGATGTATTTTTTTCACACATTTCCCATTACATATAGGTTATCAAGAAGAGCAAAAGGAATTTTACCCCTTTAAATGAAATATCCGAACTTTTTTTTATCTTTTGATATAGTTGCACGTGCGCCGGTATCATCGCGATGCGCACTAGGCAAGGATCGCATCTCCACTATATTGCCATACCCAACTTTCGTAGAATCTAGAAATCCATTATGGATAGCCAAAAGTGCTTGTCATGAAGCTCTTTCACTGTAAGCAATAATAATTACGTTTACTGCATTCGGTCACCCTTTACCGTCTTTCAACAACCACGATCTTACTCTTGCTGACATATAACTTGCATACCTCTTTTTTTTTAATGAAATCATTCATTTAAGTTATCATCGTCTGCCCGGTTACACAGACATCTCCCAAAGCATTTGACAGGGTGTACCATCAACTGAACTGTAATCTATAAGCTGTATTTATATGAAATTCGCGGCAGTCTTTTTAGGTGGATTTGTACGTAACTCAACAACAGAAACCGGCTTGTTACGCTTAAAGGTTATGAGTCATATCACGTTCACATAACTTCTAGAGTTCCACAAGAACCGCACTTGGGGTCTTATGTCTCAATCAACGATTTAATTGATCTTCCCACTCTTCTCTGCGCAGATGACCTTGATTTCTTATGTTAAATAATTTCACACAACGACTGCCAACGCCTTCATAGAAACCTAAATGTGAAATACAACTGGGGCCACAAAAATTATATAACGACTAAATGTTTTCTCATAAGCTTCACAAACAAAGGAATCAAAATTTTCTTATGATTACAAAATTGTGGACAAGGTTCTGGACAGGAGTTCTGTAAAAAATTTGGCAGCTTTTTTGTGGTTTACCTTAGTTTATATTACGTCTTGGTAGTTTAGTTGCTTTTACACATATAAGCCATACACATTTATCGAATGTTTCTAAAACAGACTTCTTAAATTCTTCTAAAAAGATTTAAAGTTGACCGATCTGTTATTGTTCAAAAACAAAGGTGTGATAGAATCAAATAACAAACTATCGAATACCATTACAAGCAATACAATCTATTTATTGTGTCTCCACAAATTGATACACACCAAAGTCATCTCACCCTTACATCTTTTCTTTATTAACTTCAACGCCATGCGCATATTTCGCCATTACATAACTATACGCATAAAGTAATGATAACCTAATTTCAAGAATGTGCCATTTTTGCGATGACCTGACATCTCAGCACGATGATCTGCACATTTTTAAAGCTAAACCGTATACATTCAAACGATCTGTAGAAATGGTCCTCTGTTTACGCTAAAACCCACTAGTATTTTTTTGTATATATCACTGCTCTTGTATATATCACTCTTGTATTTGTTCTTGTATATATCACTATTCATTATCACTGCTATGAAATTTGTCACTATAGTTGTAATCGTTATATAAATGGGAAACATATAGCAATTATGTGTATCAGCCGTTACCTTTGCCTCGTGTTTAGCTATTGCTTTAATTACTCAATATTTTCTTATTCCCTGTCTGCATAGCATGCTGTGTGCACATAGTTATAATTAAAATTCTATTACACACATCATATGCTCACTAACATTGCACTGATTGTTATCTGTTTTGTGTACCTTACGAAATAAACAAAAAAATATATAAGTAAACCGTCTTTGAAACAGATCTGACTTTGAGACAATTATTAGAACGAGTAAGCATCAATGCGAGCCGCACACAAGAAAAAACCTTAATACTGCGACTGAGGTCTCAAACTCGCTTGAAATATGCTAACCGGCTGCCTATCCCTTGTAATGGGTATTATATGACGTTCAACATCGTGATGTAGTTTCTACCTCGCTTTAATTATACTGCATAATACGAAAATTGCTTTTTAAAGAGATATAATTTCGAGGCAACTATTAGAGTAAGCATCACTAAATGCTGCAGCATAAAGAACCTTAATACGGCGACTGATGTCTGGAATTCGCTTAAGACATGCTAACAGGCAGCCTATCACTCCTTCTTGTATGTATTTCTACCTGACTTTAACAGTATTGCATAATACGACTAATGCGTTTAAATCATATTTTACTTTGAAATGTTTATAAGGTCGAATGAGCATCACTGAATGCTGCACATAAAAAAATACTTTGTTATTGCGATTGAAGTCTCAAACTCAAAGTAGGTTAACGTGCAGCCTTTTAACTCCTTCTAATAGGTATTATTTGAGGTTGAAAATATGATGTAGTTTTCATTTCGCGTTATCTGTACTGCGTGATGTGTCTGATGGCGTTTGAATATTTTACTTTAAGGCGTCGTCGAGTCAATTAATGCGTCCAGTAAGCACCACTGAATGCTGTACGCAAGAAAAGATGTAATTCTGTGATTGAGGACGCAAACTCGTTTTGGACGTGAAAACTGGCAGTTTATCACTCCTAATAGGTATTATTTGACTTTAAAATAATAATGCAGTTTCAACTTCGCCTTAAATGAATACATTTTCGTTACTGCGTATAACGAAAAATGCTCGTGAAGCAGATATGACTTTAAGTCGATTTGCAGACGGAGTGAGCATCACTGAATGCTACACACACGAAAAGACACTAGTACTGCGGTTTTGGTTTTATACTCGCTTGGCACTTGCTAAAAAGCTGCCTTCAACTCCTTTTAATAAGTATTGTATGTCAATGAAAAATATATTGTAGGTTTTACCTCGCTTTAACTACTACATAACACGACTAAATGGTTTAAATAACATTTTACTATTAAGATATCTTTTACAATCACTAAATGTAACATTCAAAATAAAACATTTGCACTGCGATAGAGGTCTAGAACTAGCTCGAGATGTGCTTAACTGGCAGCCTATCGCTCCTATTAAGTACTATATGACGTTGTACATCATGATATAGTTTCATCCGTGCTGTAACCTTACCGCATAATACGAAAATTGCCTTAAAATAGATTTGATTTTGGGAGCGATTTTCAGATCGACTAAACGTCACTGAATGCTGTACTAGAGCATCACGACGATTGTCGTCTCGAAATCGCTTGGGTCATTCTTCGCATCACTCAAAGTTGTATCTAATGTATTTAGACGTTCTGAGCTACTTTTCTCAGAAACAGCTACTTCAATGACTGTAATTTCTTTGGAAAAGGTATCCTAAGAAAGAAAGAGATTATGATTATATGCGGAAATACGCATGATCGATTCCATACGGTGTACTATATGTCTTTCATAAACACGACATAATTATGGCTAAGGCTTATAAATCAGATTTTACTATAATACGATTTTCAGTTCGAGCACACATCACTAAAGGTTGTCCACAGAAAAATACCTTTAGTACTGCGATTGTGATCTTAAACTGACATGGGACTTTTTAACAATCAGACTTTCATTCCTTCTAATAGGCATTATTTGACATCAAAAACTTGATGTATATTCAGCTTTATTTTAAATGTATCGCACAAAACGTAAAATGCATTCGAATGAGATTTGAATATAAGTCGAGTAACGAGATCAATCAGCTCCTCTAAATTTTGCACACGAGCCTGCATCTTAATTTTACAATTGAGGTCTAGAACTCGTTTGTACTTTCTAACAACTAGCCCATCACTCCTTAAACAATTTTTAGGTCTGAGGTCGTGTGAGCCTCACTGAGTGCTGCACTCAAGAAAAGATATCCCTACAGCGAGTGAGGTTTCGAACTTATTTGGAATGTTGTACATGGCAACCTATCACTACTTCAAATTTATATTATATGACGTTGCAGAACATGATACAGTTTCAACTTTGCCTTATCTGTACTATAGTGCATAATACGAAAAATGCGTTTGAGGCAGATTTGATTTTGTTACTATAATGAAACGCCATCACCACTGATGTTGCATACAAGTGAAGACGTCAATACTATGAATAAGGTCTCGAACTCACTAGGAAAATGCTAACACGCAGCTTGTTACTGCCTCGTATAGGTATTGAATGATGGTGAAAAACGTGATGTAGTTTTTACTTCGTCTCGAAGGTATTGCATAATACGACCAGTGCCGTAAATAGGGCGATGCCACCGGTGCCCAGGCACAGGGCGTAGACTCTGGGGGGCGCAAGAGTGGCCAGACCAGGCAGGACTATTACTTTTTGATTTGGTCCTCATGAGTTCCCGCTGCGCCTCTAGCCCTCGATTCCAACAACCATACGTACCTACATGCCAATATCATCAAAAACGTCTGTTGTTGGTAGTTGTGAATAATCTTTGTAAATATTTTCAAATAAACGCCTTTTCACAAATTCATACTTAAATGCAATTAATATTATGCTACCTTCCTTATTCAAAACTCTACCATACCAAGTACTTAAAATTAAATTAATTTACCGTTTACTGAAACTTTGCAGGGTGTTATTTTATTATAGAAATATGAAGACTGAAGTGGCCCAAAAATTAAATCTTAAGCATCAGTGTGGGCAACGCATTTGCACTAATGAACTGGCGTTTGAGTTTTAGTGAGTGAGACACAGTGAGTGGTATAATAGGCGAAGGGTCCACTTAAATAGCTTGTCTGCTTGTTTGCCCGTACCAGTTCTAGTTATTTAAAAAAATAGATTTTTTTCTTCCAAAATATTAGATAATTGGTCCACCAACACCAAGGTCCTTGTGCTTTATTTTATAACCCTGAATGAAATAAAGTAGGCCTATACTTAGCATTTCTCTAGCTAGGCTACCTATAACATCGAAAAAAACAAGGGCGCAATTATCGAAGCTCGCACAGGGCGCAGGAGAGGTAATTTACAGTACAGAATACGACAAATGTGTTTGAGGCTGATTTGACAAGAGGCACCTTATCCTGCTTTATATAGGCCTTGCTTGATGTTGAAGGATGTGATGTAGTTTTTAATTCACCTCAAATGTTCTGCATAATGCGGTTAAAGATATTTGATTCCGAGGCGATTATGAGATGAAGTCCGCATCAGTGAATACTGAATACAAGAAAAGACGTTAGTACTACGATTGAAATCTCGATCTCGTTTGGAACATGTTATCAGACAGCTTAATATAACTGCTTTATATATGTATTGTGTGATGTTGAAAAACATGATGTAGTCTATTAGACCAAGAGGCGAGGGAGCAAAAATTGCAAGCATTTTCTAAAAACTAATTTTTTGATATTACGCCACATTGATATTCTACTCGAAATGGCCTGTCATCAGTCACCAGGCTTCGTTAGCGTCTAGCACGGGCGTGGGTTTATGATAGTGATGAGTAGTGATCAAATAGTGATGAGTAGCTTGTTTTCATTTCCCAAGCAAGTTGGACACCTTAATGGCGGTACAAAGGTATTTTCTTGTAGGCAGCATTCAGTAATGATTACTCGCCCTAAAAAACGTTTGAAATTAAGATCCGAGTTAAACGCACTAGACTTATAATGCAGCACTGTCAAGGTGATTCAGACACTATATAATGTTCCTTAAGGCTACATCAAATAAGTACGAGATGTCAGTCGCAGTAGTAAGGCCTTTTCTTGTGTTGAGAATTCAGACATGTTCACTCGTTCTATTAATCGAATTAAGCCAAATCTATTTCTGTCGCATTTTTTGTTACATGAAATACATTTAGAAACATAGAAACTACATTTTATGTCCAATCTCAAAAAGTGATAAGCCGCCTGCTGGCATGACTCAAGCGAGTTCGAGAACTGGATCGAAATAATTTCGTATTCAACATTAGTGATACTGACTCCATCGTAGAACCGCGTCAAAGTCAAATCTGCTTCAAACGCATTTTTTAATATATATATATATATATATATATATATATATATATATATATAAATATATAAATATGTAGTATATTTACGACGAATTTGAAACTTTGTCATATAATTTTTATTAGAAGGACAGATAGGTTGAGCACGTCTCAAGCGAGTTCGAGACCTCAATCACAGTACTTCGATCTTATCTTGTGTGAAGCATTCTGTGATGCTTACTCAGCATAATAATCGCCACGAAGTCAAATCAATTTTAAAGGTATTTTTAATTTTGTACAGTTTAAATGATGCGAGGTAGAAACATCATGGTGTTCAACGTCTTGCAATTCCTCAAAGAAGTGACGGGCCGGCTGCCTGTCAGCACGTTTCAAGGGAATTTGAGACCAAAATCGAAGTGCTAAAGTTATTTCTTGCGTACAGCATTCAGTGATGTTTACTCGATCTCATATTCACTTCAAAGGCAATTCTGCATCGCAAGCCGCGTCAGGAAACTTCTTTTCAAAAAAAAAGAAACTCAAAGTAAAACATTTATCATCGCCGGAAGTTGCACTGACTGCATTTATAAAGCGATTGTAAAGGCGTCTGATGCGGGGTGGAAAATTTTAATGTGTTTTTAAAATTAGTTTTAACATTGTATAGATACTGCTGGGGAATCCTCTGAGAAGATATAACAATATATATGTTGTTGTCTAATAATGGGTTGGGTTATAAAGAAATTTATGAGCTGGCGAAGGAAGTGGACTGAAGGGGGAAAAAATAAGCAAATCAATCGTTGTGCCAGATGTGACTGTTCTAAGCGAATTATAGCTGCTGCTTCTTTGGTTCCATCATCTTAAAGGAAACTTTCGCAAAAATTAATCGTTTGTAAAATTATGGGAAACGATACCATCAAAATAATATCAGTGACCTCATAAAAAATTATTAGTTTATCAATATACCTTCAAAAAAATACAATTTTTCGTTATGTGTATTGTTTCATTATATGTATATCTTACTGGCGCCTACCCTCATAGTGATCAAATAAATTACATCAAAACTCAAACTATACCATAACGAGGCTGATCTATCTCATTACCGTTCGCATACCCGTTCCTATTCGTCTTCCTTTCTGAGGCACTCATTCATTCGCCTTACTTAGGCAATCCTGAATTCTAGGGTTCATCATCATCGCCAGTCGCAATGACTGAAAGTGACAAGTCCCGATACACCGAAGGGAGCGTAATTATATGGAGGAGTGTAGGTTCTAGCTTGGATTAGGAGTGGAGGAGTGTAGAGCCAGCCGGCATTCGTGCAACCTTTAGCCAGAAATGAATTCGAGATAGGTAATAGATACTATAGTGTGTTAATAAATATAGTGGGTAGGGTATGTTCCTTCTGTTTCTCTTTCGTTCTTCGTTTCCTTCGCTTGGTGCAGGTTTTGACGTCCATTTCTGAGAGTTGGAACAGTTCATCTGCAGCCTTTCTAATTTGTACTGTACTCTATGCTAATGTTGTTTATTCTTCTTGATTCCTGTTTTAAAAACTATTGTGTTTTTAAGCGGGCCTCCCAAGTGTAAATAACTTTCT
The DNA here is from genome assembly GCA_005406025.1 of Eumeta japonica. NCBI lineage: Eukaryota > Metazoa > Arthropoda > Insecta > Lepidoptera > Psychidae > Eumeta > Eumeta japonica. The sequence goes on from BGZK01000001.1 coordinate 770,296, forward strand.
ATTGTAGAAGAACTTAAAGCAGAATTGAGTAGATGATGTCGAGCTCTTAAACAAACCCTTTCTGAATTTTCTTCAGTCAATCTTTCATTGTTTACTTTCACAGCTTGGTGCGTTTTATCTCAAGCAATCCTGAATTCTAGGGTTGAATGAAAATTATTAGAAGGATTAAGGAAATTTATCTATTACTGTCATTCTAAATTGAGTTTGTAAGTATCTAACTATAATAGTGGTTGCAATAGGCATGATGACAGTCAGCAAGAATCACTGAAATTATGATTTAAAATAATTATACACAATATAAAGATTCTTTTTTGTTACTTATTTTTTTAAAACCAGTGTGATTATTTTTATTTTATAAAAATAAAAACACAAAACTCACCAATTCGCCATATTAAGTCAAACACCAATCCGAAGCGTGTGACGTCATGCTTTCGTAAACATTATTAAACGTTTTAAGGACATTGCGATCTTGCTTTGTATTTCCCTTTTTTTTTTACAGTTTAACTGATATTTACTTGATATAAATGTTGTGTCTTGGCTTTTATAAACAAAAGTACCTACGAGAAGGAAACATTATTCATGGAATAAGGATTTATCGAAGCAAACAGTTCAAGTTTGCCAAAAATCGACTTGTTGATGCTGGGAGGATTTTTTTGCATCAAACAATGGCTTTTGTTCGGCAGAATTTCGATATGTTAAAACTTCCAAGTAAGTATTGCATTAAATATTATTCAAAATACATTAAACGACCTAAATTTTCACAAAGTACCTATATTATGCTTGAGTACGACACTTTGAGGTTATGTTATGAAAGCAGTTCGTTTTCTTCTGTCTGGTTGGCATTCAAATTTTGTGGGAATACATCCTGACTTCATGCGCACTTGGGAAACAGAACCCATCACACGATACTGAATATAGTTTTCCATATCATTTGGTAACTGGAACAAGAATAAAAGTTTTTAGCAATAAAGCAATAAAACTTAACCTCAAACTTGACGACTGAATTATTTATAAATTAGGATAATTATGTTCATTAATTCATTATTATATAGCGAATAAAGTTAATACTTACGTCAAAATGGTCTTCACAGAAGTAAATTACTGAACTTGAAGATATATCTGCTGGATCTCGCCTTGCAAGATTTAACCACTTGTTTCTATGATTTTATGCATTGAGACGTCAATAGATAACTTGTTGGGAGTTTTTATAGATGTATTATTACATTGAGGAACCGCACACCATCGATACACATTAGGATTCATGACTTTAGCACAAAATATTAATTAGATATCAAAATAAACAATACACATTCAAGCTGCTATCAAATGTTTACGAAAGCGTGACGTCATAGGCAGACGCCATTACCAATCTAGCGTTTTGGTGCATAATTCAAATTTTATCTTTTATAGGTAATTTTTTTGCACCAAAATCTATATTTTTTTATAGAAATACGATTTATTTTGTATAAAATAGACACCTAAGAACAATATGGAGTAGTTTTTGAAAATCAGTCATCATGCCTATTAATGCTTAGTGGCATTAAGTCTGATCGTGATAAGAACATAGTGTACTTTAATTTTAACCTTAGCCCGTGATGTGTTAGCTTTGTCACGGCGCCACCATCGTCGGTCCGCCATTTTCGCGCCTCGTCACGCCATGCGACGGAACGCAAATAATTTGATTTATTGTATAGAGTTTAAACTATTATAGGATGCTACAATTGTTATACATTTTACGAATGTAGTTAAATTTTGTTATCTTTGTAAAAAGAAAACTAATTGAAAAAGGTGTCCAGTAATAAAAATGAAATGTTGAACTTAGAGAAGCTGTACCTTCCCAAGAGTTTGCTCAAATACAAAGAAATAAAACCACATTTTTGTTTTTATTTGTATTTTACCCATTTCTTATGAACTAGTTTACAATAATATTTAAGAAAAAATCAATACTCCACATTTTTTTTAAGAGAGACATTATGTTGAAATGTGTCGAACGACCGCTCTCAGGTAAGAGTGTTTTTTTTTTATAATCCATTTTTATGGCGGGTTTGTTACAAACAGAGTAATTTATTGTTTGCACCTTTGGAGCCCTTAATATCCTATACTAAAGTATAAAAAATTGCCTATTTTGTTGTTTGCTTTGTGAATAGAAATTTAAAACTGAGGTTAGTCGAAAAATGGCAAGACTTAAAACTAAGTTTATATAATAAAATGTATTCATATGTATGCAAATTTAAGGCATTATAAAAAAAATAGAATAACTATTCTACAAATAAACTTTCAAAACAATAAACTTTACGTAGAGCAAGCAATTCTTCAGTACGACTCTATGAAAAACCATAAAATTACCAAAAATCGTGACGAGTATAGTATGGGTATGCCATGTGACAAGGACACAATAGTATTCAATACTGAACGTAATAATAACTAAATAAATAATAACTCAATGATACTGAAATGCTTATAGATATCAATAAATTAATCAAACACTAACTATAAAATCAACTATTCTAAAGTTTCACACCATTTTCATAACAAAGGGACTTCAACCGTAAGTACCAATAATAGTAACCAAAAAAGTAACGATTTCGCAAGCCTAGCTTGTCAATGGAAATTTTAGCTGAAAAAACTCAAATTAACTAAAAATGTTTACAACAAACAAAAATAAATACCTATGTGTTCATGTTAAACACTTTTTTCAACTCCATTATACTTTTTAAAGAATTTTATTAATAACTACATTTTACGCTTTCACTCCACACAAGACCACGAAAAAGAATAAAAAATACACAGGTCATAAAAATTATTAACGAATCAAATTTAGCACAAAGGTAGCTGAAAAACAGTGGAAGATGTACGATATTTTTTTTGTATGGTTTCATGAAATTAGTTAAGAACTTTTTAATTGCAACGGTTTCAATAAAATTTAGTATACACTTAACTGGAGACCAATAAAAGGATATACGACATCTTTTTTAGGGTTTCTTGTATATAACTAAGTACTCTTGTACTCTTGTTTTATCAATTTTAATGAAATATAGTATAGAAATAGAATTCAACGGAAGAACATACAATACATTTTTATGGTTTTGCGAGAATAACTGAGAACCCTAAACCAAATGTTTACCGATTCCAATAAAATTTATTATGGGGATAATTGAAAAGTAATTAAAAGATATACGACACATTTCTAGGGTTTCGTGAGAATAAATAAGAATCTTTATAGTTTTATCGATTTCCCTTAAATTTAATATGAACACAGATGGAAGAATGAAGAATATACTACACTTTTTTAGGATTCCGTGAATATAACTAAATACCCTTGTAATTTTGAAAAGTTAAATAAATATAGTATGGAGATAGAAGTCAACAGAAAAAAATACGATATTTTTTAAGGTTTCTAAGAAGAATTTCTAAAGACCCTTATAATGTAACCTATTTCAATAAAAATTAGTATGGTGGTCTCTGAAACCCAATGAAAGGATATACGAGTCCTTTTTTTAGGCTTCCATGAAATTAATTGATTTCATTTAGTTTTACTGAATAAATAAAATTTAGTATGGAAATAGCTAAAAGTTAGATAGTCATGCGGGATACATATTTTAGAGTACCGTAAGAACACTTATAGTCTTTTCAAATTTTGTTGGTATTAGCAAAAGTTGTTCTTATTAGCACAAAGAGATTGTCTGTAGTTACTTATGGTCTCGCGATTTCTGTGAAATTATTGAACCCCCTTATAATTTGAGCGATTTCAACTTACATTATTCTTAGTGTTCCACGGTTAAGTTTTCAGTGAAATTCACTAAATATTTTGTAATTCCGCCAATTTCGCTGTAATATTCAGTTTTTTGATTCTATAGGAAATATTCAGAACCATTATAATTCAGTTTATTTGAGAATTAAACGAGACTGGATTAAACGAGCAAGCGCGGAAACAGCGATGTGATAGCTACTACTAAAATAAGCCTTGTCACAAAAGTTAAAAAGTATCTCTGGCGTCGACATTTTTATTATATTCTCATAACTAAATAACTGACCCCCATTACGACAATTTGCAAAGACATGGCTTATATCTTGAAGATGGACATGTGTTACTTTTTATTACAGGAAATGTCATAAATTGGGTGCTTTATAAAACAAAATATAAACCCACGCCAACGCAATAATCGAGAGAATCTTAGTCACGCAGGCAACCCGCGAACGGAGCATTAGTCGTAAAATAAATTCATTAGAACACTCTACAACACTTTATTTTGATTTCACTATTGTGTTTATTTAGATACATATTCATTATAACGACAAAAATTCGTATTCACAACGACTACATTTTTGACTAATTTAGGATTCAAATTTACTTTAGACCCACTTTAGCAAAGATAGATTTCGAATAAAAAGTTGTAGATTTTGAAGAAGTGTGAAACTTTATTTAATAAATTTTCTTCTATATATTTCCATCTGTTAAATTGCAAATCTATCTCCATATTTTATTTAAATATTGCTTATTTCATTAGTACCTGAAAATCCTATAAGTATCGTTTAAATATCTACCGAAAGCAAATTCACCATGCTTATACCCCCTAGGGCCTACCTTTAAAACCAATACAAAACTTTTTTGAAGCATAAAAATTTTTCGAAGAAAAATGTAAGCCGCCTTCAATTACCTATTTAAATATATTTTTTAAATAGATTTCAAAAATAACTTTGGTGAGTCACACCCCTTTGAAGAACCTTAGATATTTAATTAAGTAAGTAAAGTGGATCCGTAAGTGTAAGATAGCTCGCAGATAGGAATTGTGGATTGTAACACTATCTCTGGAATCGCTTACGACCCACCTTTCATTGCTCTCGACGTCCCTTTGCCAGGTCTGCCAGGAACTCCTCCTGTCCTTAGGACATTCAACCAGGTGGAAAACTCATACGCATCAAAGTTTATAAATTAATATTCACATGCACACACGCGAATCGCGGGTGTGGCAGGCACAATTTTATCGAACAGATAGCGGAAAATATATTTATAATCAATGAATGCGGCGCGGGATCATGTAGCGGTAATGGTGATTAATTCTTTCTCTTTGTGGAGGAAAAAAGATCGAATGATATCGACCGTTGCGTTTAAAAATCGCTTTCACCGTTCGGATAGGAGATGGCGAATCTTCGGCGCACGCGTGGGAAAAGCATGGAAGAAAAGGTAGTTAAAGTAGGTAGTAGAAAAAATCATTTTTCTTGATTATCATAAAGACTATTTGAACACATGGTTCTTAAAAAAAGAAACTACTCACAGTCATAAAAGTCACTTTCAAGTCAGTAGTGTACTATATTATTATGTTGCTATCCAAAAATTTTCAATATAAATGTAATACATAAAAAAAAAATTAAATAGTTAATGGCAATGGTTACACTGTTAAATTGTTTACATTTATATGCTCTTGGAACCAGTTCCGATGGGGGCCCCAAAATGCCATTATCGTCGTCTAAATTGCACGTAAAATTACCTTCTAATTTATTCATATATTATTTGACTTTCTAAATGGGTCCCAAACTTTGGATACCCAAAGACCACAGTACCATGTGCCCAAGGACCCTTGCATAGCCTAAGACGGCCCTGCTTAAAACATTGTTTCATTCAATGAAGGAAGGTTTTTCTAATCTAAAGGTTTTTCAAACATGTTTTTCTAAAAACAAAGATTCTAGTATGTAATGGTCATTAAATAACCTGAGGCCAGTAGAATAAACACCACGTAGTTTCTGCGCGAACTTGTTTATAACAAATAAAAATCCCTTGGGCAACTATTTTTTTCCAATTGGTGATCAATTTATTAATAAAGTAGAAAATAATATAAAAATGTTTTGCATTTTTTTATTTTTTTATTACTTACTTTTTTAATTTTTTACTTATTATTACACATATTTTATTAGGCACAAGAAGTAATAAACAATTCTTGCATAAGTTTCTTCTTTTTACATTCATTGACACAGTTAGAAACCATTTTTTTTAATTATATTCTCCATATGCTTTTCTGCCTTCAACATCTGTTTTAGTAAAGTGTCCTCATCGAGTTGTAACTGAAAAAGAGATAATTTATAAAAATTTATGAACGAGAAACATATAGTCACTTCACAGAAAAATTCATAAAGGACGTAATTAGAAAATTGCAACAAATAGTTTTTGGAGTGTTTTCTAAGTGTTAATATCAGTACCTAAAGAACTCCAACATAATTAAAACAGGTGACAATTTGAAGAGCAAGATTAGGATCATAAGATATATATATACAGACATGTACCAACGAAATTCTCATAATGTTTGCAGTGTCAAAGGTAGCCTGGCATTATCATGGTGAGAGAATACACTTCTATCCATCAATGCAAGCCATCTTATATCAATTGCTTGCTTTAGTCTCATCTCTTACTGATACTAAAGGTCAAAATTTATGGTTTGCATCAAGGGTAAAAGCTAACAATGTAGGGTAAAAGCAACAATCACAATTGAGTTTGTAAGGTGGAATCGGAAAGGCATTACTTTCCGATTCCACCTTACCCTCACTGTGTTGTTATTTAAGCCAGATTTACTGCCCGTAATACTTATTCTTGCTTCACCTACGATTTTTTTCAATGTTCTTATAGTATATTCCACTTTTAGCATCCTATAATCAATCTTTTACGAATGGTATAACACTGTTTTGTGATCAATATTTATTACTTCAGCAATATCATAGATACTAATATATTGATCTTGATCTACTTTTTCATATTAGCACTAACTTTATCCATAACAACCAGGACATACTTTGTTCTCTTTCTGAAAACCATTTACCCACATTTGTGCTACTCTTTGCGCAAATGTTATTTAAGAATTTCCAATTGGAAAGTTTCAGTTTGAAAAACTAATTTCTAAATCTCAATCACTTTGTATCCACTATCTTTAGCACAAAACAATATGGGCCAAGCATTTTAAATAGAAAAATCTCAGTGTGAATTTTAAACAATATCTATGCTACTATGATGTACTACTAAATTTATGCACTACTTAAGTGGTGGTAAACTATGTGCTAAAGCACACAGTTTACCTCTATCCACTTTAGGTAGTGTAAGATGAATATCTAGATAACACTACCAAGACTGCTTGTCGTGATTTTTTTAACAATAATTCTCAGAATTTCTACAGCAATAAGATCATGGCTATTCTCACAAAATAGCAACAAGTCCTCAATGACATCAATCAAAATGTCAAATATATAAAAAAATATTTGAAAACTTGTAAAAAAAAATGTATTTAATTTTATGGAAGTTAATAAAAAGATTCTCTCCAACATATACCTGTTTGATGAAATCATCATGAATCTGTCTCATCTCTGTCATCAATTTACTCCTCTCTTCTTCATATTGCTCGGTAAATCTTTTGAGTTCCTCAATTCGTGCCAGTGTTTTTTGTAATTCCTCAGTGCACTTCTTGTCTTGCATCTGTGCTGCTTCTAGAGCACTGCAAGAATACAGTTATTCTTTATGACATCAGCCACATTTAACTAAATGAAATTAATAATCAGTTCAGTATTGATATTAATAATCAGTATAAAAAATAATAAACAAATCTAATTTGTTTTGTATTGTCCATTAAATTTCCTAAATATTATCCCAAATTATAAAATGAAATTTAAAATGAATTTACAACAAATTAATGGCTCACCTCGCCTTTACACGGGTAGCTTAATTTTTTAACATGCTATTAATAATATCTAAGCTATAAAATATAATTTTATTCTGCACCAAAAATAACAGACACATTGTTGCAATACCTTTCGAATATATATGTAAGAAATATGCAGCAGCATACATTTCAAATAAACCATTATAAATGTATGCACATGATATATCTATGTAAATGAATTAGCAATCAAATAATTGCAATCTTTGAAAAATCCTTTCAATTCTGTAGAACCTCATCCAAGATGCATTCCTAGATTTCCCAAGTCATCACTCGAGTATAGTAATTACAACAAATTAAAGAGTTCTTAAAACAATCAGGGGCCATCTTTCACCCTCCAATTTAAAGTTGAAGGAAGTAAGGCAAATTTTATTTTGAAAGTAACTTTTGTTAAAAGTCAGTTTAAAAAAAGAAGCTCTAAATCACATTTGAAATAATATTATTACAGACATTATGAAGTAAATTTTATTACAGCTCCAAGGGACCACATACCTAAGTATTTGATATTAATTTCAAGTATAATAAATTAATTTCATGTGTTCCTTACAAAAAATGTCTTGACAAACAGACAGATGACCAACAAACTAACCCTATAAGAGTTGCTTTCTTCCTTTCGAGGTAAAGCACTCTAAAAACACTGTCGCAATCACAAATCTAATTGCCTTTAATAGATCCACATTCTAAATAAAACTATAAGGACTTTCATATTTCCATGTGTAAAAAAATACATACGCAGTAATTTCAGCGCGTTCCTGACGACGCTTCTCGTCGGCATCAGCGCGCGCCGCCGCCCGTTCCGCCCGCGCCGCTCGGACTTCGGCCAGCTCCGTCGAGACGTCCTTAAGCTGGGAGGCAAGTGTAACCAGCTCGTCGTCCGGGCCTTCTGATTCTGCGTCCGCACCTTCTAGCTCTCTGTAAAATGCCTAATAATTAATTATAGCCATGGCACAAGAATCATTCATATTATTTAATTCATAATATTTAATATTTGATTATTATAACTTGATGCAAATTAAAATGAAAATTGACCAAAATCATGTCATAAACTCCAAATATGTATATTTCAAATTGATTCATATAGTGCAGCTATTTTTAGTAATGAATGTCTAAAATTAACACAATAAAAAATTTGTGCAAATGTAACACCTTAAAGTTATGAATTTGCACTTTAATAAGATTTCATTTGAGACCCAACTTCATGAAGTAGGGTGGATTTTTTTGTTTTCAAATTTTACTATTCAAACTAAAACCCAATACCAATTTAAATTTGCTATTTTTGGACAATTCTTTATTAGGTCAAATAACTGTATAGGAATATCAACTATACACACATACAACCAAAACATTTTCTAAAGAAAAACTTATCTTGATACAAAACACTAAACAAGGAATAAAATCTGAACATCATTTTTCACACACTACTTCTAATCTCATAAAAAAAGAAAAATTCTTATTTGAAAAAACTATGAAATTACCCTTGGTCAGTATGATACAAAAAAAAATGCCAACCAAACATGAGATTTTGAAAACATTTTGAGTAATAAAAATATAAAAGTACACGTAATTGATATTTTCAAGTAAATTATAGATGGATAAACAGAAGATTATCTTAATTCAATAATTTCCATATAAATATTTAACTAAATGGTAGTATTTCATGTTTTTTATTTGGTATACTTACTTTAAAGTCTGTAACTGTTTAGTAATTTCATACAGATAATTGTTTGCTGCATCTAAATTAGGCTTTATATTTTGCAAATTGCGCAAACTGCTTTCCTTTTGTGTCAGATTTGCTTTAAGGGACTCCATTTTCTCTTGGGTCTCCTGAAGATTAGCCTGAGCTTGTTCTGCTTGAGCCCTGATGTCCTCAGCATCGTATACTCTTAATGCTCTCTTCCTTGCCACTTCTGTCAAGATCGCATCACAATGTGCTTTTTTCTGCTCCACTGAAACTTCCAGATGTCTAATCTCTTCAATTAATGCTTCTGAATCTTTGTTTTCCTTTTCATGAGCTTCTTTTTCTACCATCAATTCTTCTTCTAACTGTTTTGTATCATAATCAATCTGTAATCATAATAATAATTTAAATAATAAATTTTGCATATTTCTGTTTTGAATCATAAAAAAATAGTATGGTATTAATATATTATGCATCTAAATTGATTCATAAGTTCTTAAATTATTAGAATTAGTAAATGTAAAACCTTTCGAAGCCTTTCAGCCCTTTCACCTTTTTCTTTAGCTTGTATATTTAACATTTCAATTAGTTTATTTTTCTCATTCTCCAATGCTTTCACCTAAAAAATAACCATAAATATCAATAAAAAAGGTAAACTTTCTTCAGTAACAAAAAATATTTAAGTCACTATATTACTACTACTCCCTTAATCATATTAATGAAATTGAATTTACAATTACAGAAAATTTAAAAATAATGAATAATTTCCTTAAAAAAAACATGTTTATTAAAAAACTAAAGACCTTTTTAATTCTATCACATATACTTTTGTGTCAACACTAGGGTTGTATTAATAAAGAATTGAAAAATTAGACAAAAGATTTCCATGTCAATTTCCAGAATACAACATTAATACTTTTTTATGGAATTTGAATTATTTTGCACAACAAATTAAATATTCTTGTATAATGATATATTTAATTTAATTTAGACATGTGTGAAAATTACAGACTCTATGTTACAAGAAATAAAAAATAATTAGAAATTCATAGAATAATGAACATTCGCGCGACTTTGTCTGTGTGGGTACAGAATTAATTCCTTCCCCTCGCCTATCTATCTATCCCATTCTAGGGTTGCTCACTAAATAGACTGAATAAAATAAAATGACCAAATAAAAAAGGAAATGCCTATTTTGTCATTCCTGAGACTAAGTAAGATGGAAAATACCTCAAGTAAAAAAAATAAACAAACTTTTATAGGAAAACTGAAAATTTAGAAAAAATATGCATTAGTTAACACACTGTTGTTTGCTGATATAAGCATTCTAAAATACTGATATGGAAATTTTACATTAAATTTATTGAAACAGTTTATTGTAAAAAACCAAAATTTATTAAATAAGATTCTCAAAATTTCTTTCTCCCACAGAAATTAATAGGCTATACCTATCTGAGGAACCCAATTTTTTTCTTAAGACATGACTTTCCCAACCATCCTGTATATATATACAAATATACAAAAAATCACTGAAAAATATGGTATTTCAAAGACAATTTCAACAATTTTAATGAAATTCTGTACATAGTATTAACTTTTCAAGCTTCATTACATCACTTCATCTAATTAGTTTAGATAGAAAAAATAGAAAATAAACTCTACAAATTAAAGTTCATAAATGTAAGAACAAGAAATTTCATCAAATTGTGGTTCTTTCCAGTTTGACAAATTCAGTAATCTGTTTCTACAATTTGGAGATAAGATCTATTGAAATCATTATTAACATAGTAAATTTGGAGATCAAGAAATAATTTTTTAATAACAATTCAATAGCTATTTTTGTAGTTTACAAGACAAAAACGAGCTATTTCTTTCAATATTTAGAAAATTATTTTTTTATCATGCTGAATATCTTTTAAACTATCAATTGTATCACTTTGATGCAGAAGACTTTTTTTTGTGTTAAATTAAATTTCCTACATATTCGTCATTTACGTTTCTCTATAGATCTGGTTGTTTATGAGATTAGAAAACAAAAAAAAAAAACAAGAATTTTATAAAAAAAAGAAGTTTAATGACCCGTATACCCCACAAGTGTGAATTATGATTACGAGCAGAGTCTGGTAGCACAGGTGCATAATTATTAAAAGGCAAAGAGAACAGAATCTAAATTTACATGCCATTAATATTAATAAATATTAAAATAATTATGACATCAACACATTCAAAATATCTAAATAAACATTTAAAAATTCATTACATATGTTTAGAAATGTGTATTATGTGTAATATGTGTGTACATTTTGTAAATGTTAGGAAAATTATACTTAACATGTAAAAAACAACAAGGTTGATGATTTTGCAAAGCCTTTTCTTTATAGACCAGAAGGCTAAAACAATTATTAATTTAGATCAAACAATATACTGGACTAGAAAACTTAAAACTCACCTCATCCTGTTTACCAAAGAACTCCTTTTCATAAGGAGCTATGTTTTGCAATTGACTACTTTGGAAAACCATTAAATTGAAAAAGAAAAGTAAAATAGGATAAGTGGTTGTAGCATTAAGCAAGTGACTTATGGTTATGTCGTCCATGGATATGAATTGTTGTAGTCCCAATGCTAAATGTCTAATCACACGAGTCACATTGATGACCGGAATCAAGTCCCAATAATAGGGTGTGTGTTCATCACGTTCATTCTCCGGAGGAGGCTGAAATATTTAATACAATAAAATATTAGGAGTACAACAAATAAGTTTGTACCGTTTTGAGAGAGATGGCATGGCACAAGGTTTACATTAGAATTCGCAGATGATAACCAGCTTGAAAATTAGGTTGCTCATTCTAGAATAACATAACTCTATCATATTATTAACTTCATATTAGCATCATATATTTTTTTTATCCAAAAATGACTAAATTTAAGTCAAATAAGCAGCATTTGCGGAAACTTTTAATTCATTTCTTTAATTAACAAAATCTGCAGCTGAAACAACTTCAATTACTTGTAGAAGCATATAATGAAGCTGCCTTGAGTGCGAGAACATGTGGTGAGTGGTTTCAAAAGTTTGAAAATGGTGATTTTGGAGTAGAAGACAAAGATCGCAGAGAAAGGCCAAAAATATATGAGGATGCAGAATAGAAGGAATTATTAGAGGAAAACTTGTCTCAAATACAAAAGGAACCTCTACTTACTTTAGAAGTCACTCACGAAGCGGTCTCGCATCGTTTAAAATTGTTAAGAGTGATTCATAAACAAGGTGATTGATTCCATGCGAATTAAAGCCGAGAGATGTTGAACGCCGATTATGCTACTAAAGTTTAGTAGGCTATTTAGCTTACTAGGATGTAGGTATAGCTATTTTTAGCATGAAACACAATCAGCAGAGGAGCACATATTCTTAAGTACTTAAAGAAACTAGTTTCACTTTCACACACACAAACTGGTTCTACAAAACTAATAGTAAAGCCTACAACATGTTCATCATTCATTTATAATTGAAATAATTCAATCCACAATTGAATAATGTTGTAAATACTTAAAGCAACTTGATTTATGTTTATATATCAAAAGCGTTCAAACATTTCATATAAATTTTAAATAATAAGTACATAAAAAACATTATGAATGCCAGATTCTCCTCGGACTTAGTCTATGTTAATAACCAAGAGATAAATATAAAAAAATTCATTACCGCCAAAACAGCATCTAGATCTATTCCAAGTTTCGCAAAAATTTGCAAAAGCGCGCCTAAGACGGAGATGGGTTTCTTCAGATCAGCTATGCTTAAAATGTAATTTGAGAATTCCGCATTCCAGTTTCCGACGAACTTTTCGTAAGACACACTTGGTTGAACTATAAATTCGATAAGAACATTTACGATCCATAAAAGTTCATTAATCTATACAAACAATAATTAAAACTAATATTAGATACCTTTATCTCTTTCATTTTCCATACTTCACAGTATTAACGTATACACAATATTAATTCAAAAGCAGTGAACAACGGTACCTAACAGCGAAAGATCAAATCAAATTATCTATATTTTAAGAGTCCGTTATTTTCAAAATCTACGTCTGTCACTATATATTCTTCTCTGTGGTCAAAGATGAAAAAAATGACATTTGATTAGTTTGACAGTTTTGATGACATTTAATCTTTTATGATGTGGCAGAGGTTGAAGATTGAGATTCGATAGAAAATAAGAGAAAATTATACCACTCATCATCAATTAATGGTGAAAGAATGTAATTTTGTTACAATTTATATAATATTTAATTAAAAAAATCAAAGTTTACGTGGTCGACGTAATCGCAAAAAGTAGGATATTTTATTGCTCCTAAAATAAGTAATATGCATGACTAATTGCTAATTAATTTTGTACCAGATGTTAGATTTTGCCTGTGATTCCGTTCAGATGGATAGAAAACATTGATTTCAATTTAAATCTTTAATAAAATTGCAATTCTAAGCCTGCTCCTAATCTCGTTCTTAAGTTCTGACCTTGACTCTATTCTAGATTTCAATCCTTCGCTCTGTCGTTTTAGCTCTGACTCTTTCTCTCTATATTTTTGTGTCTCCCTAACACTTTCATTTATAACTCCCTTCCGTCTCTATCTTCATTTTTTGTCTTTATATCATTACCCTCTCCATCTACAAGTAAAGGGAACAGATATAAAATACCTTTAAAAAAACACTTAAAAAACTATAATTAGTATTTTTGAAGTCGCTTAACAGCTAAATATACGCCAGACATCGTTCTATATTGATATTATAATTTCATTTCATTTTGTCTCAGTATTAAGTTGATATAATAATTTGTTGGGTTTGGTTAACTCTTGTTGACTTTTATTTTCTTCACTTTCATTATTTATAAATTTAATTTGCCTAGAATTTTCTGGCACTGACTCCAAAAGCACTTAATCATTTTAAGGTTTTTGATGGTGGTTTTTATTTTTATTAACAAGGTACTTTAATTAACATTTTTAATGAGTAGAAAATTAAATTTCATAATTCGTCTAACTTTTACACATGGCTTAAAACGATAAGCATATCATTATCATCTACCTTTGTTTGTCCATTGTTGAATATAGACCTTTCCTAAAACCCGCCACTAATCACGGTCTTCTTCCTTTTGCATGCAAACGCTTCCTGTGATGCTTTTCAGGTCGTCTGTCTACCTGTCTGAGGGCTTCCCACGTCGCATTTTCAAATTCGTGGCCTTCATTCAAAAACTCGCCTACCCTATCGATTATCGTTTTTATCGTTATTCTCTATTTGAGATGAATCAATGCCACTATCCAAAGGCAAATCGATTGTCAGCTGCAACAAAATGAGTTACTGGTATTGGGATCGATTAAAAAAAAAAGATTATAGTAATGTTTAGTTAAATATTAATTATTAATTTACCGTTGATTTGTGATGCACCGTGTTCACTTAACTATTAGAAACCACTGATATAATCGACAGTTTCACCGCTATATATCATTTATTGCATGTATTTTACATGCATTCTTTATTTTTACAATGAATATTAACTGCGCGTATTTAACACTAGAGTACACGCGCGGCCTACTATAATAGACAGGCGTTACTTTTTTTGTGATATTTTTTTAGTTTCGTGCTCTAAGTGCTAGCTATTCCAGGTAAGCCTCGTCTGGCATATTTGTCACAACTTCAGTACCCCGCGTGATCCCTGCTCAGACGCTCTTGAGAGATATTTGGTGCCAAAAGTGCAGGTCTACTAAAGTAGTCCGCGCGTGTACTAGTGTACCAAAATTAGGTAAGTAACTTTTCGTGTATTATTATTTTATAATGCTAAAACAATATTCACGAGATATAATATATATGCATATTTTAATTTTTATAACATTATTGTTATTTTAAATTGTAAAATGTATATTATTTTTGTATTTTTCACAGATTTATAACTGATTCAGTCATGGATGAATCACAAGTGGAAAGGTGGCTACATGAGCTAGATGCCGATGATGAAGATGTTATTGAGAGTGAAGATGATGAAGTTGAGCCAGAAGTAGACTTACAGGCCCTAGTTCGTGAGTCAGAAGTCCAGGAAAATGAACGAAACAATTTGGCACAAGGATATACCATCGGCAACACGAACTCGTACCCAAAACATAAGGATGAGACCACCAGGCCCAAAAGGAGATACAGCTAGAAATGCTAAAGATCCATTATCCTGTTTTGAACTATTTTTTCGCAAGACATCTTGGACGTATTGGTAAGATGCACTAATATATATGTAGACAAAATAAAAGACAATTTACAGTGAAACAAAGACGCTAAACCTACTGATATAGTCGAAATAAGAGCATTTCTGGGCTTATTGTACGTGATGGGAGTGTCGCGAAGTGGACGGCGTAACATAAAAGATTTTTGGGATAACTCTCAGGGTACTTGTTTAGAAATTGTATATGCCACAATGTCAATTAATAGATTTCGGTTTTTGATACATGCCCTAAGATTCGACGACATCACCGACAGAGAACAGCGCCGAGAACTAGATAAAATGGCACCGATTCGACAAATTGTAGAGCTGGTCACCAACAATTGTCGTAATAACTATGTTCCTAGCGATTATTTGACGTTAGACGAACAACTTGTTGGTTTTCGAGGACGTTGTGGCTTCATAATGTATATACCGAATAAACCAGATAAATTCGGAATCAAGATTTTCATGGTTCTCGATACAAAATATCCGTATGTCTACAATTTTGAGATATATGTTGGAGCACAACCTGAAAGCCCATTCCAGAAGTCTAATAAAGTAAACGACGTTGTCCATAGAATATTGGATCCACTTCATGGTTTGGGCTGTAATGTATCAATGGACAATTATTTTACAAACCTGCCTCTGGCAAAAGAGTTATTGGCGAAGAAAATAACGATTGTTGGCACTATGAAAGCAAATAGACCCGAAATTCCTAAGGAGTTTAAAGCTTCAAAATCTAGAACTAGCAAAAGTTCTCTTTTTGGGTTTTAAAAAGATGTTACCCATGTATCTTACGTTCCTAGAAGAAACAAAGCAGTCAACTTATTGTCTACAATGCATTATGATGCAGCAATCGATCCTGATACAAACGACGAACGCAAACCTGAGATTATAACTTATGTGGTGTGGACGTCCTAGATAAAATGTGCAAACAGTATAGTGGCATTTCAAACAGAGTAAGAGTAGTATTCGAATTTATATTGAAATAACGGAATAAAAGTCAACACCTCTAGATGCTTATAGAAGTCTTAATGTATACCGCTAAACATTTTAAGTGTTATTTTGTTTACATAATTTCCTACACATTAAAGAAGGAGCACATTTATAAAAAATATATAGATTTCGTTTCAAATATATTAGGTGCTGCTTTACCAATTTTCCAAACGTACGTAGATCTAATGTCAAAGGATTTATCATAAAATAAAGTTGATAACCAATTTCGTACAGAGTCATAAAATTGCAAATTAATATTTTCGGAAAGCAGAAAAATAAACAATTTTTCATCTCTCTTTATGATTTTTCTTTTTTTCCACAGTTGTCCTTTTCTAATATACTTTAGGGGATGTCTAATATAAATTTTTCAATACTTATAGCATTACTTTTTCACAAGAAGAAAAGTGGAACATTTTATAGTCACCGAATCAATCCAGAGTTGATAAATGCAATACGTGCCATATATGCATCGGTGCCGTCATAATTCAATATGGGTATCTATTTTGTAAATGGTATATTCATACACGTAAGATAGAAGATACAAAATCGTATCCATTGAACTAGACGAAAAAATTAGCTATGCCACTGTCATAGCTGTCAGTGCCAGCTGTCATCTTAGTATAATCGTGGCTCCAATGAGATTACCAGTTTATAGTATATTTCTAGTATAGGGCTAGCAATTATCCGATTGTTGTATTTTGTTCTGCTGTTTTTTTTTATATATAAATTTTAGTGTTTTTAGTTAAACCAATAATTGATCTAAAATGAAGATAACGAATATTAGACGTGGTAGGATATTTCGAATGGTATGCGTTTGTACCATTCTAGTATTTTTCTTGTACGCTCTTCATTCATGGTCCAATGAGAATGTGCGTAGGGATCTTAAACCGCTTTTGTCACATTCTTGGGCCGATTTTCAACGGAAAACTGCATATCCGAAATTAGGAACAGATCTTGGCAATTTTGAACCAAAAGAGAAACCTTTAGGGAAAGGACCTGGCGAAGGAGGTAAACCATACCACATGGCTGACGAACGAGCCAATGATATAGCAGAGTCTGAAAGTGAATATGGCATGAATATAGCTGCATCAGATGATATTGCTATGGACAGGTCTGTGCCAGATACTCGTTTAAGTGAATGCAAATATTGGCAATACCCTGAAGACCTCCCGAGTACATCAGTTATTATTGTCTTTCATAATGAAGGTTTCTCAGTTTTAATGAGAACAGTACATAGTGTTATCAATAGATCACCACCTCAAATATTACATGAAGTTCTGTTGGTTGACGATTTCTCTGACAAGGATGATTTAAAAGGACCCTTAGAAAAATACATTAAATTATGGAATGGTAAAGTGCGACTCATAAGAAACACCAAACGTGAAGGATTAATAAGAACTAGGTCTCGAGGCGCACAGGAGGCAACTGGTGAAATTATTGTTTTTCTTGATGCTCATTGTGAAGTCAATGTTAACTGGTTGCCCCCTTTGCTTGCGCCTATTTACAGAGACAACACGATCATGACTGTACCAGTCATTGATGGCATTGACCATAAAACTTTTGAGTACAGACCTGTATATCAACATGGTGTCAACCATCGTGGAATTTTCGAATGGGGCATGTTGTATAAAGAAAACGAAGTTCCCGAACGTGAAGCATCAAATCACAAACATAAATCTGAACCTTACAAAAGCCCAACTCATGCTGGTGGACTGTTTGCAATCAACAGAGAGTATTTCATAAATATTGGTGCTTATGACCCGGGATTGCTGGTGTGGGGTGGAGAGAACTTTGAGTTGAGCTTCAAGATCTGGCAATGCGGTGGAAGCATAGAATGGGTTCCTTGTTCTAGAGTGGGTCATGTGTATAGGGCATTCATGCCATACACTTTTGGTGATCTGGCTAAAAACAAGCACGGTTCATTGATAACAATAAACTATAAAAGAGTAGTAGAGACTTGGTTTGATGAAGAGCATAAAAAGTATTTCTACACCAGAGAGCCAATGGCCAGATTTTTAGATATGGGTGACATAAGTGATCAACTAGCTTTGAAAGAAAGATTAAATTGTAAAAGCTTTAGTTGGTTTATGGAGAATGTAGCTTATGATGTTTATGAGAAGTTTCCGGAACTCCCACCAAACATTTATTGGGGCATGGTGCGCAATAAAGGATCTAGTACTTGTTTAGATACCCTAGGAAGAGCTGCGCCTGCTCATATTGGTACGTCACCCTGCCATGGGAATGGCCACAATCAGCTGTTCCGTTTGAACCAAGCAGGCCAGTTGGGCGTCGGTGAGCGCTGCGTGGAGGCGGACGCCGATAGCGTCAAACAGGCGTTTTGCAGGCTCGGCACTGTAGATGGCCCTTGGAGTTATGATGGAACAACAGGCCACCTGATTCATCGGTTACATAGACACTGCTTGACCCTACATCCTCAGACACGCATACTCAACTTAGCACCATGCAAATCGGATAACACGCATCAACAGTGGACAATATCTCACAATAAACCAAATTGGTGAGATTAGAAAGTGCATTATAAAGATGGTGACTGTAGTTAGGTTTTGTTTAAAGTGTTTGCTGCGTTCATGTGTATAGGAGTCTCAAACTATTGTTTATTTTGTATGAATAGATTATAAGGTTTTTCAACGATGATTAAAATAAATTACTAGTAATAAAGAAACATAACCCTTGCCTTAGTAACATAAATAAGATTTCAATAAATAAATAGTATTGAATATGGACTTAATAAAATATTGTGATACCTCGGTAAGTACATATATGTTGTTAGAACATTGATTTTGATGTGTGAGATATTTAAAAGTGTTTTCATTCTATTGATGCTTAATCAACTAGATATTGAGAAAGGACAACTAAACAAATACTTTAAACAAAATCGGAATGAATTTTATTACATTCCTTTTGATTAAAATTATTAGTCGCAAATTTACTATCACAACTTTTGTAGTATTTTTTAGTAATATTCTTAATTCATTTCAATAGGATATATAAGTTCGAATTTACTTAAAATTTGAAGAAAATTGGACTGAGATTATTTTATTTGGACCATTATAATCATGTTAATTATTTATTTATATATATTAGCATATGGCAAATTATGAATAAAGTAATAGTAATAATGGACTTATTTTATTGCTTCCATTTAAATATAAATTGTTTTTAACAAATGAAGGGTGAAGGAACTTACCTGGTCCCCTGGTCCTTACTGATTTGCCTTATTGATAAATTGTACAAAATCTTTCAATAATTGATACTGATAATTATTGTAATTTATAATAATAGAATTAGATTTTTTTATGTAAATGCAGGGATTCTCAGATTTTTTCAACTAGATTTAACACAGTTAATATCATTGGATATGCAATTGATTTTAATAAAATGTAATAAATCTTCTGATACCCCTAATATGTGTCATAGCTAATGACAATTTAATTTGGATATCTGTATGAACATCCAATTTAGTTGTTGGCTTTTTGTCTTTTGTTATTTCTCATTCTTGGACATTGTCAAATTATATCTTTCTGTTCTTAAGTCACATGTCACTTTCGAAGCATTATAAATATAATCCACATTTTGTCCGACAATGTGGTACAATAATAATAATAAATTGTAACTGATGTTGCTTAAAAATTGATACAGATGAACATTCATTTATTTATAAAAATGTACATGGTTGGCATGTCAAATTTTTGTATGTCAGGATCAGTATTGTGGGTGGCATAGTTTTCTTAAATGTTATAGAGCAATAAACAAAAACGATTTTCATTATGAAAATTGTAATGTAAATGCAAATGAATCAATCTCATTAAACGCAACATTTTAGTGCACATAACAATTCTCACATTATTACGGTTATATAATTCATTACCTTTATTACTTTTATTTTATAAACATCATATGGTTTTCATTTTTTTGTACCTGTTTATAATAAAAAATTATAACTTGAGAAGAGGACTAGGTGACAGATTGTTTTGTCAAATTTAATTTGTGGCTTTAATTAAATGTTTGTAGAAGATATACTAGACATTATTCCACTTTCTACAAAATTTTATGAAAATGTAATTTAATTAGTAATCTTAATCATGTTATTTGTCAAATATGATAAAATTAATATGTGTCAAATATTAATTTTATAATATTTGACGAATAACATGATTAAATTGAAGATTATTTTAATTTAAAATTATATTTCTTTGTCTTGGTAAGTTAAGTTGTCAATTGTGCCCTAATAATGTAAAAATTTTGAAAAAGAAAAATTGCATTTGCGATGTCCAAAATTTAACAATTGACCAACATTAGTGGATATATAATTTCGTTAGCTCTAGCCCACGGCTCCGCCCATGTGGACATAAAATTAATTCTGGCTCTTTCCATATACACATAAAATTGATTCCTCTTTTTTACATTGAATGATCCTGCTATTGTTGATGCCAATCCTGATCCTGTTTTCCATTTAAATTCCAAGTTTACTGTAGTTCCACTACAGTATTGTTTTTTATTCCAATCCTGCATCCCTCTCTTTTCCGATCCCTCTATCGCTCTCGATTTTGTTGACGATCCTGCTTTCGATACGGACTTCATTTTCATGTAAATTGTTGATAGTATAAGTCAGAAAATATTCTGTGTTCTAAATTAGACTTGAATCTATGCAGCTATAATGGAGTTACAAGCAATTGAACAACCTCAAATTCTAATTCTGCTGCCTTTTAATTGTGATTACACACACTCTAACACCACTGCTTTAAGCAAAGTAAAGCAATAAATTAGACTGACAAAATAAAATAACACTAATTATTTTTAAATCATGTAGTTAAAATTAACATACAGAAATATAAATAATAACCTAAATTTGTGTGACAAGGAATCTTATCCAGTTTACTAAATTTCATTAAAATTGGTTGTCATTGTCGAGTTATAAGCAGACACAAATAAATAGTAGCTTATGTATTACAAAATGGTGAGCCTTGTTGGTACACCAAAAGGCATTAAAATTAGTTTAATGCTGACCTATGAAAAGACGTACAAACAAAAAGTAACCTACGCCGGTCCCCTGGTGTCAAACGATATCCATGCCAAATTTCATCATAATCGGTGAAGTGATTTGAGTGTGAAAGCGGACCAAACCTTTGCATTTACTATATGGATGAAAACATAAGCACGCTTCTTTGATGCCGGGCCAGAAGACCAATTCTGTAAACTTAAAATAATAAATTGAGAACGCACGGTGCCAACCCTGTCGCTATAACGTAATTTTGACATTGTAACGATACCGATTCAATTATTTTAAGTTTACAGAATTGGTCTGTAGTACCGGCGTCAACGTATCGTCGACAACAAGCAAAGTTATAAAAAAAATGAAGTATGTCTGTAATGACATTTATGTTTAAAACACGACACACCTCAAGTATTTAAAGTACTTAGTTTCTTATGAAATAAACTAATTAGCCACATTAGATTTGTATTAAAAACATTCTTTATTTTTAGTCTATGTATATGATCTAGAGGGTTCTCATGTAAGATCGCAAAAACATTAGAATGTATTTGACTAAACATAGTTGTATTCTAAATTGTTATGATGTTTCATTAGGAAAAATCATATCAAGTTGTAGGTAATTAGAATATGTTAACTATGACATATAGCAGATATAATTAAAATAAATAATACTATAAGAATCTCTTAGGTCACACATGTTATAACCAGCTGTATGTTTTAGTGTTATGCCTGTCCTGTCTGTGATTTTGACAGCAATTTAGTGTGTTTTTATATATATTTTTTTATGAATAAAACAAGTATTTCCTGTTATTTGTGCTTTTATTTCTATGATCTATATTCATTTACACATAGTTATATTAATTTACTGCTAAATTGTATTAAAAATTAATTATTCATACCAGTACCTAGTCTAGTAAAACAACAGTTAACTTACAAATACAGATCAGATGGTGGTTCAACATGCCGTCAGCATTTGAATGCCACAATATCTATGTATGGAGATTAATATGTCTTATACAAACATAGGTTATTTTATAATATAGATTAATTGAAGGTGAGTACAGTTTTTAAGGTTTGGAATTATATAAATTCAATTTGGATGATCTACAAAAACAGTGAAAATTGAAAATAATATTGATACCTGGCTATTACATATTTCGTTTGATTAATCTTATGTGATATACTTAAATATAGATAATCTTTGGCTTTTTTTTTGTACAAAGAACAGCTCTTAGAAGAAAAGACGTACCCAGCTTTTCGTCCGGAAGGGGTAATCGAGGAAATCAGAAACTAAGTCAGTTCTCTCACACTCTTGTTTTGGTCTACACAATATACTACACGAATATATTAGATATATACACGAAACATGCGCATATGCTTTATGGGAGGTAGAGTTATCCCCACTTCGTCGCTGTACGCCTTTGGCACTTACAGAAATATTGCCCATTTTGTTTTATGCCGAAGCGATCAATAAACAGTGATTATCCAACTAATACAAATGTCGTTATATGAAATGGACTCATTTATTTTTTCCAATACGAATCGCTTGTATAACGGCTGAGACGTATTAGTCCATATCTGCCAGCTGATCTGACAATATCTTCGCGATGCGCACTAACAAATGACGTCACAATCGATTGTTTCCATATTATGGTCTATATATGTATATATACATCATAAAAGTTGGCAAGGGCAGGAATTAAATAGGAACTAAGACATTTTTCTTTTTCACATAAAATCCATTGCAAAGTAGAAGGCGTAACATTAAAATATGACGTCAAGATGATATAGATACATATATAATAGTTTGAGCTTTTCTTTTTACTTTTAAGCTTTCTTCTCAAGCCGCGTACTTATGTGTAAGCCGTAATTGTAACCATCGCAGTTACGGTACAACCCGGTAGTGAAACAGTCAAAAATTAAGCAATTCGGCATTACTTTCAAAGTGACATTGGTAATTATAACTCGAACGGACCCAAAAGGTGTTTTGAACGTTTGATAAATGCGATTGGGCCAAAATTATGGACAAGGCACTTGTAAAAGAAGCATATTTTTTTGTATATTTCTATCAAACTTAACTGTTTTTTGTTCCTTCAAATTCGTATCGGCACAAACTACGAAGCGAATCTTTACATTCGACGTCAACGCACCTTCTCGAGTTACTTTGTGTACGCGACAAAAACCGATAAGTCTCAGCGTGCAACGAGCTACCGCGGGCTTCCGAGCCCCTTACGACTCGCACTTTATAGAGCTTGGGCATTGCAACTCAACAGGTACTGTTACGGGACGCAAATGAGTGCGCGGCTTTGAATACTTATACAGCTGTATCTATCATCATGAACGTCAGTGTTGTAGCTCGACGGCTGTATATTTTCTCAGGTAAAGTATTTTTGAAAAAGTTCAAGGTCATTTCCTAAGTAACTTTCAACGAGGAATTAAATAGCGACGTTCAAATTGACCTTGGATTTGACCTTTAAGGTTATTTCAAGCTCAACTTGTTTTTGTTTAATGGAAATCTCCATTTTCACACCGGCAGTCGATATATATATATAATGTATATAAGTTTGTAACCTATATATATATATATGTTAAAACTTATAACCAGTGATATCTAGTGAATACGATTCAAGAATGTTCAAGAATAATTTGATACGACGTACGACAAGTCTAGTTACGGTAGCGATCGATCATTCGAGTATCGCCGAAGATGTACGAAGATTGACGATCGAGAAACTAGCTCTGGTAGGTGTGACCGGCAGTAGGGGCATAGACTCGGGCGCTACGACGGCGTGAGGACGCGTGCATTTTAGCCGAGTTTTGTTTCGTTGTGCTACTATTAAGTTATTGTAGATTTTGTATACGAGAATTAAATTGGATTCTGATTTAATGTACTTTGGTTATTCATTTACGAATCCGTGTTTTACCTTTTAGTGGGTATTTATTGCAAATCACGCCTACGGCATGTCGGTGGATCGGGGAAGTGAATTTTTAGAAGGGTTAAACATCTTGATTTGACATAATTATATGTACTACTTAATTTCATTTATCGTTGAATTTTTCAATATTACTTGCATTTACTATTTCGTTTTAATATAAAGCTGGGCACAATTTGGACACACGCCATTCTCTTTTAGATCCACAAAAAGTTCATTCAACAAAACCTTTTGAGAAGCAACATTTTTTACAATAATGTAAGATTTTAAACACTAAGTGAACACAGAAAAATGTACTATGACTACCATTTAAAGTATCTACGTCTATAACTTAAGTTTGACAGTATTGGAATAATACCATCGATGTTTCTAGATGTGCGGATCAGAACAAAACATCAAAAATAGAATTAGTACAGCCAATAAGTAGAACCAGTCATGTACGACCAAAAACCAAAATAACTGCGCTTTATTATTTATTAGGTTCTTTTCTTAAAAAGATAAAATTGAACCTAATATAATAAGAGTACGAAAACTAACATAATAAATATTGTTATTTATAAACGTATACTTAAGTTTAAAATTGAATTCTGTCCGTAATAATTCTGAATGTTGAGGATTAATTCACCAATCAAAGGTTTTGCCACTCGTATGATTTTAATATTTATAAGTTTAGCGATTGATTTTTTGTTTGGATAAAAATATCTATGAACATCAATTAAAATGTTTCCTTAACGTACATCCAGATGTTGGCAACATTTTTACTAAGCTCTATCGGGAAGAAACCAACCGTGTAAACACTTTGGTGCAGGCGAGGGCGTGTTAAATGTGGCTCGAGCTATTTCTTGCATGTCCTTCGCGTTTAGCACTATCAACCCAACGCAGTGCGTCTTCTCGGCGCCCCAAACTAAAGCGCTCAGCAGAACGCCGTCATCTTCATCCTTGGGAATAAAAAAGGTTAAAAAACGGGGTAGGCTGCGTCATCAAGCAGATGACACAGCCTACCCCGTTTAAAGTATGACAACGCCAACTTATGGTAAAATATATATAAAATGCGTGTTCTCTTGTACTGCGCGCGTAGTGACGTCAACGTCATGTATATACATTTTGAACAGAAAGAGATACTTTCTACATTTTTTCGTTACTAAGTTTGTCTTGTTTCTTACCATTCATATTGCAGAATTTAATCGGCAAGAAATCAACAATTATTAATATGGAGATGAATAAAGAAAACTATTTTAAAAATTTTAAAGTTCACACTCTTCTATTAACAAACTTTATGTTCGCTAGGATTTTTCTTTGCTGCCTATTTTGCTTGCTTATTTTTTTTGCCTACGCTCTTATTTTGTTGCCTATTTTCGAATAAAACATTAGAAAAAAAAAACAAAGCGTATGCACTAATTTATTAACTACTTCCTTCCCCTCTCCCTGCTCCACGTAATCCAATGTTGGTTAACATTGATGCTCAATTTAAACCTCTTAAATTTACATCTGCATGTGTTCTGCATATAAAAATTTCACCCTCCACACGTCTGAAGAGATATAATTAAAAAATGTATGTAAAGATTATTCAATACGGTATAACGTGAAATTAATTATAAATTGTGAAAGTTATTCGTGCTTTATGATTTCCAAAAACGTGTTGTAATGAAGAATTGTTGTATCAAATTTTTAATACCCCACTGTTGAAACATATCATCTTATAGCTATTTTTATTCCATATTCGAGGATTTGGGCTTCGAGTTTCCTACACTAGCTCATTGCATATAGAGTCTAACAACACTATCGAAAACCCTATTTATGAGTATCGTTCGTATCCTTTCTGTGATTAAGTGTGCATTATTGGACCTAAGTCTCCCACCTAAAATTCCAAGGCATACCATCTTGACCTATACACACAATGGTGGTCTACGACCTTTACCAAGTCGTCAGTCCACGTAGTTGATGGTCGTCCCACGCTGCTACTTCCACTTCCTGTTCACCATTCGAGAACCTGTCTCTCCTCGTGGTTACCAGTTCCACCAGCGATGTAGCCAACTCATTGCCACTTGGACTTGCTAATTCTGTGAGTAATCTTGGTTAGTTTCGTTCTTCTGAAAGTGTCCTCGTTTCATATTCTACGTATATCGAAGCAATTGACACCACATTTTATGAATTCGTTTCATAGTTTTTGAGCTATGATTAAACGTACATTGACTGTTAAGTTCATTACCCTTCCTTTGCCATAGCAAACATATCGCACTCGGAAAAAAATCACTGCAAATAAAGTGCCGCCTTAGGCCGTGTAGGAGCTGTTGGTCATATAGAGTTCAGGATTTTTTTTAAAGCCAAATAAAAGGTGGGTGAAAAGATCAGGATATAAATTTATTTGTAGGCCAAACAACGACGACTGCATATAGTCATGCAGCATCGTCGTGGGGACCCTGGTCTCGTGGTTCAGGGTCCCTGCCCTTGTCCAGTCTTAAAAAAGATTTATCGAGATATGTATATACGTCATTGCACTATCTATTGAGGAATATATAGAAATATTTTTTATAATCACAAAAGTTTCTATTATGGACAACATTACCTTCGCTCCTGGTGTGGGGACGAATATGGGTTCGCTCGGATAGCAATTGGTTTCGCACCACGTCGTCGTCTTAGCTGATTGCGTGTCGACCTTTATTAACTGAAAGAAATTTATTTATAATCCATGTATTGCATATGAAAAAACTTTAAATGAATACTCTTACATTTTGATAGAAAGCTTAGATGCCTATAAATTAAAATGTGAAATATAAATCTTATATTAATTCATATAAGAAAACTGCTCCCAAATTCAATAGTTTAAGAAAAATCTATTTGGAAAGGTTTTTCCAAAATCTGAATATATTTTACAATAAAGGGATAGTGGAATTATAAAAAGCTGCACACCTTCTAGTTAGTATTATTTCAAAACGAACAAATTGATGATATATTTCAAGTACTTAAAAGTAAATACATAAGTCTGTAATTATTTAAAAAAGTCTATTTTGATACTAAGTATATATTTGGAGTGTAAAAATAAATTGGAATCCTCACCGTTCCCGGATTATCACCGTCGACGTCGGAGCTGATCGCGTAGAAGTAGCGGTATGGGCGGCCTGAGAACGTATTGATGACTCAATCATAGTATCATTTATTTTATGTATTCATAAATGATAGGAAGGGATTTGAAGGGCATAGGTGGAGACTGCACATATCCACACGGTACAAACTTTATATACCCGTCTTGCTTTACTGACATCCATCAAACATTTAATGCCAGCTCTTTAGTTCAGACGTTCAAATATTATTGATATTTCGTTTTTTTGGTCTGAATAATATTTTGTAGGACGCCCGTAACCGACTCTTACATTATACAAAGCCACGACGTTTATAGCAGAGATGTCTTCGCTTTCTTTATTTTTATTGTTGCAAAGAAAAAGTTGTAGATTGGACACATTTTTTTTTCTGTGACACTTGCACTGTCGAAAAATCTAACGGTAGGTGGGTACAACTTGTTTAAATTTATTCAGTAGGTACTTCATATTAAACAGAGAGAAAAAAAAGAATGTGCTCTCTGCTTAACCTCTAGGTAATGTAGCGTGACAGATTGTGTCCTAAGTTAAGCAGTGGAGAACTGTTAACAAAACAGATAAAGTTTTGTTCAAATAGGACCATTAGTTTTTTAGTGACGCTTGAACAAACAGAAAAATATACAGTCAAACAATAAATTTTAAAAACAGTTTTTCAGGGGTCTATATTATATATAGTACATACCACTTATTTTTTTCAAAATATATTATTGTATATCATTAATATATAACATAATATTAATGTACAGATTTGGCTCCCTTACGATTTTATTATATACATAAAAACAGATGGATATATCTCAATGTATAAACAATCCCATTGTTATAACTTTCATTAATTCTTATTTCCTGAATTGTCAAACCATTTACGTAACACTTAATAGAAAATAACTTTTTTTTTTAAATGTCGCGTTTACCATTGTAGAGGTCGTAGTGTATGCGCGTCTCGCAGCCCAGGTCGGCCAGCGGCGCGGGCGTGACGCGCGCCGGCCGCGGCGCCCCCAGCGGCAGCGTCAGCCGCTTGGGCCGGCCGCGGAACCACTCCGCGTAGTCGGCGTTGCTCTGCATGTTCTGAAATTTCGACTCAGTCTCGTGAGATGTAGAAAAAGGATGATGTCAGGTATTAATCAACCCACTATTAAACCATACTCTTTTTTTTATTTCAGTGCGGGAGGCTTGAATGTTAAAGCCTACAAAATGGCCCAATACGGGTTGAGGGCGCAAAAAACCGTTGTCACCAATGTAGCGATAGCAAACTTTGGGACCGATAATTAATTTAATTTAAATTATTAAATTATAACTAAAATCATTGGTCAATTCGCCGAGGGTCGCAAAGAACCCAGCACCTCCTAGTTGAAAGACAACGCTCTAAACTACAGAAACACTACAACATCAAGAAGAAAAAATTAAACACTAAAAAAAATTAAAAGGATATAATATGAAAGTTGTTAGTTTTTGGAAGAAATTTCCTTAACACGGCCTGCGGTAGAAATTGCCTGATAGAAATCGTATCGTAACGAAAAAAATGTTACATAACGAAAAAGCGTTACGCTCTTTCTATTCGACTTTCTCTTTTTCTAAAATATTAAACTCTTTGATTTTATTTCTTACTTTTTTATATAATTTAGAATTCACCCTTTTTTTCTCTCCTAAACTATGAAATTAAATAATTTGATTTTTTTATGATAGTTAATAATATAACTTTTAATACCATTCGTTTATTTTTTTTTTTGTATTTTTCATTTAATGCTTGTTATTTAATTACGCAATATATAGTGAAAGGAACTTTGTTCCAAACGGAGGAGTTTCATATCATCATCATCAGTCAACCTTCAGCCAGTCGCGATGACTGAAAGAGACAAGTCCCGATACACCGAAGGGAGGGTAATTATAGGGGGAGTGTAGGTTCTAGCTTGGATTAGGAGTGACGGGAGTGTAGAGCCAGCCGGTATTCGTGCAACCTTTAGCCAGAAACTGGATTCGGGACAGATAATAGATACTATAGTGTGTCAATAAATATAGTGGGGAGGGTATGTTCCTTCTGTTTCTCTTTCGTTCTGCGTTTCCTTTGCTTGGTGCAGGTTTTGACGTCCATTTTTGAGAGTTGGAACAGTTCATCTGCAGCCTTTCTAATTCCTACTGTACTCTGTGCCGATATTGTTTATTCTTCTTGGTCCCTGTTATAAAAACTATTGTCTTGTTAAGCGAGTCTCCCAAGTGTGAATAACTTTCTAGTGTAGAAGAACTTAAGGCAGAGTTGAGTAGATGGTGTCGAGCTCTTAAACAAGTCCTTTCTGGATTTTTCTTCAGTCAATCTTTCATTGTTTACTTTCACAGTTTGGTGCAAACGAAGGAGTTTCATATATCGATAAATTCTTGTACACTTCTAAAGAAATTTATTCTTGCTTACATTAAGTTAATTTAAACGTAACTTATATTAACTTTGTAAGTTGAGTATTACATTAAATTTATTTTACAGTACGGATAAAACGCTGTGAGTTCCCGCTATTTATTTAAGCTTAATCACAAGTCTAACTTTCTTTAATAAAAAAAAAACAGTTGCAACACAAATGGATGAGTTCGTTGATACTCGATAAGCTTTTTTCCGTTTCTTGTTATCTAAGCTAATGCATTTTTGCAGTGATAAGTTGTACGAAAAATTTACGAAACTATATATATAATGAAATCTATAAATAATAATAGTATAATGTATACATATAATAAAACAATAGAGATAAAAATATCTGCGTATTAAAGATATTTGAGAAAACCGAATACATTTCGATGGGTTTTAGATTTTTTTTATAATTCTTGTATATCTGTAAATTTGTTCGGGAGCTCCGCATTAAATTGTTGGATGGAGTTTTATGCATTTTTTTATGGTAACAGTTTGTTTCTCGGTATAATATTAAGCAGTTTTTTTCCCTTTTTACTGCATTTTTTTTTTTTTACATTATGTATATGTTTTAGACAGAACCGGAATCCGTTATAGATTGAGACCAGAATCGAAATAAAAAGCGGGGCAAGAATTAAAATCAAAAGGAGAAACAAGATTGGGATTGTGGTTGCGTGAGTGATCAGTCGATATAAAAGGTGTAGGAACTCAATCTATGGCCACGCTGGCAGAGCGAGCGAAAGCCATTAAATTATATATCATAAATAGGTTTTTTTCTCAATCACCATACAAAATGGATGGTTTCCTTTGCAGTTTTCTTTCATATCGATTATACATATTTCAACACTACTCTCATCAATAAGTTATAAATTTCAAGTTCCGATTAAGAAGTTGATAACTTTCTGGAAATCGTATGAGACTCTATGGCTATTTTAGATTATTTCTAAATCTAATCTAAATCTAATCTAAAATAGGAAAAGCTATCAAAGTAATGTTCACATTATATATATAATAAATTGTTTAGTTCATAATAATTACGTTCACACCTTTATCGCATGAATGTACATTGCGTTGATGACCTTCGGGTCTTTGTAAGCGCAGAGATCGACCGTCAGCTCGTTGTCCTTTTCGAAGGCGTTGATGACGTGCAAGAAGAACAGGGCCTCGGTGCGGTAGCGCGCGTGCTCTACGCCGTCCGAACGGCGCAGCAGGATGACGTGCGTCTAGAAAGAACATCATACATATTTTCGTAAATAACTTATGTCGCAAACGCATTATCATATTTATGCGGGGATTTCCGTCCTTGTATTGAAATTGGAAATATTTTTATTTCATAGATCATTACGTAACACTTCAAATCGATACGAGTTCCGGTCAGCAGAACTAGATGAGTGGCTATTTAAGTCATAGAGCTTGTAGAATAAAAAGCCAAATGTAAAGGATTGACGTTAGCTGACGGAATGCCGAGCGTCAGCTGTCTATTCTACGGACGTTTACGACGACAGAAAGCCACTCGTCTGGGCCTGAAGACGAATTTCGTTTACAAAGCACGGTAGGTAGGTACCTCGCCTACATCGAGCGCTACGCAATGAGAAATGGTTTGTTACCTCCTCTTCGGGGTACCACCGCAGGCTGGTGGACAGCGGCTCGTTGGCCAGCTGCGCCCTGACGGTGCCGCATATCGACACCGCCAGCGGTTGTTCCACTATCACGAAATAGTTCTCCGTTATACCTGCGACGGTTATATCACGAATGGTGAATTTCGAAAGGAGAAACAACTGATTGAATCGTTACAAGTGTGTTTCTGTATATCTGTTGGTGACGTTATCACATTTGATTTATTGTCGGATTTCTCCAAAAAAAGACTGTTTCGTCTGGAATCAACAACGCAACTTGTTTCAATAACGAATTATACAAAAACGACACATATTCCATTAATGTTCCGTATCTCGCAAAAGATAATAGATAACTCATGGCATCACTTTGTTGTCCTTGTATCTGTCTTTGCGTTTATGACGACGTTTTTTCTTAGGAACTAATAGAATATTAAATTGAAATCAATACACAACACTAAGGCCTCCGATTCCTTGGATGTGTAAAAATCTATATGACAGACGATATAAATGGTGATTATAGCGTCAAACAGATGATAATACAAAAGCCATTGAATATCATCTCAGCAGTGCCATTGTGTTATAGCATTGCAACACATCAGAGTGTGTAGCCTTTTCAGCTTATTATCAATATATCTATTGATATATATTAGTATCGTATTTTAGATATAGATAAAGTGTCTTGAAATACGTATTTTTCTCTATGCTATTATTAGCTACAATTATCATTGTTTATATACCGAAGGTGTGCATATAGGCCGGGTGCAACGGCCACCGCGGTTTGACGCTGGCCACCACGTGTGCACGACTGAACATGTCGCCTGAAATTCAAAGAGCAATTTTAACAGTCGCTCTGTAGATGTAGGACCACAGAGTTCTATAGTAGAAATACTATTATTTTTTTCTTATCTATTTGCCAGACCAAATGGCTGTAGGTACTAAAAAGTACTACATTTAACTTCTTGTTAATTTTATATTCTTACGAAGTGATCAGAGAACGATGTGGTTTGAAAGGAGATTTGGAAATCTATAGTCTCTGCTTGTCCTTCTGGGAAATGGACATGAGTTTACAAGTTTAGTTTTAAGTACAGAAAAAAAAAATCGAAAAGCATTGAATTTAAAATAGCGCATTTTTACGTCGTGTAAATAGTAATTAACTTTATCAAGAGGTCACACTTCGTAATTATTAGTTACGTGGTTTTGTTGTCACGAAGCCTTCTCGTGCTCTGTGTTTAAGTATTTTAAAAAATACACGAGTAAATGCTCTAAAATTGATAGAATCACTTAATTTATATAAGCATCTATCGGATTTATAACATTTGTCACGTTACTTTACGCTTTTGAAGGAATACAAGTTACTTCAAAAAATTTGTTCGTACCATATATTACTAATTATCCATTTTAAAACGATCATTAGTGTGTTAGCTTACTATAAAAATATATTAACAACAAATACCTTTCTCCGTGTAGGGGAACTTGACTACGACGTGCCTGAGCCGGCCTTTCTTGAATGACATACCCACGTTGTAGACGTCACCTATAATGGAAATAGCATTACATGATTTGATTACAAACTAATGGAGCTCCGTGGCTTAGTGAATAAGTCCTCTTTTTGCACGAGAGTTTCCGGATTAGACACCCGATGTAACAAAATAATTGTACTAATATTTCGTGTTTATGTTATATTATTTAATTTTTGCGGAGATATTTGATAACTTCATTTATGACTCAACTATTACTTTCGAGAATCATATACCCGGCCCAGCACGCTTCATGGAAAAACGTGTGAAATAATTAACCAACGTTATTGATATAGAAACCACCTCAAGGCCTCTGACTAGACTGGACTGCCATAGTGCTAGACGGAGGACTAGGACGTATGTCAAATCGAAGTCCTTAGAAAACAAAGACTGAGAAAGATAGCAAGTTATTTTTACTACTATTGCCTTTCAAAATAGTATCAATTGAGATCAATACATCGCTGTATCCGATGGAACTACTACTGAGAGAAACACTTTGCCTCCTCGCACTTGGGGGTCGTTTTGACGGTCTTTTCATATGGAGCCTCTACTTTCTGGGCGTTCGTAAGCAACTTTCCTCGAAGTTTTTTTTATTTTTATTTTAGGAAATAAATAAAACATCGCACGGTACGAGGTCGGGGCTGTAAGACAGGTGAGCCAGTATTTCTATAGTATACCTTACCTTCAGTATACCTTACGTCCCCAAATAATTAGTAGTTTGTCTAGCGGCATGTGGTAAGACGTTTTCATGTTAAAGGAGAATCCTACTAAGAGTTCTTTTTTTCTGAACTTTTTCCAAAACAAGAAGCAAACAATTGTTAGTGTACCGGTCTGCAGTGACTGTGTATCTTCTAAAATAATTATTACGTAGTGACCTGTCATTCCGAAGAAAAAGGCCGTCATCTTTTTTCCGACGCTTGAATCTCATTTTACTTTAGTAGGTAACTCTTCGAAATGAGTTGCTGAGTACACTGTCTTTCGGTTTCGGGATCATAACAGTAAATCTAGCTTTTGCTACTAGCAGTTATGTCGTATACAGTATTTGAGTCGCTACCGGCAAATCTTTGCATCATTTCGTGGCACCAATTTACACGACGGAGCTTTTAAGCTTCGGTTAAATTATGAAGTATTCACCGACTACAAAGCTTCCTGACTGCTAAATATTCATGAAGGACTTTATGCACTTGATTCATACCTATGCCTAAGCTTGTTCAAGTCTGTTGGTAGGTCACTTTTGTTAGTCTCTATCGTGAACCGCACAGCACTGATGTCTTCGGTCGTCACCGTGGAAGGACATACCTCACGCAGATAGTCAGTCAAATTAGTGTTACCACGTCTGAACTAGTCAAACTAGTTATAAACAGAAGTAAGGGATGAAATTTTATTATAAAAGACCAATCGAAGTCTGTTATAACTTTTTTTGTTGGCTTAAATGGCAAAGAAATTCATAGAAAATGATTGGACGAAAATTTTCTCAGATTAAGTTCATGTTGACGTTAGACAAATAATCTTCTTTTTGATGCTAATTTGTAAACACAAATGACAGAATGCATTAACGTAATATGGTTGACGAGAGTTCCATTTTCAAATTTTAACTAGCTGACGTTGATTTGTATATATGTGTGTTTGTGTTAACGTGCGTGCGTGCGTCTGTGTATTTGATGTTTATATACATTTAAAAAAGATTGCTTGAACAATTGAATGAAAAATCATACAAGACAATATGCACCAATAGTGAAAATATTTGGTACAATTGTTCAGTTATGGTTTATATCGACTTCATACTGTTTAATGTATAAAAAAACAGGCCAAGAGCATGTCGGACCATGCTCATTATAGGGTTCCAAAGTCATTATTACAAAGAAATGGACTACAGATGAAAAAGTACGCTATTACACTTTTTCCATGTTTCCCTCACCTCAAAAAGTTATAATAGGTATGTCAACTATTACTATAAAGCTAGTGTAAACTAAAATGCATCAGCAAAAGAGCGTACCTTCATGGTACTTAATGGTACTTTTCGGCAATAACTCAAAAATGGTATATCCGACCATGTTCAAAATAATTTTCATTGAAAGTATATATTAAGCGATACTTTCGTTATTTTTTCATATTTTTAGACATACGGTTTAGAAAATAGAGGGGGGATACAATTTCTGCAACATACTATAACGATTCCGTTTTTAACTTGGAACCCTAAAAATCAAGTACGAAACTGAAATACGTAGATAACTATGCTTTAAAACTGATTGTTTACCATGTTGACAAATTTTTTACACTTGTTTAAAATATATATATATACATACTAGTTATGATACCCGGCTTCGCTCGGGAGTTGATATGAGATTACGTGGTAGATGAAATAAAAAAACATACTATGACGTAAAAAGTAAAAAATATATTTTGAAAACATTTTATATATTTACATGTATTCACATTTTCTCATTATTTACACTACTTGTTTATAAACAACATTTTTCATTTTATTGTCCGGGGTATATATATAATTTTTCGAACTTCCTACTCTTGAGCAAGCTACGTATAGCTGACCGTGAGAGAAGCAGGATTCTTTGAGGTTGATGCCACAATATTTTAAAGTTTGCCCTTGCGCTTTGTTAATTGTAAAACTAAAGGCTAATTTAATTGGAAACTGCAATCTTTAAATTGAAATGGCAATTCAGAAGAGATCAGTGGTATTCTAGGTATAAATACTGTGTGTCCTTTGTTCTTTCCGGAAATAAGTTCAGCTTCAATGACATTATTCGATAGCTGTTTTACGATCATCCTCGTTCCATTACATAGTTTTGGGGAGTTGAGATTTCTGAGTAGTATGATTGGAGATCCAATTTTCAGACGAAGGCAGTGTAATGGCATTCCTGGTACTTGTAAAGAGTTTAGAAATTCAGTAGGAAAGTTGACACTTTTTTCAATGGATACCATCGTGTCGATCGATTTATATACTTTCTCTTCACCAGGTATTTTCTTTAGAATATTAAAATTGATATCGTCAACAATATTATTTTTAGTGGCCAAAATTGCTCTTTGAAATAACCACTCTACGTTGGTATAGTTTTGAATAATATTTGGATAAATTTTGTCGATTAGTTCGTTTTCAGTAGTGGCTATGTTACAGAAATCACTATTGAGTTCAATAAGGCCGGTCGTTTGATCAGTAGGATATGTACCTTCGCCTATTTGTAAAAGTATTTTAGCAAAATGTGCTGCTGTTTCATCTTTTGATAATTCAACCCTCATGTTTTTTGTTAATTGCAGTATTTGTACTTTTGGCCAGAGATGTGACTTTTTTAAGCATGCATTGATCTCGTCTGCTGGTGTTGATTTGGGAATAACTGGAAGTGTTTGTCGAAAATCTCCTGAGAGTATGAGTAGAGCTCCTCCCATTATTTCAGAGTTTTTTCGCAATTCTTGTAATGTTCTGTCCATGGCTTCTAGTGATTTTTATGGGCCATGGTGCATTCATCCCAGAAGATAATTTTAGCATGTTTTAGAAGTTGACCCCGTCCAGATGTTCCTGAGATTTTACATACCGGGATTGTTGTTCGGCTATATTCAACGGTAGTTGTAAGGCAGAATGGGCAGTTCGTCCTCCTTCCATAAGTGTGGCTGCAATGCCGGATGATGCTAGTGCCAGTGCGATGTGTTTTTCAGCACGTATTTCCGCCAGTATTAGATTTATTAGAAACGTTTTACCGGTGCCTCCTGGTGCGTCCAAGTAAATAATTCCACCAGTGTTGTTATTTATTCGGTTCATTATAACGTTGTAAATTTTTTTTTTTTGATTATCATTGAGGAGTGGTTTGTTGTGAGCAATGTATTCAAGTAGTTCATTGACGTTGTAGCTTTTTTCCTTTGTAATTTCGTAGTTCAGCACACTGAAAGTATTTCTTTGTGGTGCTGGCATTCCAATTTCTACTAAGGTCTGGTTATTTATTGCTAAACATTTATCTTCTAAGCGAATGAGTGTTTCATTGAAGATGTCGTCATTGAATTCTATAGTCAGTTCTGGATTAGCTTGTCGGATTTGGTACAATATATCATCACTCATATTCCGTTTGAAAGAGTCCCATAGCTGTTTTGGGTTTGATGGGTTACATGTTGTTAGAATTATGGCGAATAACTCTCGAATTTGTTCAGCTGAAGCTGTGAGTGTGGCTTCTTGTAGTGTTAATTCCCAGTGGTTATCGTTTTCCAATAATCCTAAACGTTGACATGCTTCTCTGTAAGTGTGGCATATGTAGCCGTCGATAGTCCTGAGATCTGTGAAATTTGTTGGTCCCCGTATTTCGTGTAACAACATTCGGAGATAGAAACATTCGGCATTGTTTGGATGTACAGTGTATACTCGACCTATTGCGTTAGTTTTCATTATTTCTGGATGACCCTCTTCTGGCATTCCTTGTTTTCGTCGTTGAAAAATTTTCCTTGTTTTGTCCCACGTATAATAAATAGGGACGTCGACATACAGTAACGTCTTTGCGAATGGATCCGTTTGGCAAAGTTGGAAAAAAGCTGTTAATGTTGTGTTCTGAGGTGGTTCGCTTGCAATTTTTCTAGCCGAGTCTTTTGTGAAGTAAACTCTCTGTCCATTCTCCAAATGTACTGCTAGATGTTGCACAGCTGGTTCGCGTTCGTGTATGGGAAAACTAAAATCCTCCACGCTGCTTCGTTACTGTTGATATATCTTCCCATTTGGTACATGAGGATTTCATCATTTCTATTATTTTGTTCGCTATTTTGGACTATTTGAAATACTGCCATATCACTACCTTTGTTTACGTACTTACATATATATTTAATAGATTTTACTGAATTGCAATATTCAACGTTTATGTGTGCTTGGAACATTTTGGAAAGTAGTTATATGGTACTACCCATTGATTATCTATTTCCAGTTCGTCTCTGCCTTGTAGTCGTATTTTTGCTGTGAAGCCACCGTTTTTCGGTGATCGTCTTCTATATTTGGGATAGCCGTCATCTTCAGTTTTTGTATCGTCCAAGTATGGTTTTGGATATTTTTTTGTACATTTTCCATCACTCATGCATGGCGCATTGAGGTTTAATGGTCCACATGGTCCGTGAATCATGTTTTTCACTACTATGTTGTATAGTTCCGGATCATTTTGTGGATTGGGAAATTCAGCTTGGATGATTTTGTCGATATCCGTGGGATAAATTTTATCGTGTAGCCATATGAGATTGTGTGATTGAGGTAATCCTCGTTTTTGCCACTTGATTGTATACATCCAGCATCTAACGGTTCCAAAAATGTGGTATTTTGTGATGACTTCAATAAATCTTATTTGTTTTGTCGAAAAACTCGGGCTATTATGTCGTGTCGATCCATGGAGGTTTGTCCGTATTTTAGTTGTTCTTTGATTTCTGGCCATGATGAGTTGCATGTAAATGTTATGAAGAGATCAGGTCGTCCATATTTTCTTACGTAGGTCATGGCATCTTGAGTATATTCGTGCATATGTCTTGGACTTCCTATGTATGATGAGGGTAAGATTACCATTGTTCCAATATCGTCAATATTGCCGTCATTTACGATCGCATCTCGAAGGTGGATGTATTCTTCTGTGCGTAGTTTCTTCTGATTCAGTCTTATGTAAAGCATCCGTTCTGCTTCTATTTTTGCGTACATATCTACCAGAAATTGTTGGAATAAACGGCGAGTGTTGAGAATGTGATTGTATACTTCATTGTCTCTGATCATTAAGCGGTAAGCATAGAACTCCTTGGAAGTGACTTTTTTGTTTGTTTCTATGCCGTTTTTAGGATGAATTTGTTTTATATTGAAATGATAACCATCCTCTCCGTGCAGAAATATTAACGGATATTGAAGAGCATCATATGAACGGTGTGTCTCTGCAATGCGTTGTAGTCCTTTTCTTCTTCGTTGTACAATTATGTCACGGCTTGTATTTTCATTGTCCACAATTACGACGGCGACTTCATCTATCTGAGGTGCATTAAATCTACGTTCGTGTTCTCCACGTGGTCTTTATCGGCTCGAATTACAATTTTATAGTCATCAGAAATCATGCGGTCTAGTGTTGTTTTGAATATATAAATCAGTTGATTGTATTTGTGTAAGATCCTCTGTACATCTTGGATTATTTCGCGTTTCAATCCAATAAAATTTGTACATCGTTGATCAATTTCGTTTTTTTCATTTCCGATGAAATATACTTGCAGAAATTTATAGTCATCGTTAGGCATTGGTAGTAACGATCCAATTTTGTGATAAATTTGCCCTTGAATTGAAAATACATATTCAAATTTGTCTCTATTAGTGTCAGTCGAAGTAACACCGAAAGAAGTCATTTGAAAGCAGGAGTTGTATGATCTTATATTTTGAAGAAAGTGTTTAGATTCTGGTGTTTCCCCGGTCATGTAATGTAGAAATTCCTGTGGAGGTGCTTCCAGTGGTGGTAATCGAATTTTTCCATTCATGCAACAGAGACCTGGTGTTTCTTTACTGAATTTCTTCGCGTGGCAAAATTGACAAATGTTATTTTTTCCGATCACAACATATTTATGATCGTAATATTTCTTCGTCGGTTCGTAGTGGAATGCTTCCTTTGTTAGATTATCTTTTAAAATTCTCGATTCTTCAATACTTTTATTTTCTTTCTTCGCTTTTCCGCTTCTCAGGGTGCTCATTCTGGTTCGTTGATTTTGTAAACGTGCTTCGCGCTCTTCTTCCGTTTCATTTCTTCGATTTTCTTTTGTTTTCGCCGTTTCGCTGCAGAACTGGCAAGATCTCCACCTCTTTTACGTCTAGGCATTGTATTCTGTAAAATATAAATTAAATAAACATTTTATAGACAAATATATTGTTACGTAAACGTGGAGCACGTTGAGACAAAGAAAAAAAAATTATTTAATCTTCAAGCGGTCGCGGGATATTTTGTTTACGGCCAAAGTATATAGAAGGCATCGATTCAACGCCGCGCGACTACTTGAAAGTTAAGGAAATTACAATTAAAAGAAAATAAAAAAAAACCATTAGAATTAATTAAATACACTATTAAAATACTCACATTTGATATTTCACAATAAAGGCTCACAGATAACTTTTTTCTTCACTTCGAAATCGAGAATTAATTAAACACACTATTAAAATACTCACAGGTGATACTTTAAAATAAAGGCTCACACACAGATAACTTCTTTCTTTTCGTTTCGAAATCGCTTGTTTCGCTGTTCAAATCAAACTAACTTTGGCGGGTGACACCGGGCTCTTATATATTCAGAAAGCTAGGCTCTAGGATATTCGAGAAAGTTGGCGCTAGGATATTCGAGAAAATTCCCTAATCGTTCTTTTAAGTCCATATTGTGTACAATGAATAAAATTCAACTATTCGACAACAGATGGCGCCACTACACTTACTTTCCAAGTTGAAGGGTTGAAAAAGCCCTTATATCTTTAAAGATACACCCTTTAGGTTAAAACGGGAACTTTCTTGTTCGAGGGGGAATAAAGGGCTATCACACTATATAAGTCCCTTTATCGTGCTGGGACTCCTTTTTAAGTTTTATCGGCACGCGCACATTTTATCAACTTAGTTTTATTATATATAATGATAATGATGTGTACCTTGTTAAATGATGCCTTACTACATGATGATTTATATAAAACCTGTAGTGTGCTAGCATTAGGATACGACTTGAATCAATTTAAAGATCACAAACCATTGGGCATGACGTGCGGGTGCGAGGTGTGGTTGATGATGGCCACGCACTGCGTCAAGTTTTTCCGCTCACAAGTGTCCAATGTCACGGGATCTATTCTGTAAATACACCGTCTTTTTGATCTCTATTCATATCGTGAAAATTCACGGCAGTGTCGGTAAGTGAACGCGGAACTGAAACGAATATATCTTACGCTATTTTATATAAAATATTACGTATTTTCCTGTATAATGAAGAGTATTAATAAATACTCTTCATTATAGAGGAATTTTAATTATTTTAATAACCTTTGAATTCAGTGCTATATTATGTGCTTATGTATTATCGTAATAAATGTATATATTATTTAATATTTTTAAATTGTTATATTTCTATTCCAGTTAGTTTAATTGAAAGTTATCCCAAACTCACCTGTGTATCACCGGGCCCTCGGTGAATGCGTACATCTCGTCCCCGAAGGGGTACACCGATATCATGGCGTTGTCCGAGAGCACCTCGCTGGGTTTGAACAGCGCCGAGACCCTGGACATTTTTCATAATTCCAAATTAATCAATCACGTTTGTTCCTGATGTATAAAAATGACAGCCGTCACGACAATACGAGATATTACACACTTCAACAAACGCGATTATAGAAATAAATCTTCTCCGAGTGCCGGTGTCTAGACCCTTATGCTGTATCAGGTTAGCTAGAGGCCGTCGTCACCGATGCTATGGCAATGCACCGAATGAACGGTTTAACATGCTTTTCGAGGTTCAGAGAAGGTGGTTTGTTTGCCTTAATTCAACACTTCTCAATCGATTCGGCCGTACCCGGTCGGAACTCGAAGCCGGTACATTTTGGTTCAAAGGCGAAGCTTTACCACTCGGCCACCGACGTCACTAGCGCACCCGAGTAACGAAACCGTTAATAATAAATGACTTTATGTATAATAACTTTTAGTCGCATTATGGTCTAGTAACATTTCAATTTCTGTTTGGTGGAATAATTGTGATTCAATAACGTTTTAGTAATATAAAAACAAGGGCATGTAAAAAAAGGTTGAGCAAGTGATTATACGAATCCACTTTTCCTTTACACTATGCAAAAATATACGTGTCAATGTGCCGTAATGTGTTATTCACAATTTCAGTTTTTAACTTGAAAATCCTGTATTGCGTGTTTTTAGACGTAAACGTTACAGTGTGAAAAATATTCTCACATTCATTTGAAATTGGTAGTTGATAGGAAGACGAGTGCGAATAGAGCACTCGCTACCAGGACACAAGAAAATTCATACGAAAACCGCAAACTAATTGAGTGACAACCATTTATCGACGAGAATTTTCATGATTTGTAAAAAGATGCTATTTCATATCGACTCTATCGATACCTATTAAAGTAACTATGATGAGCTTTTAACATGTATTAACAAAATTTTAAACACAATAAAATAAAATATATACAAAAAAAATGAAAAGGCATATTAAAAATGCACATTATAGACCATATCTAATTTGCGCCTGCATTATCCTCAAGTCCATTGCACGAGAGTTGATAATAATCGTCGATCTTAAAAGCCTCCTAATACAACCTCCATACACTCAACCCCCCACCCTTTCCTGTATCTTGCATCAATTCAGTGCATTGTGTTGTTTGAAATTTCTAGCGCCCTCTATTCTAAAGACTTACGACGAAAATATACATATGCGTATCGGTTCATAGTTGTGACGACAATAAGCATAACAGAAAGCCGTCAATGGTCTATATTGACGGAAGTTA
Organism: Eumeta japonica; assembly: GCA_005406025.1. Lineage (NCBI taxonomy): Eukaryota > Metazoa > Arthropoda > Insecta > Lepidoptera > Psychidae > Eumeta > Eumeta japonica. The sequence continues at coordinate 812,950 of BGZK01000001.1, forward strand.
AAAATATGTTGAACGTACTCCTGGAATCGCTATAAAATTGTTGCAATAACTAAGTGACAAACATTAAGAATAATGAGATGCATAGAGTATTTTATATTAGAAACGACTGAAGCATTGTATGGCAGTGGGGCTTGTACTATATTATATGGTACTTTAGACTAAAGTACCTACTAAAGTCTTTAGTCACTAGTACTATTCGCTACTTTTGGTCAATTGTACTATATGTCACAGTAAAATAATACTCTACGAAAAATGTTATATTTTATGTTAATTAAACTATCGAGCTTTTATTATATTAACTGTCATCTGTACGTATTCGCAGTGCAGTATGGTGAATTTCAGAATGGACCATATATCGAGAAAAGTTTAATATATTTAAATAAGCATTTTTTTAAATAAGCAATTTAAACATGAAAGTTGAATTTATACAACTCGAGAGCGTATAAGATTATGTACATTTAATTTAAAATATCAAACATGAATGCAATCATTTGTATTTAGAAATAATTTTAGTAAATAAAATTATTTGAAAAAGAAGCTAGGAATCTAAAAATATTGTGGAAAAATGGGAAATATATTATAAAGGAACGGATGAAAATTTAATAAATTAAAATCTTGAAAAGAAAGAAATAGTGCATCCAATAATTTAATAAAAATGGATTGCTAATTTATTTTAATACGTATCTAAGTTACAAAGATTGTTATAATTATTTCAAAAATAATAAAACCTACATGTTCATTGCGAAGAGTAATAAACAAATGCATATGGTACAACAAGTAACAATTAAAAACAAATATGTACTATTTTTTCTGAACTTCCTTAACATATAGTATATTTTGGATGTTTTTGAGAAAAATACTATTTTTCTTCCAAGAAAGGTAGTAACACTTTCAGGCCCGTATACTTTCCGGTCGATAGAGGACGGCTACGAAGATAAAATCTTATCCAACGTTTTCTGATAAAATAAAATAATAACATCGGCGCTGGCATTAACAAAACCTTACCTATCGAATATCGTGTGACAGGGGTCGGGAGCGGCCCTGGTGCCGAACTCGGCCACCACGATGCGGTTGGCGGCGCGGTTGCGGCGCTGCGTCTCGGAGCGGAGGAAGCGGCACTGGTACGTCACCCCGCCGCCGTAGATCGCGAATCTAGTTTTTCATACGTACATATTTGGGTTCAGCCAGAGAAGAGAATTGTGAAGTTTGATGATTTTAGAAATTATTTTAAAAGAATAGTAGGCAGTCATTATTACTACTATACATATTATAAAAATGTACATATAATTATATACAATTTTATAGCATGGTTCATTATTATTCATTAATCGAAACATGATGCCCATTATGAAAAGTCTATGTGCGTATTGAGGTTCGAATCACAAAATATAAGCTTTTTAAAATAAATAAGACCATGATAATGTTGCAATTGAATTAAAAAAAAATATAATTTTAACATACTGACGTGACGCGAATTCATAACATTTTATACATACAAAATCAAGCATTAAGAAATTTTTACGTATAACGCGTTAGCACGTCAATATGCGAACTCCCAAGTTTTAATTTAAGATGTTTTTCATTTAAAAAAAAACTGGGGATTTTTTATCAGTATCCAAGGATAGTATTTCAGTATAAAAATTTTAGCTATGTATCTAGTTATTAATATTCAATTTACATGAACAGCTGATTATATTCTTATGCTAAAAAACGTCTGGTCTAGGCGCACACGTCTGTACAAAAGTGTCAAGTTGTATCTAAACAGCTTTTGTCCGCCGCCCCGCCTGAGGGCTGTTTCCTTTTCCGTATTGACGTTATGTCAGTTCTAGGTATATTATTTTACCTCTATACGACCCTCATTCTCCTGTTATTCTCTACCGTTTCCTAGCATTTCATGAGGATTAAAAAATATATATTCGAATGGTTTAAAATGGTCTTAGATGCGTGGAGCATCGTGCCATTTAAGTTAAAAGCCGTTAGTTAATTTGTTCGAGGTCAAAAATTAATCCGACAACATTTCACATAATATATATTAAAGTTACCTTTGGATTTATTACATTATTGTTATTATGTTTCTGTCTTTCTGTTTGTTTGTCTGTATGTATCGTTATAACTCTATAATGACATAATCGATTTTAATAAATTATAGCACACTGATAAAACTCACCGTTACATAATATATAGGTTACTCTTTGTCAGACAATTTGTTTGTCTGTTTCTCTTCTTATTGCTAAGCATATCATATATAAATATCTCTATTTTATTTTATCAGTGTTATGTTTACGTGCTGGCTTTGCTGGTAGAAGAGAAAATGGGAGGAAATAAGGATTCAGATGGAGAGTGGTAGGAGGACAGAATTTAAAGCGGGGGAGTGGAGTGAGGGAGATACGGAGAGAGAGAGAAACCGAGGGTGATGGCGTCAATAACCTGATATAATGATTACTAACAGAAAATAGTCTTCGAGATCGGCTACATCGAAATCACGTTCGCTAAAGTATGGAAAATTAAGGAATTCTTATCTACGCGGGCGGACGGCTAGTATGCAATAACAACACTTGTTTAGTGATGCGACTTCACCTGTGAAGAAGAGCCGCGCTGTCGAACAAATGCTGATACTGCATGGTGCCGACCTTGAGCGAGCCCGGCCCGTTCCGCAGCAGGGAGCCCCGCAGCCACGCCGGCAACTCGCCTGCGCAAACGATGTTAGATTGAGTTGTGTTGAAAGGAAAACACGTTTTCAAATCATATTATGGAGGCGCAGGTAGCGGAAAATTATGGGATAAGTGTTTATTTTTAATATTTTTAGGGTTCCGTCCCTCAAAGAAAGAAACGGAATCCTCAACGGCCCACTCGCGTGTCTATCCATCCGTCTGTCACAGCCGATTTGCTCCGAAACTACTGGACCGATTGAGTTGACATTTGACATGTACTTATATATCTGAGACCCAAATACGGAGGTTGAACGTAAATAAATGAATTTTAAATATGAGAGCCACTCTTGGGGAGTAAATTGGAAAGTTAAAAAAAAAAAAAATTCCAAGTGCACCATAAGCATATCAAATGATAGCGTTTATTATAAGGCTCTCCAATGTATATTTTTTAATAATTTTAAGATAAATAATTTTGAAATTATTTAAGAAAATAGGGGATAATAGACCATTCCCTCCCTTATTTCCTAAACGACTGGGCTTAAAATTTAGAAAAAATACACAGAATAGTTCTGTATTTATACATTTCAAGAAAACCTATAAAAGTTTATAGTTTCCATCGTTTTGGTTCGTTTTAATGTGCGGTACAAACTGACACTCGCTAATTATGTGAGTGCATACTTAATGCGTATCAAATAATTTGTTTTAATTTTACTCTATTATAAAAGCAGTAAACATATACAATCGTCAAACTTGGCGTGATCGTAGTGCAAACTTGACGAAAACCATAAAGTAAAACTGGCCAAGAACATTTCGGACCATGTTCATTATAGAGTTCCGAAGCCATTATTACAAAAAAATGCACTAAAAAAAAAAAGTACGTTGTTACACTTTTTCCATGTTTCCCGCATTGAATAGTTATAAGCACTTTAGTCACCTATAACTAGAAAAACAACTAGGTATGTCGACTATTACTATAAAACTAGTGCAAACTAGAGTATTATAATTTCTATACCTTTCGGAACGACTATTTCGGAAATTATTCACGTAATTAGAAAAATTAGTTAGAAACCTTAAACTGTTTTAAAGGAACTATCTAAATATGTGCCACTCATTGATGTTGGCTGAAAAAAAAAATTTTTAGCTTCTGTTACATGTATGGAGTGCCCCATAGAAATATTTATTTTTATTAATTAACTACCAAACTAAGTTGCGACTTATACAAGACACACTATAAATTTCATGAATATAGTCTTGTAGTTTTTGAATAAAATGCTTGTGACATACGGACGAATGGACGGACGGACGGACATGACGATACTATAAGGGTTCAATTTCCGCTATTTTGGCTCGGAACCCTAAAGATCAATCAAGTGTGAGTGGAATTCGTGCTAAGATAGTCTGGTTCACTCATATAGTGTATTATCTGTGTGGTTCACAAACGTAATTTTCCACTTTTTTGGTTATTTTTCACCAAAAATTATGATTTAGGTGTCATTCAATTCGTAATAAAATCTTGAAACTTTTCAAAAATACCAAAACCCGCACGAAAAAAATGCAAAAGTGATAAACAATTTAGTAAAAAAGAGAAAGGTTTGGTTTTTAGCGAATATCTCAAAAGCTATTTGAGATATTTAAAGTTTGAAAAAAGATCCTAAAAGAGGAGAAAATTTCATAGAAAAAAGTTCTCCACGTCAACTCTACGATCAATATTTATGATTTGAAAAGCGCAGTGACAATAGGACAAGAGACGGGTGACGCAGCGGTCGCGTGCGCTTCATGTTCTTTACACGTTAACAAAAAAGAAATCGTTGTAGTAACTAAATGTAAATATTAAGAAATGAAAAAATTTAGACACCACTAGCAAGCATGAAAGAACAATAATCCGACGGAAAAAAATGTTTTCGCCATTTTTTCAATTAGTTATGCTATTGTTAATTAAGCAAATTATAAAGGATGTGACGATACATAGAGTAGTCGCCAGTGCGTTGCCGGCCTCTTGGGAGGGAATAGGATATCTAATAGAGGGAGATCGGGATGGAGAGGGGGAAGGAGAGTTGATCACCGGAATCGCTGACTGAACGAAATGCAACAGCGGAAGCGGCTACTTCACGTCCGTACTCTGTGAGAACGTGGTATTTTACCGGGCTGGCCTGGTCATTTTTGTGCTGCAGTCGGTTGACCATAAAATGGCTCTACCACAGTAAATAAGAAGAATAGTCAAGAATAGTTTTCCATGTGCTGCCGCACCTGTCTCTAATATTGAAAGCGATGTCGAGATGGAAGTATTGTCTCGCTTTATTGATATATTTTAATATTTTAAAGTACTGTTTTGCATTGCTTCCAAATGTGACCGAAACTGAAGATCGTTCGATTTGTCGATACCTCAAGTTGAGTTGTTATGTCTGATATAAAAGGAGGCGGTCGTTTCATTGATCTATAAAAGAGGGAAAATGCATAATCCCGCGCTCAAAAACGGCCACAGTGAATGAGTGCTAAAACAGTTCGTCACTCCATTGGATTCAGTGTAGTTTCGTCGTACCTTCCGTTAAGACGTCGGAGTGTTCTGTTAAAAAATCCAAAATTTTTAGAAAATATGGAATGGAATAAAAAGCTTTAGAAAAGCATGGTATTTTTTATTTTCGATAAGTAAAATTTAATTTATTCATAATAGGTGTCAATCACGTATTACATGTGTATTTAATATTCAATCATTTAAAGTAGCATCAAAAGCCGATATAAACCGACTTAAAAGAAATAGATCTACACAATGCCGGTCTCGTATTTCTTGCGTTGTCACATTTATTCGGTCGCTTAACAATAGACTCTGTTTTTATACTAATGGAGTCACTTCTTTTATTTTTTTTTATTTATTGTTTGTTTTATATTAATACAAGTCTTAAAATTCTCTAAAGTTAAATCATGCAATAGATTAAAACTATTAAAAAAAAAAGAATACGTTTATTATATTTAAATTTATTTTATTAGCAAATTATATATAAGTATTGTGTTCATTAAAATATGTTTATGTTTAATGAAGCGTCATCTTATTTTATTATATAAATAATTAGAAAATATTTATATTACTATATACTAGAAATTATCAAGTTCTTTCATGTATGTTTTCACCAACATTGTAAAATTAAAGGTTCATATTGATTTTAATCTTAGGTAATTAGTATATTAAGCTTGATTATGAAAAAAAATTCTTTTCATATTTTCGCCCAAAAAACAATAATAAAGATTTAAAATAATATTATACTACTTTATTGATGTCTTGTTTTAGAACAGCACGTGTAAATTGCAAAAAAATAAAATTTATTGTCTTGCAATAATAAAATGATCCTGACTTATTCTTTTTGTATTTAAAAATAAACCTTATAACATTTCGGTTGAAATGTCAGATGATAAATTATGTTCTTCATTTCCTCTTTGTTGGCATTGCAAATTAGGATCATAAAATGTGAGACAGAGACGTCAGATGCACTTTGAGCCATTTTTTGCCGTGAATATGCGACTGTACATCTTCTCTTTTTATACATCTATGGGTCCTTTGAAATATTGGAGGAGCAGTTTCAAAGTAACGTTTTTGCGGTATATTCGCACGCCTGTGCTTCGAAAGGGTTGGAATACAGTAGGCAGATTTAGTCTACCATATTCAGCATTCGGCGTGTAGTAGTATGACCACTGGTAACTGTTAATGACAGTTCACGAGTCATTTTGAGGACGTATTGTCTATTATGATCCATCGATGAACTATTTGACGTTTTTTTCAAAAAGTAAAATTTATAAAGCAACCGTTTAACATATCTATATATTTTGAAAAGACATCACTACATACTTGGTAGTGATGTAATTTTAAAATAATTTTCTACCAAGTCTTATTTTAAAAATTCCATAATGACGTCTTCTAGAGGTAATAGAAATTTTATAATACATACTTGACATATGATATAATGCGATTTAATTCAAGTAGTTCAATCTCCATCCCGAATGACTATATAACCGACAGTTTTCTCTTGATTGGCTTATTTTACTTCCAAGTAATTATATCCAATATTTACAAAAAGAAAAAAAAAAGACGCAAATTCCTGCCAATTTTGGAAATGTTTAATAGAAATCTCCATTACCTGTAATAACGCCTTCGACGGGCTCGGTCACCTCCTCCTCGCAGGAGCGCAGCCACACGTCAGGGTCGCAGTTCGGGTACAGCTTGGCCTCGCAGTCGGCCATTATTCACCTATTTACACTTTTGAGAAAATTAAAAATTTTTATATGGCACGCGCGAAGTGTGACATCTATTCTTCTTTTTCGGCCCCACTCACGGTCGGAGACGTCCAAGCAGCGTGAATGCCATTCGTCGTGTAGCATACGGCGCGGAGCAGGAGTGGGCGCTGTGGGGGGGTAGAGGATTTGCCCCGCCACCCCCTCGCTTTGACCTTAGCCGGCGATCGTCAAAGAAGTTCGCGCTTCTGTCATAGATGCGATAGTGTTTTGCCCTATGCCAAAAGTCGTTGTGTTCGTTCATGTGTTTATGTTTGCGTAGTAGATATATAGGAATTATATAAAATGTTTCGAATTTGAAATGTCATAATTATTTCATTATTTTTTATACGAATATAAAACAAAGTATATGTGTTGTTCGAACTTCAATTGTATTGTGCTATTTAAATTCAATGTTTTAAGCTCAATTAATGCTTATTATTTTAATTTCAACTTATAATTCTTTTTTAAAGATGAAGTACTACCAAACAAGCATGTCCTTATTGTATTACTTGAATTTCCGTTGTTAAAAATATATGTATATATATAATGCAATAACAGGACCAAAGAGCAGAAAAGTATCCTTTATTAAAAACTAGATGTTTTCCATCGGTTTCGCTGCACTAGCCATAATGCTTTCAGAACCCGAAACTGCTTTCGATTTTGATCGTGGACCCGCTCTCTTATCCAATCCCGATTCCGAGGACAATCTTAAACATCCCTTGGACAATGTGTCAACATAGACAATGTAGTCGTTATGCAGATTAGCCCTGACAAACAGATGCACATACACTCTACTTTATGCGTGCGTGACAATGTATAGATATTATTATAATTTACAATCACAAAAGGCGAGATAGTCATAATGATGTTCGTTCGACATTACATTGTATGTAATGGGACTACATGCAATATTATTCGCGGCGCGCTCTTGCAGCTGTAGTTACACTTACCGTTATTGTGGTCGTTTACGACAAGATGAAGTACAATTGGCACTTGACTTATACAATATGTTACTGTAAAAACTCGAATACTGATAATTTCAAGAATTGCTCGCTTGGAAATCCAAAGGTTTACCACAATGAAAACATAAATGTAGATTACTATAGAAGTTCATTTTTACCGTTTTCACGGTAAACGTTAAGTACACGCCAGGATTTCGGAGACAAAGTAATGTAGTTATTTATATAATCAGACAAAATATAGCGGATTGAAAACAAATCACAATTTGCAAATAATTCTAATTTTGATATTTTCAAATTTTGTTAAAATTATAAGCAAAAAGCTGACACGTCGCTAATCATTCATTGTAAATTATGAATTAAAAGGTAATTTTAAAAGATTCTTAACATTGAAAAGTCATGCAATCATACGATATTCTTCCATTTTTTTCTCGCCTTTTGAAAAATTCGCTACCGCAGTGCAAGATCCTTCACTACGGCACGCAGCGTGAACCTAAATATGATATTTATCATCTCAACTTTTACCGTGTGTCTGAGCTGAGAGCCAGGATTAATGCTATTATTAATTTCTATAATTAGATTTTAAATTTTCTTCGCCTTTATTACTAGATTTTAAATTTTAATGATAAATCTGCGAAATCACAGTATAAATCGATCATTTAATATTGGATAAGAAGTACTTGACGTGAGCGCGATAATCATCCAAAATCCAATATTTTAAATCTGGGTATTAGGTACGTTCATCGATGTAACAAATAAAGATGTATAGGTATGTAATTGTTACGATTTTTCGTTAATCCGTTCATTACCTATTTCAAAATTAACATAAACTCGATAAAGTTATACAATATTATTTATAACTCGCACCGAATAAATACCTTCAGCAACTAGTGCAAGTGATGCGAGATTAAACGAAACAAAAGTAAAATACACCTAGCTATTGTTTAATGTCGACTCGCTCGTCTATGCCATTGCACACTGAATCATATAAAAATAGGTGCCACATAATCGATAACGTTTTATATATAACGTCTTATTGTAACGCTTCTTCGAAGATACGTACTTCAACGTTCATGCAATCCCATTTGGATTGTAGCCAAATCATACACTCTCGCCACGCTTCTGAATTCAGCATGAAACTTTTAAAGTATTAACACGTCATCATGATCCGTGATGCTAGATTCGTGCGCTCTTTTTCTGGTTTGTTTAGTTCGCCTTAATCGTCACACTGGAAATATGGTTCGACGCGATCAAGTTTCAGTCCAAAGTTTCGATGTTTTCGGTCTGCGTATGGGCAGTCTCGAACGACGAGAATTACTCCTACGTAAGGTTTTAGAGCTGTTTTAATAATTTTTAATATAATTTTAAGATTGTCCTTTTAATATAATTCTAATCCGCAACCTCCTTTTAAATTTGATTTTATTAAGAAGCAATCAAATTAATTCTGACTTTAAAATAACCTATATAGCTAATTATGAAACGATGTCAGCTACAGCACCAGTATCGAATTATGAGTGAAATCGTTTTGTAGCATAAGGAGAAGGTGGAGCGTAAAAAAAAAGTTTAAAATTTATATTGTAGGCAAAACTTGGATAAAGTACATCAGTTGAAAGCTTGCTCGAAACGTATGGCTAAATATTTTTTTTATTAGCACTAATAAATCTAAGTAAAGACGAATAAAAACTTATCCAAATGGATCAATAAAAATATACATTATATAGTATTTGGAGAATCGTAACCTAATAGTGACCGAAGGTGCAAGATGTGTTCAAATTTGAATCAAGGGACTCGAACTTTATGATACGCTGGTCCGTAAGCGGATCGGGAATTGCTAACGGACTCTGGTCATCACAAATGCGGTGAAAATATACATATCCGAGGGCCTATCACATTAGGGCCGATCAAGTCCATACTAATATTATAAAATAAATTAGGTGGTTGTGCTGAATATTTTAGGAAAATTTAGTAAATGTACCAATTTGCAATATAGTGCGGTTCATATAAGCCATGCCTTGCCTCATTGTGGCGAAACTAAAACGAATATGTAAATGGATTGCCAATGAATAAATAAAATTTGCATTACAATATATATATCATATAAACCTCCCGGAAGAAATGCTATAAATCATAGCGAAAGCTATAAAAAATACGTTGCGTACATTAGAAAACTGAGCGTACAAACAGACAGACGTGAATAGCTAATACCGTTTAGTGGTAGTGACTAGTGGTGGGTCATCCTTATGTTTATTTCGTTACTAACCTCCCGATCGCAGTAATATCATTTGCGTTTCCTTTTATCGCAGGAACGTCTACAAATGCAACATCAAACCGAGACCTGTTGATTGACCCCATCCGGATGGAGAGTGGGGGAACGACTTCACGGCCGCTCCCGCCGCGCCCGCCAGGACTACCCTCGGAACTCACCCCCGACTCGCGCCCCTCGGATAATCCGGATTATCGCTTTGACCTTGGGACGACGCGATCGCATGGAGTGACCTGTGCATAATACACGTAAAAGTCAATTGACATTTTTTTTTTAAGTACTTCTAACAAAGAACACGCGCCCGGTTCACGACCCTTTTCACGTCTACCCACATAATTATATTGTCTCGATAAGCGTATAATTCGTTGTCTATATTCGGTTTTAAAAGACACCGCCGTGGTGATTATTATTGCAGTGTACAAATTCCTTATTGTCTTTCGCTGTCGGATTTACGTAAAGGTTGAATGTACTCCGTCACCTTTGTTGTCGGGCAATCCTAATTACGTTTGCGCTTCACGATCCCATCCCGAGTTTTGATTTCGGTTCCAACCCTGGCCACGTCGTAATCTGAAATAATTTAGCTTACAATTTTTTACATATTTTCAACTACACGTACTGTCACATTTATAATATAATTATTAAGAATAGAACTATAGAAACCAACACATTTGGCATCTATGAAGTAAAAAAAGTGCGTATTTACTATGGCCAAAATACTAAAAAATATTTCGTATTCAATAGAAGTGTATACAGATTCAATTACTTTGGAAAACTCCACACTGAAATAACTTGTGCATGCATGTACTAAGAAGCAATATCTAATCACGTTACATTTCTGTAATTTCTATTGTGTGTATAGACGTGGGTCAATCCTTTAAGTCCTTAGAAAATAAAAAAAAACTGAGCAAACTAGCAAGTTGTAATTATTATTATTGTTTTTCAAAATAATGTCCGTTGACATAAATACATCGCTGTCTTCGATGAAACCACTGAGAGAAATACTTTGCCCACTCGCACTTAGGGGTCGCTTCGACGGCATTTTATATGGAGCCACTGCTTCCTCGGCGTCCGTAAACCACTTTCCTCAAAATTTTTCTTTTATTTCAGGAAATAAATAAGATTACATAATGCGAAGTCCGGACTATAAGGCAGTTGAGCCAGTATTTCTACACCTAACGTCCCAAATGATTGTTTGTCTGGCGGTACATGGTGAGGCGTTGTCATGATGAAGGAGAATCCTACTAGGAAGTCGTTTTTCCCGAGCTTTTTCCAAAACAAGGTGCAAACGACTTTAGTATACTAGTCTGTAGTCACTGTTTTTTTTATCTTCTAAAACAATTGTTCCACAATGATCTATCATTTAGAAGAAAGAGGCCATCATCTTCCTTCCGACGCTTCGACCTCGTTTTTCTTTAGTAGGCAACTCCTCGAAAGAAATCACCCACTGAGCAGACTGTCTTTTAGTTCTGGCATCATAATCGTAAATTGAACATTCTGTCACCTGCAATTGTGTCGTATACAGCATTTGAGTCATTGCCGGCAAATCTTTGCATCATTTCGTGGCACCAATTAACACGACGGAGATTTTGAGCTTTGGTCAAATTATGATGTATCCATCGAGTATAAAGTCACTCTTTTGTCCGTCTGTATCGTGAGCAGCACAGCTCCGATGTTGTCTTCGGTCATCGTCGTAGAAGGATGTGCCTCACGCAGACAACCAGCCAGGTTAGTGCGACCCCGTTTGAACTCCTTAAAAATAGAATTCGTTATAAACAGTGACAAGAGACGGGAGCTTCATCATGAAAGACTAACGGAATTGTGTTATAACTTTCTCGTTGGCTTAAATAGCAACGAATGTCTAACTTGGCTTAAATAAATAGCAACGAATAGAAAATAATTGCACCAAAATTTTCTCACCTTAACTTCATGTTAACGTTAGACGAACAATTTTCTTTTTGTCGTCAATTTATAAAAACAGAATTCAATATACATAATTTTATTAAAAAGTTTCATACTCAAAATTTAAGTATTTTTTATTATTTTGCAATTTCTAAGCGGCCAGTTCTAAAAAGTTTAAGTATCACCTAATAAGGAAACAGTAGTCGAATTAAAATCCACATTAATCGTTGTACAGCAAGGAAGGAAACACGAATCTAATGTCTCCGATTGCAAATATTAATTATATTTCAATAGATGATTTTTCACATCATCTTGTTCCCACCTTTTTAGTTCATTTTTGTGCAGTCAGGTTTTTTGGTTCCGTTTATTATTTTTTTTATCATTATTTCTCTCGACAATACGTCGGAGACTGCGACCATTTCATGAGATGCACATTTCTTATTGAAAGCAATGCTTTACTTCCATTCTAATTATTAGCTTTCAAGTTCGATAATACCAGGATGAGAGAAATATGTATACACACCCACTTCCCTCTTCCCCATGTGTATAATATATACACTAGTTTTTGCCCACGACTCCGTCCAAGTAGACATAAAATGAATTCCTTCATTCTGTACGTCGCCCCATGAGGAAATCAAAATCCCGAATGCTATCCTGATTTCGATTTCAATCCCGATCCTGCTCTTGATGTTCTTTTTTTTCTCTGTCCCGATTGCGGTCTCAATTTTTCTAAAATTTCCCAATCTAAATTTTGATTTCAGTACTGCTTCTCATTCCGATTCCGGTAACATTTTCGATTACGATTTTGATCTCGGTTTAGTTCTTGATTTCGATCCCGGTCTTGCCTTTCTATTCTATTTTTCGTCCCGTGTACAATTCCAATTGTGCTACCGGTCGCGATTTTTATTTGACTTAGTTCAACCCACAACCGCGACCGGTAGCACAATCGACAATATTTGCAATTATTTTGCAAATATTGTCCAGCATAAGTATGCTGAATGCTTACTTGACTGGACGCAGTGCCGTACATAGAGCGATGTCACCGGTGCCCAGGCACAGGGCGTACACTTTGGGGGGGCGCAAGACTGGCCAGATCAGGCAGGACTATTATTTTTTCGGTTTGTTCCTGATGAGTTCCCGCTACGCCCCTAGCGCTCCATTTCAACACATACATACCTACATGCCAGTATCATCAAAAACGTTTGTTGTTGTGTAGTTGTGAATAATCTTTCCAAATATTTTCGAAAAATCGCTTTTTCACCAATTCACACTTAAACGCAATTTATATTGTGCTACCTTACTTATTCAAAACTCTACCACACCAAGTATTTAAAATTAAATTAATTTACAGTTTACTGAAACTTTGCAGGGTGTTATTTTATTATAGAAGTATGAAGACCAAAGTAGCACAAAAAATTAAATCTTAAGCTTCAGGGTGGGCAACGCATTTGCACTAGTGAACTTGCGTTTGAGTTTTAGTGAGTGAGACACAGTGGGTGGTATAATAGGCGAAGGGTTCACTTAAATAGCTCGTCTGCTTGTTTGCCCACATCGGTTCTAGTTCTTTAAAAAAATAGATTTTTCTTCCAAAATATTAGATAATTGGTCCACCAACACAAAGGTCCTTGTGCTTTATTTTATCATCCTGAATGAAATTAAGTAATACATAGTTGCACTAGCTAGGGTACCTTATAATATCTAAAAAAACAAGGGCGTATTTATAGAAGCTTGCACAGGGCGCAGAAAAGGCTATTTACAACGCAGACTGAACGCAGTTTACTAACTAGAAAGATCAAGTGCTCTCTCAAGTTAGTAAGCTGGTGATTGGTACTGATTGTACTTTACTTATGATACGAACTGGAGCGCGGCGCTAGTGGGACCACGAGGGAGTTCAATCAGACTCAGACGAACAGCGCGCACAAGTCACCCTCTAATTTATTTATTGTCATAAAAAATAACCAACTTTGTCGTCCGTTCATAACATTCGTTATGATTCGTCATGATCAGCTTTGAAGTTTAAATATTTATATTACTTAACTGATCAATAAATTGATTATCACGACACTACCACAGTGAAACCGTCATTCGCCATTTAAAAAAAAAAGTGTGAATCGATCACCTTTTAAAGTATTACATTAAATCCCCAAATTTTGTATTCCTTTGGTGATTATATGATATAATTCAAAAAAAATATTTTGATCTCGACGCGTGGACACCTTTTGGTACCATCCGTGGGCATGCTTCTTTTCGAAAGATTGCTCGCTTGCGTCTGTAACGTATAGCTTTTTTCATAATAACCAAAGATAAGGTTTAAACACGCAAAAAAATAATAATCAAAATACACACAGTGGTTCAACAATCGCTAGTAATATCCAATCACTCTGCAATAAGTGTACATTAAATTTTAAAGCTGACGCAACATCGATCGGATGCATGCGAAGACGGCGCTCCGGAGATTAACGGAAACCATAAAATCGCCTCAACGAACAAACGCTAAGTAGACGCGGCCGACCTCGTTCGCGCGAACGTGCCCGGGAGCGCGAACGGCGCGTGACCGCGCTCGTGCCGACGACGGGCCGGCCCTCGGAAGCGGCACGTGCGGCGGCACGACGGGGGCTACCCGAGGGACGCGGTCGTTGAGATGTCGTTTGTGAGTGTAACTACTGGCCGACTTGATGTTTTTGAATATGCCGCGTCATCCAAATCCTTGCTGTGCTTCACAGGTGTATCTATCTGCTGACAGAACCTACGAGAGTTAAAGGTCTTCCGTTTATCCCTGTCTCTATCGAAACGTAGGTACGAAAGTTTTTCATATCCGACGAATAAAAACACCTTGAATCTTTGTAATGTTCTTATCGTCTTTCGGTGGCGGATCCAGGAGGAGGAGGGCTAAAAGGGTCAGCCACCCCCCTTCCCTAAAGCTTTACGTTTTAAAGCACTTTATCTTGATAAAACCATCCCTCATTGATATTGAAGCCCATCCCAAACCAAAATCATGGATCCCCACTGTTGTCTTTAGTGGAATTCGCAAACACAATTGATGAGATTTTCATTTATTTAAAATCCAATATCAATGCCGAATTCGATGCCAATTTCGATATTGACTTGGGAACCAAAAAGTAAGGGGAAATTCATAACTTTTGCGATGCGTAAAAGTAATGTTTTTTTTTTGGAAAAACAAACAGTTCGCGCTCCTTCCACTACCACATTATTTAAAGAAATAATCCCACGGACAATTGCTGATGCACTACGACGTGGGGCTCGCAAGTAGGAACATCAGAACATGCGGCGGAAGGATGAAGTACAATCGTGTGTCAGTTGATTGGAAAATACTGCTATTGGAATAGCGGAACCGGGATCGGACCTAGCAAAGAATCAGAATTGGCTTTTTATAATAATAATATAAACTCACGCTTATTTCCCAGAAGGGTAGGCAGAGACTATAGATTACCACATGGTACGATCTTTGCTTCTATATATCAAATAAGAGGACCGTGATCGGGAATCAGAATTGTCAGTGAGAATATTTAACATTAAAAATTAAGGAATTCATTCCATACAGATGCGAGCGAGACCACGGGCATATTTAAACAATAAAAAAAATCCATATCTATTTAAGAAAGCGCTTGTGGAGCAGATAAAAGCTAGACGCGGAGTCCTAGAACATTCAGTCGATCTAGGGCGGGAGCAAGAAGCACCTACAGACATAACGTGCGTTACGAGCTGCGGCTGGCAGGACATCCTAGCGCGGAACCGTGAAAATGCGATGCGATGTGGTCAAACCGTACGAATGTACAGTTCTTCGGTCGCCTTATCGGATGCATGTTAATATTATTACCTACGGGGGTCAAACAAAATCCTTTTTGGCTAACTATCCTCGAATTATTAAAACCTTATTTAGATTAAAAGAATATCCTTTTCTTTATTTCGGTTTTGCATATACAATTATGATTTTAGTACAATAATTACTCACTACTTAATCGTATGTGTAAAAATGGATATCATGTAATTTCATATAAAATCGAAACGTCAATAATATACGTAAATAAATTTTTATATTATTATTTTCCTTAGTTTAATCCACGATGGGTCCCTTCAAGAAATATCGTCAATGGAAAATTCGAAAAATATGTGAAATTTGTGGTGGATTGATGTTTGGTACTGCGTCATTTTTTCCGTTCAAAACACTGTGCCAGACGCCATAAAATAGATCAAAATCAAATAACATATTCCAAAGTTATTGTAATTGAAAAATTAAAACAATCTCTTTCTATACATATTACATAGTCTTTTTTTACGTGTTACAAACGTACGTGTAGCGTGACGCTACACACACACATACACAAAACACGCACACACATAACCGTAAAATGGTCGAACTAGATTCCTAGCACTCTAAAAGGTCAAACATTAGGTGAAAAATCGATTTTCGAAATTGGAAAATTTTTAAATTGGAATTGGAAACAATAACTTCCCAATTTTACGAAATTTTTTCCAATTTTTAACCGACTCCAAGAAAAGAAGATTCGCAATTCGGTTGCGCTTTTCTTTTATGTTTGTTACCTCAGAACACCATCACTTATAAATAAATTTCAGGACTGACCATTGAACTCGGCACCCATTTAGATCTCACTTCTTTTTCAGGTTGAAGTCAATAACCAAGGCTAATATCATAATATTGAACTTAGCTCTCATTTCACCTCTATGTTTTTGATGGTATATCATTACTTTTTGTTCAGAAATATTTGTAGGTACTTAAAATTAACGGTGGTATTCCACTTATTATATATTCACGTTAAGACCTTAAAATCCACATAGTCTCGTAGTCATCAATTTTGATTGATGATTCTTACATTAAGGACACTATAAGTAAGTGTTTCTAATAGAATCAATTAATTGAAAAATTATAATAAAATGATAAAAATTTACTAGTTTCCGATTTATTAATTTGTATTCACCCAACTACCAATCTGGATGCCAAGTTGAACTTTCTAGGTCATCTGGAACTGGGTTACAGTTATGATCTATAGGTCAGTCAGTAACAAAAACGACGATTTTTGGACGTTGATGTCTAAAATATGCGTTTGAGGTGTGTTTATGAAATTTGGAGCACATATGTATCTCTCAAGTCTCAATGTATCAGTCAAATTTGACATGTTTATATGAAATAGTTTTTGAGTTATGAGGAGGTCAAAAGTGGCTTTAAATAGTTCGTGTAATATTACACGCGGTGCTACTCGCCAGTTCTGTTAGCTTAAACTTGGTTTGACACGCTACTGCGTGTTTAGATCTGATGGAATGGAACTTGGGTAATGGAAAGAGGAGTGGGCCACCAGAGCTCTCACTCAGTAGACGAAATGCAACAGCGGAAGCTGCTATTTCCAAAATCGTTAACGTTGTGTTTCCCTTCTTATTTTTAAACCAAATGTCTTAGTAATGCTATAGTCATTTGGATGAAATTCTGTTTTTTAGATACTCACAATTTTAAGTTCTCAATAGTAATAATTAAATCGCCACTCATACGGACGCTCTTCTAGATTTTATTGAATAAATACCATTCAAATATATGTTTGTCTTTATATTATTTATATGTAAGTATATTATATTTTTCGAATTTATAAGATGTAAAACAATACTCGTTTTTATCATTTAGTCTTAATATAACTTTCGATTTCATGTCACATTTCATCCGTTGGCACAGAACCCAGGACGCGGAACAAACTGCCTTTGGGCGGTTTTTTAGTTTTCAATTTGTTAATGTTGAATATTGTCAAATATTAATTATTGCAAACAAGGGAATCATTATTGAATTATAAAAAGACTGGCATTCAAACATCCATAGTTAAGCCCTTAATTTTTAACAGAAAAGAGAATCTGAAGCCCTTAAAAAAGGATTATAGAAATAAAAACACCCTTAGAACAGACATCAATTTTAATAGATATAAGTATTTACCTATGTTTCCGTTTAACATTTATATCGATTAATATTATATTGTCTACCTATACACAGAGTACTCGTATGCAGTAGGTAAGGTACAATACAGGAATTCGAATGACTAGACTGCGAGTCCCGGAGCCGCCTGGCTTTACATCACGATACGGGCGACGAGCAACTGTGGGGCCGCGCGCACGAAACGTCCGACGCGACGCAGGCGTTGAGTTCATCGTGCATATTTAGAAACCGGACATTCGTTAAAAAGTGGGCGCATCCCCGACGGCGGAAACAGGTCATCCCGTTTAGAATACATACTCGGGTGTGGGCCCACCGCGGCTGCAGACCGCCGACGACGAAACTGTTCCGCGAGAGCTGCGTGAGCGACAAGTTGCAAATCTAAATATGCGCTACATACATCCAAGTTGGTGAATTGCTAACGAAAAAACACTATTCTTGTAGTAAACTAATAATGTCAGCATAGCAATACTAGCATTGCTATGCTGATTTAATGCACGATATTTTCTAATTATGTCCGGTGTCTAAATATACTCAATATAACCGCTGCGTGGTAAAATATTGCAGCGTATGTCCACGAGATATATGTCGTAGAGACTTTATTTCATATGATCAAAATGAATTTTTTGATATCTATCCCCCAGCGCCACCTTCGATATTTGTAGATCTATTTTGTCTATAAAAAGCTTAATGTCTTTTCGAAGTAATTAATATATAGTTATTTCAATAAGAAAAATAATAGGTATGATAAATATATTTAATTCGATCAGTTACCTATGGAATATAATATAAAATTATTGTGATATTTAAATACAAAAAACGACTCATTCACACAATAATGTCTACTAGAAAGTAGTCACTAATTGATCGAACCAAAATGGGGACACTTTTAATGCTTTAACTATTGTCTCTTTACATATAACTCACGAATTAGCCTTGTATTTGAGTGATCTATTTTTTAGTTCAAGTTACGCGTCAATGCCTGCGTTACAATCATTGAAGTTTCCTCCACGTGACCATTTACAATATTTTAAGAGTGATTGTGGAAAATTTCCCGTTTTACAATGCATATTTAATTTAAAAAATATAGTAGTACACAATGTTAACATTAAACTATTACAATAGAAATAAAATTTTGATCCTACAATGAAGACAATATTATTTTCAAATCACTTGAATTGAGTGGTAAATTCGAGTTGGAAAACATACAAAATCTTATACATTACAATGAAAAGTTGATTCGGCAACAAAATACATACCGCAACCTTATCGCTTAACCAAACGCATCAATTTGAATTTCTACGAAAGTAATTTTTCATCGCCAAGCGTACACGAACGGCGCCCATGCTAATGTTTCCTTATAGGTAAGTACCAATCACGAGTGTCGTCGGAAAATGTTTAGTATTCGTTTATCCGACACAATAAGCATTCAAAAAAATCTGTGTTGGCGCCTTGGCTTCTGGCGATTTGTGGGCGAAACGTTTTCCACGACATTCGCATCGCTTAAGGTCAAAATTCTCTACGTAAAATGCGAAAATTTAATTTCCATCTTAAAATTTGATTATTTTTTTTTACAGATAACTTTAAGCTATAAAATAATATTGCACCGATAATTTCTCAACCGAGTTGATAACGACTACTGTACATATAAATATAAAGATTTTACTTCAGTAACAAAAATAAAAAAAGAAGTACATACATATATATTTATTTTATTAAAAATAGATAATGTACTAAATATATATTAACCACAATGGCATGAAGTAAATCAAAATAGGAACAGATCACAAAATATTAAAAGGGTAATCGTTGTTCATGTAGAAAGGAAGGCAGACAATTATGCTGCAGTCAATATTTCAAAATCCTTTTTTTTTACGTCATCAAACAGACGCGTGATCACATCACCAGACGGAGCTACACGGGCACAGGGTACCTACGACGACGGCAGCTATACACCTAAGACGTGTGCATCCATTCCGACATCTTGTCAAGAAACGGAAATCTAACGAGGGGCGACGGGTAGACTTCTATTCTTCTTTAACCCTACAAGACCTTGTGCCATCAAAAGACGAGTATTTGACAAATAACGTACACTCTTTAACCACGAAAACTATTAGCGCAAAACTTTTGTTTTTCTTTTTTTGAAAAATTAACAAAATAAAATAACACATTTTTTTTTCATTATTTATAGCACAGAAAGGTTTCTAGATACCATAAACAGTTAAGAAGGTCAATATGATGGGCATCAGCGACGTTTCTTCATCGAAAGGATATCAGAATGACGCACACGATATATAAAGAAGACCACCGTTTTCGTCCCACCGCAGCTTCGACCCGCGTTCCGAATATAATTTTCACAACCCGCACTTACTTTATACGCGTATATCATAAGACGTGTTCAATTTTAACTTACACCATCTATATCTTACAAGAATACAATTATACATGTCATTAGATATATTCTAACTTATACGCATCGAGCGCATACACAATCACTGTTTAATGTTACATTAAAGTGTCTACAACGAACATCATAAGCTGCGATATGAATACGTCATCGTGAGGTAATAAATACAATATTTCGACAATGATCAATATACAAGTAGCTAAGATTCTAAACACTTATTGATCAGTGTCACTGACTTTTCAAGCTACCGTTTTTAAGAAATCATTGAATTATATCAAGAACATAGTAAGCTGACTAAAAAAGTCATCACAGATTATTGCAGATGAGTAACTGTCACAACTTCACAGAGTAGGCATGATCACATATTAACGGAGCTCAAGGAATTCTCGTTACGTCATTTAGTATAAGATGTACGAGATAAGATGGCAATGCGGTCAGTTGCTGATTTTGCACTATTTCCGGTCGTAACTTTGACAAATGACAGCGGCGGCGCTATTGCAATCTGTTACGTCACTGTCTGTGGCGTAACAGGTTGTAATAGATCCGATCGGATTCTTAAATATAAATACAAGTATACTGTTTTTTGAATATTATAATTAAATGCATATTTACTTGTCATAAATATTACTTTTCGTGGGGAATAACAATTTATATGGTAAGCTTGTATGAATACGAGATATATATATATAAACTAAACTAAACACAAAAACCTAAAATTGAACAACAATATATATATATACAAATCTCTTAAAAAGTGAACGAAAATAGTACAGTCTCTTAAATAATATTATTTCCTTTGCAAATTGTCGCAGCATGAAAACCCATACGTAAACCTGTATTTTTTAATAAATACATAAATATTTATTACGATTTCGTAATCATAAAATAGCTATGGTAACAGACACAGGAAGTGATATAGTGCGTATTTAATATGGCTCCTTAGATAAGTCGGGATTTCAAAAATATTTATATAAAAAATAAATAGTATATTAAAATATTTTGGATGCGCCTGCTAGCAAAAAATGTGATTCCGCCAAAAAAGTATTAATATGTAACCAAACGTAAATTCGTCTGGTATAGCGTTACAGCTGTATAAGAGGATTTGTGTTCCAACGAAATACATAAATTATTTCATGAGTTATTACATTATTAATTTATAAAAAATATTTATTAATAGGATTTTAATTGTGAGATTTCCCAGAAGCAATCTTTTATGGTCATCTTTAATGTAGGAAGTTTGTTTTGTTTTCCTTATTTTGACACATTGTTTTTATGTGGTGAACCTTTCGCCAAACGGAATCATACACAACACACGAGATTTTCAAGAAATATATAAGTTGTCTTTCAAAATATTTCATTTTAACTAGAATCTAGAGTCTGGATATGTTTAAGCATGTATTGTAAGCGGGCGTATTTTTTTTAAAACTGATCCAGAACACTGATGTATCTATGATTTTAAAAAATTGCGCGGATAAATAAGACACCGTCTGTCTTTGTATTCGCGATCGCAAAAGTTTGTTTTGCGGCCTGTTGAAAGATACTCCGTGCAATGACAGAATATTGCTATTGCATGAGCATGGCACGGGTTTAAAATAGGAAATATGCACTTATTTTTTTATATATGTATTTGTATACGATAGCTCCTATGGCTTTATTTTTGTAAAAAAAAATTACAGCACACAAACTAAAATAGAACAAGAAATTTTTTTTTTGATTATATCAAAAAGGTTTAAAAATTTTAAACGCTCGCCTTTTGCCGCGCTTCTCGGCATGACGTCAAAGTCTGTGACAACAAACAACTAACCTACAAAGAGTTGAAGTATTGTGCAGCCGATTTTTTATTTTACGATTATCATGAAAGAAGCCAAAACACCAAGTATTATGTTGTGCCTATGTATAAAAATACAATTAGTATTGCACCCGATGAAGTATTTTTTCTTGTACTGAGAGGTACAATAAATTTCACAAGGCCGATACAGCGCTTTTTTGATATAGTCTGACGTCACGCACGGCCACCGCTATTGGTCAGATCGTCTGGCCAATGACGTTGCGTTTCAACTACTTCGAATTTCGTATTTTTTTTGCACTCTCAAAAAATAACTAACATTAAAAAATATTAATGGAGATATTATGCTGAACCAAAAAAGGAAAAGAATGTTTAACCTTCATCTACTTCAGGCGCATATTCCCTATTCGTGAATACGTCTAAAGGTGAAATACGTACGCGTATTGAATGGTTAGAATTCGACGTGAAACAATTGGAAAATTTAGTGAATTATACAGATTACCCGAAATAAAACCGTGGATGACGGGGCGGTGATTGTATGACTTGCGGTTGATGTTTTTAGTACGTTTATATATTATAACAAATTAGTTATTAAAAATAAAACCTGTTACTATCATATGAACAAAATATTTATGACTTTAATGTAGATACATTAAATTTTCTGAACTATTTTCAAAATTTTTGTGCACCGAGGAAATACCTATATAATTTAGTCTTAAATATATGTTTTACGGATAGTTCCACAACTACGTAAAGGTTAATTTCGGTCATAGATCACAAAGAAACAATACCACTATAATTATAGTGCTGAACGCGTATAAAGTTCAATAAAAATTAAAAAATGTCGGGTTTTTCGTTCAAAACATTCCAGTATATATTGTAACGATACGAATTGTTCTGTAACTATTGTTGAAACGTACAACAAAGGTTTATAAGAGACCACTAGGGATTATTTATCTCTTATATAATGGCAACACTTGAAAAAGAGGAATCAAATTTGTTATTGTAAAAAATGAAGTCAATGTGAATAAATAAAGTAAAAGATTATATATTCCATTCAATATTCATTCAATAAAGTTTTGCCTTTGACGCTCCGCGTTCACGCGCGTTCAAAGCTGCAGTCGGATCGTGTTACATAACAATGTAATAGATAGTTTGTAATTTTTTTTGAATACCGGTTATTTATTTTTAACCGGTTACAACATACGCTTGACGTTACGTATTTTAAGTGCTACTGACGGAAACATTTTTGTAAATATTGTATTAATTTATGACGTCGATTAGAAATAAAATACAGCATGTGCGTGTGTGCTATACATTTTTTAAAACGTACAATTTCATACAGTATAATATTCTCACCAGATTTCTTTTTTTCCTCTTTCCCATAAATGTGATATTTCTTAGCGAAGATGCAATATATATGAAAAAAAAAAACTAAACAATTAACAAGAATTTTTTAATATACTCAGCAATTTGGTATTCGTTTCTGCTTTTTGATTTAATGAACTCGTAAACGCATATGCAGAAAAACTGCGGTAGAGTCTGATGTGTTCCAATAACTATTTAAGAATTTTACTTGATCAAAAGCTTTCTTTTAAAAAATAATGAATGAATAAGCTTACTTAAAAACAAACTCGTTATATATTTCAATAAGGCGTCGGTTCATTGGTACCAACGTTACCTAGTATTGGCGCGCGCTTAGTGATCGCCTTGCACACAAATTATACCGCAGCCGGGGAAATATTACTGATAAGACTTAATTAATAAATAGAAATGAAACATAACCATGTCGTGTTTACAATACTGAGTAAAAAAATCGTCACATTTTTTAGGCCTTAAGTTTAATAATCAATTGTTTATAATTTAGAATATTAAAAGTACATCGAATTCTCTACCAAAGTTTTTAGTTGCCAAAATGAGAGGCGGAAATATATGAAAGTACATATCGTAATTCGTTTTATTTATTATTATAGATCAGGGGTGAAGTTTTCTTCAATTCTTAGGCCTCATTCTTCTACAAGAGAAGAAAATTCGGCCACCATCTGTAGTCGTAAGACGTAATTGCAAAAAATGATGAACTTCATATCCTGGAAATGGTTTTATAATAATAATATTTGCGCGAAAAACAATTTAACACGAACTAAAGGATTAAAAAATCCGTTATTATATGCGTCATCTATGCTGTCTTCAAAAAGTTACTTATTTTGGATATACAGGTTTAAGTTTTTGAAACATAACTAAGATAATAACAATAGTATACGCTGTAAATATACGAAAAGAAAATAAATCAATATTTTGGCATTTGAATAAAAATTAAAAAAAAAAACTTGCATCAAGTTTCAGTACCTAACTAAAGTTTTATATTGGGATTAGCCTGAATATGTTGTCTGCCTTACATCCATGCTATCATTGGTAAGTTACCAAAAACATAATTCAAATGTAAATAGATACTAACATTACAATATTCACATTACTTATTTTTTTAATAATACAAAACCAATTATATTAAATGAAACCGCAAAAACAACATTTTACATAATAGATGTAAAGAATAACACTGCATTCTCGTAGTACATCAAGCAAAATACGCTGAGAATCGTATGTAGCTATCGTTATACAAAATTTGAAATTGTCGTAAACAATACAGAAGGTATATAAAAATAATTTAATTCGAAAACCAGCAGCACTATTTTTAAAATCCCATACTAAAAGTAAAATCGTAATTATAAAATTGCACATTGGGTTTCAATTATCTTAGTTTTAATGGATTTTCTATTCCAAAGGTTCGCAAACGATAAATAAATGATTAACGTTAACTCAGTATTTATAAAGGTATATTGTCAATAAAAATACCGAAAGAAAAATCGTAATAACTATTAGAAATGTTCATACAAACTAATTTAAAAACTCCATCAATAATCCATAGTGTTTCGATTATTACTTTGGGGTGTTTTAGGCTAGTTTTTTGTACAAGGCTATCCAACACACAACTAATTTGAAATATAGAGATGGCGTCAATTGCATAATAAATATTCATAGGCAAGAGGTAGAGAGGGATAGAATCATACGAACGAAAAGGAAGATAGCAGTGTATCCCTTTCGTCACCGGATATGCTCGCTCGTGAATATAAACTTTATGTTGATTGAAATATATTGAAGTTACAAGGAACGTTCGAAAATAAATACAAAACTCAATACACTCAACAAAACAAAAAAAAGACATAAAAAGCTGTGTTCACAAGTATTTGAATATTTTTAACTTAAAAGTAATCTGAGATGATATGGCTTTTCAATTATTATTTTGTTATTAAATTATCTCCTAAGGAACATTTGATTCGCGATTGATAGCTAACAACTTTCAGAACGAATATATTATTAATTAACGCGTTTGTACAAAAAAAAATACATATAATATGGCAATCGTATTATTTTTCCAATGATCTATAGATTTTAATTCGATTTTATTACTAAAACAGTCGAATCTACTTTTATAAATGAAATAGACATGGATTTACGAAGTGTGTTTCTTATGCAGTACGTCGTTTTTGGCAGATAATAACATCCATTTTTACCGAAAATAAGATACTTTGATAATCAATATATCCGTTAACACTCCATTAACGACTCATCGTTGGAAGAATTAGAATGTGTAGGTTTTCATATACTTATTATTGTTTTTTTTTTTTGGTTTTGGAACTAAAACCAGGGTTCGTATTTCATCAAAGCATGCCTGCCATTTAAATGCAACAATACAATAATAATTAGTAGCAGTCAGATATTTCAATTTTTTTATTATTATTAAAAATTACCATTATTTAGAAAATGTAATGACTTTTGTTCGTTCATTACCAGTAGAGAAAAATTGATTACGTTCGAAGGAAATTATTTTGACGCGATATATAAAATGTTTTATATATTGTAATGTTACTACCAAAGTGATAGACATAATATTTATTACTTTCTTGTCAAAAATCTCTGCATTACAAAAAAATGTGTAATTTTTTTTCCCTTATTAAAAATAAAAACCATATAAATTCTGCTAGCATAATCAAACTTTTCAAAGAGATTACATGTTAGATTTAAGTCAGCACACGCCGCTATCGAGCAAATTTTTAAAAACTAATTGCTCAAACAAACTGTACAGCTTTTATGGCTTTTCGATCTTGATGGTAATTTTTGGGACAAATGTTTAAATTGATTGTTTGTTGTGTCTACTATTCAAACTGAAAAAAAAAAATCATTAGCTGTGATGCATCACAATGAAACTTCTGATTTTAGGCTGTGAAAAGTATAGCTACCCTTTTAGGCTGTCAGTTCACCGTATAGAAAAACTTAGAAGAAAATCAGAAGCTACGATCGTCATGAAATCCAACCAAATTAAAAACTGTAAAAGACTCGAGGCGACAATGTAGCTGAGTAGCACACATTTTAAATCTCATTATGTCCAAATTAAAAACCATTAATACAATATGACATCTAACGTGACTTAATATAGTTTGCACAAAATCCAGTTTGCGAAATTAAAATAAACGTTATTAAGTATCATACGTATTATCTATGAAAAGCTGAACAGAGACAACAAATTTCTATGATGCTATCACTGCTAAATTTCAAATGAATTTCAAATTATTTTTTTTTTCCTTTTCTCTCGACCATATAGCATCTAATAGGTTTTATAATTACGCCTATATACTCATTGTGTGTTGTCTTCTCCAATGCCTAACTAAATATGTCACTATGCTCGAGACGGGAATGAGTCGTGTCACACCTAACACAACTATGTATTTATATAAAAAAAATCCTGTCTTATTGTTCCATTTCGACTGTTTTAAATTAAAACTAGAGCTCGCTCGTTATTCAAAATTTGAGCATTACTGTGCGTAGAGAGAGACCTGGATAACTTAATATTAGAATAAATCTTAATTACCCAGCAGCTGTGTAAGTCTCATGTTGTTTTTAGAAATAATAATATTGCACTATTTACTTTGTTATTGCATATACATTAAATATTCTGGAACTACGTACATAGATCGCTACAAATTTTTTTTTTATTAGAGAAAAATCTTAAATCACAAGGCTCCAAGGAAATTCCTACATTAATCTTATTAGACACAACTATTTTATACAATCTCACAGTTTATAAATGATTTTTTAAATTTTATATCATAGAGCGTACATACAATAATCAAGATAAGTATAATAATAAATTGAACAGAGTAATTAAATCCCTGTTTCCATTTTTTTTTACATCAAAAATTTTTAGTACACAAAGACTATGCAAAGGAATATGTGTTTTTATTAGAATACAAGTCAATGATTATACGTATCCTCATAATCTCAAGTATTGAGTTGAATACATACTTTATGCTAAAAAGAAGGTTTCAAAAATTTTGAAAATAAATATCATCATGGCACTTGGAATCTTTGACTTAATGGGCAAGACCTAACAAACAGTGCTTTCAGCACTACCCTCATTAACACTTCTTTTACTTTAGTAAAATTCGTCTGGGCGCTTTGCTAACCATCATTTTTCATAATCATTGTGTATGAAGAATAACAGAAAATAATATATTAGCAGTATTCCTTAAATATCAATCAGGCATCATCTATATATGACAAATCTGTATTTGTTTAAATATAATAGACGATTGTTTATGTAAATGACATTTAAATTGTGATACATATAGTTAGTTAGCTACAGGAGCTAAAGATTCATCAGTAGGCTGTCAACATTACAATATCATTAATAAATAATTCATTCTAAATATGTATTGTCAAACTTATTAGATATCTTGTGAAACTGTTAAAAATTAATAGAATTGAGTTTCAATGATGCAATGATCGATGAGCCTTCAATATCTAAGGAAATAAAAGGAGACTATAACGGTTGTTGAATTGTTGTTAAGATGTAGCAGTCACAGCTTATGTTGAATGTTAAAAACAAAATCTCCATACAAGCATACCAGCATAAATTCAATCAGGAAAATTAACTAAATAGGAAGGCACTGTGACTTCACTACATCCATGGCCATCTCTATGCATTAAAGTATTTATGTATGAAGTTTAATATTAAATAGACAACGACAAATGTAATTATGACATTTAAATGGATACAATCAATCATTCGTTACTGATCAAATACCATGTAATTTTTCATATTGCTACACTATGACTAAAAGCATTGTATACGTCGGTGCCGATTTCGTTATCTCAACTATTACAGTGAAATATATATTAATATACATATTATGCATACACAGCTTTTAACAGTTAAATAAAAAATAATCACATTATGAGATTATTCCACGGAATAAATCTAAAAACGAACAATATTGGCACAAAAAACTATAATTTTAAACAATTCACAATAAAATTTGTCCAACAAAATTAAAAACAAGAATCCTACTATATTACATTAAGTACATGGCATATTCAAACAAATCGCCTAACAGAAGCACCACAGCTATATGACTAAATACGATAACAAAAAATCTTATGCTTAAACAAAAAAGTGAATGACAAAAACTTTAAACAAACAATCGATACATTATACAACAAAAAAAAAAACATATTATATAGAACAGATTGTTACAATGGATAAATATAATTTAGCTATTTAAATAAAATAAAAATCCCATTAATCAAATACAACTGTTCTTCTATTAAATGCATTATGTTCCTAAATTATTCTAAATTCCTAAGGTCACATACATTTTCGGAGTAAATTGAGATTCTATTTATTTTATTTTTCTTAATATTCCTATACAATACTCCAAATTCAGATTACACGATCAGATCTTTATATATCACAAGTCATAACCAGCATATGATGTTACAAGCTTTTTTCCCCATGTTCTACCATAGTCATAATGGGTCCTAGTAAACCTTAAATCGATATAATATATATATATTTACGTTCGTATAACACAAAAATACCTATTTAATTTAATGTAAGGAAGTTGTTCTTTTCTGCTTAGCTGCCATCTAGGGTTATACAAAGCGAAGCATAAAATAAAATGCATGAATTTCATTAAAAACAATAATGGAATGTATTCTACAACCCAACACTGTTAATCTTTTAGTATACGTATTAAATTTTCACGCAACACGAAATACACAGCGCTGTGGGAGTACCACAAACCAAAACCACACGTCTAGCTGCAAGTGGAAAAATAATAGCTCATCATTTTCACAATAGAATTCTCTCAAAGCGTCGGCAAATATACGATCTCAAGGGTCGGATATCTAATAAGTACACAGGTATTCTTTACTAGTACATGAATTGATAAATATTCATAAATGAATATATGCAAAATATAAAGGAAGCATTAATTATCATATGCATAGGTGTTATACATATCATAGATTCTACTGTGATATTGTTATGGAACGAGAATAAAATCACTAACCGACAAAACTTGGAATCACTTTCATAAGAATCATTTTTTATATCATTATATTTTTAAGCAATTTAATAATCACCTGAGACTACTGCAAACTGCACGTTCTATAAATTAATAAACAAACTAGTGGAATATCTTAAGTAGATTTATGCAATCACAAAAAGAAAGGATATTTATTATGGTAATAATCATTAAATACGATAGAAATGCACAATAACAATTATCATTTATTAAATAACAATTAGATATGTATGAGAATAGAGCAATGATTGGACTATAAATGAAATATATACATATATTTTGTGCAAATCAATAAGCAACATGCTCATTAAAAGTAGGTTAGTAGAAATATATAACAACAATAATATATAGGTGCTAAATGGAGTCATAGGATGCAGTAAGTTTATCTATATATTAGAATAATTAATTTAAGTAAAAATATTTACCTTATATTTTAATAAGAGTAAAAAGTATGAAAATATATTTGTGTCGACGAACACCACTAATATAAGATTGTTAGAAAAGAACAACAAGGGGGTAAATCACCATTTTACCTAATTCTCAGTACTTTGGAAGGGGTCAAAGTTACATTAGAACATCTTAATCTAGAAAATTGTGATGTCGAACGATGGTACATCTCTTGCAAGGTCGAGAACTAAGGGTAGAGTTCCACGGCGTCGCTTGTAAAAACCAAAACGATGTACAAAGGAAAAGAAGCGCATGCTAACTGTACGTATACTTTGAATGTGGTCAGATCTATGTCGGACTCAATAAAAATAAATAACAATCTTCAAGTAGTAAACAAGCACATCCGTGCGGGTTAACTCTGATTTTGGTACAGATCGATCGCTCGTGGAACCCTGCCGTTACCGGGAAAGTTGTGATTTCTTAGAAATACTCAACAGTGTCCGCGCGGCGCGCTAAGCAGGCACAGCGGGCAACGGGCCGGGCGGGCGCCCGGGGGCACCGCGACAAATAATATCACAGGGCAGCGGGAGAAGAAGATTTAACCCTCGGGCGCGCCGCCGCACTTAGCCTCCAATTCCAGAAGATCCTAGAGGATATCAAATTTGTTTTATTATTTTCTTCACTTTTATCCTACTAATATTATAAACGCGAAAGTTTGTAAAAATGTATGGATGTATGTTTGTCACTCTCAGGCAAAAACTACTGAATGGATTTTGATGAAATTGTACAATAATATAACTTACACATCAGAATAACACATAGGCTAAATTTATAAAGATATGGGGTGAATTATTCAAATTATAACGATAACTGTTTAGTAAGTAGGAAAAAAATCTGTCATCTGCAAGCTTCTGGCGTGCGTTGTAATTACACGTATATAGTGCATAATGGAAATGTTTATCTTAAATAGTCCTACAAAAAAGCCCACGACAGCATATATCCATCTTTTATGTATAAGCCATTATCGCCAAAATAGTGAACCATAAATACAATAATAATTGATAATTTATTTCTAACGCACATTTGGTAGTAACAAATTGATTCTTACATCAAAATATAATATTGTTATCGCATCTGATGTTTAAAGTAGATAAACTTTGTCTTATACACTACATCATTTAGACAAATATTTGAATAATTATGACGATAAACAAACGAGTGCGCGATATTACGGTGCGGTATGCCGGCAGGGTCAAACCTTAAAGGTAGCAGGCATACATTTGAGCACGCCATGTTTTTCCCACGCCCAGTTCTACGTGGCTTGCTCAAGCGTTTCTAAGTCGCAAAATCTACATGTTTATACAGACCGAAATAAATCGTTTAACATAGTTTATAGGAGTATATTGCAGTAGCTACCTATTACCATCAATCATCATATATATATCTGTACCTATTTATCCTTACAAACTGTAGCGTTTATAATACCTGTTAGTGAGATCATCATAAAAAATACTTAGTTCCAATTTACATACATTACACAATATAGTTGTTCGAACAACTTATAACTGGAGAACAGCCGGACCAATTTTCATGATTTTTAATTTGTTGGATTTATCTACGTCCTGAATAGCAGAATAATATAAAAACATTGAAAATTTGACAAACAAATAGAATACTTTCGATCATTATTACTATCACAATTTTCCATCACCACGCGGGCGAAACCGCGGGGCGCAGATAGCAAAACATACGTTAGCGGAAGTTGTTCCGCATCCGTAGGTCGTGTTCGGTCGTCATCGGCTTTTATCCGACAACGGCGAGGCGCACGCACGGGTGGAAAGGAGATCCCATTCAGACGCCTGCGACCGTATGGTGTACATTTAATTTTGTATTGTGTAAATATGTTTCGAAATAAATTAATACACACATGAAGATTTCAATTAAATCACTTATGAAACGAATTTAGTACTTATTTAGGTGAGAGCACGATTGTTGTTTATTTCTTACTTCGATTATGTGCAACAATTTTTTGTTATAAATGAGCATATGCAGCGAATGAGTGGCACTGCTATTTGTTATTTGTAAGATTAATAGTCTTTGTGCAGCACTGAACTGGTTGGTTTTTATAAAACTGTATAATAGTGCTTTTATGATCCATAATGTCTTCCAGCTTATTTAAACATTTTAAAATTTTAATTAAATTATCACATAAATAAAATAAGAAATGTGATATATTATTATTACTGATAAATAGCGATTGTAAGCAAAAGATACAATTGTTATTGAATAAATAATAGTTCTATTCCATTAAATTACGTTTGAATTATAAAAACCTACTGTAATTACAAAAGACATGGTTATTTCTTGTTTATGTTTATAATATTCTATTCTAATATGAATATTTAACAAAAAAAAATATGCTCCAGAATTCATGAATAATTTTATTCGTATTTTAAATGTGATATATTCTAATTTTAAAAACAATAAGTTCTTTTTAGTACTTTACCAATATTGCCGAAGATACTAGTAAAATAAGTTTTTGTGGTAATACTGATGGGTTCACATATAATGCGGGATTTACTGAGGGAATCATTTACTTTAACAAAATGAAATATAGCCTGTTTACATTTGCATTAATGTGTAAAGTCTAGAACTAAAACCCTTGCGAAAAAATCATGATGTCCAAACAAATCCTTGCCATATTGTATTGTGTATAATGTTACTTTGTAGAAATTCATAATTAAACGCTTGTATGCGACACGTAGTAACGTTCAGCATGGTTAAATATCCCTCAAGGTGGTTGGGGGCGCATCTGAAGGTAGTTTTAACATTCTTGATACACTCGAAGATGTGACTGACTGTTTGTTCCTGAGAATGTGCTCATTTTGCACGAAATATACGCACAAGTTGTATCTAATTAATTAACGGTTAAGATAACTCAAAAATTAAAACGCAAGTGTTCGATATCTGTCAATCCTCTCGAAACAATATTCAATTCGTTGAATGAATATTTGTAATAGAAGAGCAGATTCAAGGGCCAGTGGTGGGTTGCATGTTACTACACGTCAAGTGTCTAAAGCTTTGCCGTGTTTAGTGTGTAACTGGCCAGTTCCTGTATTATTGATATATCCATTGACGCCTATTGTAATATTAATTCCTATGATAGAATATCAAATAAATTATAAGCCAGTTACACCTTTAGTTGTTTAAACGTCCTATGCATATCAAAATACGTCATTGTTAACCATGTGGTCTTATTATCTGACCATTGAAATTTTCGTAGTTTGAGTTCAAATATTATAACTAAATAAATTAAAAAAAATGTTTTCGCTCGCACTGCTTCAAACTTATTGAATATAAGTTTATCAATTGCTTAGTATTTCCGGTGTATCGCTGATCTTCATATTTAATTATCTTATTCAAATAATTTTGCGATATTTTTAATAGACATGGAGCATATTGACAACTTTTTGAACTGATCAACTTATATTGGCAATGATTAAAATTAATTTCGAATTTCAGTAATGCATTACTATTTACAATAAACATTTTTATTTTGTACCAATATTGTGTTTCACATTTGCGACAGTTCGAAAACTTTAAGTAAGAACTACGATAGATTTCAGTCAAAATTATTTTCGCTTTATGATTTTCACGATTTCATCTTGAGTATAAGCCAATATGAAAGTTATCAGAGACTTAATTTAGCGTTTGATAATGAAACCCCTTCTCATAGCTCTATATATTTCTGACAGTACATTCAAGCTCGTAGATGTATTCGTTTTTGGGACAGTCAACTGAAGACAGGACTACGACAGCAATTGCCATAAATAATATTGATATACGATGCCGACAAATCATTGTCGATGCACTTGTTGCAAATCCATAACACATTAGAGACAAGTTTATGAGTAAAAGATTTTGCTTCTAGTTAGACCTGAACATTCGGAAATGTTGTAAACTTTGCCATTTATTTTTGTTTCCGAAAATGGAGTACTAACTAAGAGATATGCAGATTACAAGCCAAAAAAAACGGCGACGATTACATTTACATATAATTGAAGTCACCAGAAAAAAAAAACCTGTTACAAAAGCACGAAAGAATGGCCAGTTTCTATTTATTTCTTTGGACTACATTGTAAGTGTTTGTTAGAGAATAGAATTTGAAAACTTTCTGTTACATCACTTTACTAACCTGATCACGACGCTTTTGCAGGAGCGCGCGCACACGTTCGTGCTCGCGAGCCAGCGCCTCGCGGCGGCGTGCGTACCCCTCCTCCAGACGCGAACATTCTGCCACACCACGCTCAACCGTCTACGCATATCACAATGCGTATTGATTATCATTATTATAAACAGAATCGCTATTCAATTCTAATACAAGCATAATGATTACCTTGAAAATAATCAAAGAAAATATTCACAATTTCTTTTTTATTAGTATTCTATACATAGGTATTCTATTATATAGAAATTAAAAACGAATATTAGAACCTCTAATGAAGGTTCCATGAGGTTGATCCTAGTTTGTTAAAGTACATTCTGTAAATGATAAACAGATTGGTAGAGGCTTAAGGTACTGTGTTCAATTATAACAAAGGATAAATTGAAAAATGCGTTCTTGCTTAAGAACGCATTTTAAATTTACATAGTTTACATGCTTACGTAAACTATGTAAATTTAATTGTATTTTTATAATATTATGTATCAAAATATCTTAAATGAAATAAACATTATCAAACATAATATTGGCTTAACATTATTTCCATATCACACTCAAAAGTAAGAATATTGTGCTCTAAACATTTATCCTTAAATAAATTATAGGAATACAGCCTAATTAATTGACTTTCAATTACCGTTCCTTTACAATTTATTATTTTTTCCATGCAGATAAGTGTATCTTTTGGTTTATTTTAATGCTGCTACACTCTACGTGAAATATATTGTGTTAGACCAGATTCCATAATAGGTGAAATATAAATAAATATAGTTTAAAAACTAAAAACACGCTTTTATAGTGGAATAAACTAAAAGTAGAAAATAATTTGAATATAGAAATCAATTAATGAACCAACAATAAATATTATTGTGAAAAAGTGTGGGTGCTTTTCAAGAACGGACAAACATGTAGCACCCGCTTTTTAATATATTATTATTGATTCATAATTGATTTCTATTTCAAATTATACTATTTATTCCACTATAAAAGCGTGTTTTTAGTTTTTAAACTATATTTATTTTCCACTTTTAGCGTTCGATAATAAAATTTGAGGTGTCAAATTTCAAAATGAGACTGAATCAGGTAGTATAGAGAATCTCCAACAGAGGGCGTTTGGAGTCAGCAGCCGACAAAGGAGTTACAAACATACATACATACATACAAACATACAGGTGAAGTTAATAAAAGCGTGTTAAAATTTATTCCACTATAAAAGCGTGTTTTTTAGTTTTTTTAAACTATATTTATTTTCCACTTTTTAGCGTTCGATAATAAAATTTGAGGTGTCAAATTTCAAAATGAGACTGAAGCAAGTAGTATAGAGAATCTCCAACAGAGGGCGTTTGGAGTCAGCAGCCGCCAAAGGAGAGTTACAAACATACATACATACAAACATACAGGTGAAGTTAATATAAAGCGTGTAAAAAGGCGTTCAAAGTCAAGTTCACTCAGATGACAGTGAAATGAGACCGTCATCTGCATTTGGTCGGTTTCATTGACTGGGACAATTGTAGTTCACTACTTATTGCTATTTACATCAATATAGAAGCAAAACATAAAAATTGTAATTAGGATAAGTAAAAATGCTGAATTAATTAAGGTATCTATAAGTTTATCATGAACAGTATTTTGGAATAAGGAGAACTATAATTTTGTAAAATTGCCTATTCTCTTCTGAAACAAAATACTACTGATCAAAAATACCTGAGAGTGAATCTCCCGTTTTATCCTTAAGATTTCTTCTTTATCGCGATTGGGTTTCTTTGAGAGGGCTTTAACACCCTCCTTTCGCCTGTTCGCTAGCTCATTCAATATTTCTTTCTTCTTGACTTCTAAGGACTCCTAAAATTGATAAGAGAATAATAAAAATAAAATACAATTACAGAAGCAGAATAAATAAAACATTGATCGGCGATTTAAACCATTGATAGAATCACTGAAAACGACTATATCTATTGCTATTATTATGAAGTCGATGCGAGATAACACGCCACAAAAAATCTAATGTTACAGAATGTCACTATTAAAGACTCAAATATCGACAGGAAAAGTGGTGTTCTTATACCACAAATATTTATAAAAGTCTGTTCATCCCAAAGATATTTTCTGTATAACTAAATTGTATATTCACTTAAAATCTAACCAAAGTTAGCTTATCAAAGTTCATATTAATTCACGATTAAGAAAATCCAAAGTTTCTGAAATTGTTAGCTTCGAATCATAGTGAAAAAAGTAATGGAATAATATATGCTAACGGACCCTCGAAAACTTTATATAAAAAACTTCATTCTTTTTAACTACAAATATTACAGTTTTCACCTAACAGACCCTAATAGGCAGCGTACCGTCAGTTCCTTCATCTGCGCCTGCTGCGCGTGTCGAACATGCTTCTCTATGGCGGCGTATATTTCGTGGTGGTAACGCAGCCTCAGGTCGCGTTCCTGGGCCACGTGCTCGCGCTCCAGAACCTCCGCCGTCGAGCTGCAGCTGGCCTCTCTGTTGGAGTTCGTAACCGTAGGCATACTCATGTCGCTATATACATGTTTGAAGTTGATATTTTATTTTCTAGAACGCTCAACACTTAAGTTATTTATCGTAAACATACGCCGATGCGTCCGAGTAGAAGAGAGACAGCGGCCGCACACAACCTACACGTGAACTGTTTATAAAGTGAAGTGAAAAGTTAACGTGGTTTCCATTGTTTATTACAAAAACAATTGCGGCAAGTGATAATAATTCAGTTCAATTCATAAAAGTATGCTTTTTGGTCAATGTTTGCTTATGACGTTATCACGTAAAATTATCGTTCGTAAACCTACTTTACAGACAACCAATTTTTTGAAAAAACCTTTTTCCAATAACTCATTAAAAAAAATTTTGAAAAAGAAATTATATGTAAAATAATTTTTTTGAGAAAAACATTTTTTTGGAGAAAAGAATAATTTTATGGCATTCAAATGAAAAAAATAATAGGTAATAAAGAATGCAAATTTATTAAAGGGTTCTTATTGTCCCTATTACAAAACATGTCATCCATTACATATTTGTCAGTTCTTAACAACTTATCTCAGACGCTGGAGAGAGGGGGCGTCTCTATTAAGTTTCTGCCCTTGTTCGAAAAAATATACATCCGGGGCTGTAGCTTAGATTGTATTTGACGGACTGCCCGTCGGATGAACTCGCATCGTGTATGTGTGCGATACGACACATACGCTCAATACTTAAGTCATTTACTAAAATAATATAAATGTTTTCCGACGGAACAAGGCCGGCACCCGCAATCACTTTATCTGAATGGGCACACGTTACACGTGCAAAGTCCTTAAAAATTGATGCCAAACACGGTCACTTCAGTTACAATCGCAACACGACTGTTGGAATTTTTCGACTTTAAGTGGTGGATATTGAAGATTCACATTAAGCGATTGTGAAATGCGGTCATAAATTTAACTGTTTCCTTTTTTTAGTATGGGAGAGAAACGACGACATGTGTCACTACTATGAATGATGACAGTGTCCGTGAACTCTCCGTAACACCAGAGGAATAATCAACTCATTGCAATTCCAACTGGATGGTTATCAACTAGTTACTCAGTCTCACGTACTTCAATGAAAACACATAAATAAACGATAAAGATAAAATTTGACCCTTATATTAAATTTAATATTAAGACATGATCAATGCAATATTCTTTTTAACTGAAACATAGAATTCAAAGCGTCACGATAGATACAAGGACATTTAATCATCCATTTGTTTTAAATTACAAGCGACGAAAACGATGAAAATAAAAATTGGTACTAAGAAGTCTTAACAAGAGCCAGAGTTTCATAGGTTACAGTATCCGCTACTGACTACACGAAAACTGCGAAAAGAAACACTCACAAAGCTTTATACGACGGCAATCTCCTCATTATTTTGGTCACGTTGGGTTTCGGCCCCGAGATTTGCTTCCTCTCCTTCTCCTGTTTGCGGTGGAGCGCGTCCAATTTGCGTTCCCTCTCAGCATACTTGTCGCGAACAGACTTACATGACAGAAATGTCTCTAGGCTCTCGGTGGTTAAGTCTTCTGAACTTCCGTTCTCTTTGGTTTCTTTGTTTTCTGATACAAAATGTAATGTGAAAATTATATAAAAATAATAAGGCATGTAACGAATATACGTATATAATCATCAGCATTCATTCATGGTCATTTAATATCTGAAACTACGTAATAAAAACAACCAAGTGCGAGTTAGATTTATATAAAATTTAATTTACTAAATACACTCTCGTATCTACCACTTTGCTCTCGACATCCATATTTACGAATTGAAAATCTATCATACTTTTGTCCTCACCCATCCGCAAAGTATAAAGTGTACGCTAGTGTGGTCAAAAATAGGATTTGTCACACACAAGTTAAACTCTTGGCACAGTAGGAGAGAGCAATCACCATTCTCATTCACCCTTTCATCTCGAAATTTAGATTCTTTAACTTCTATCGCATTTTTATAGTATATTTCTTACATTAAGCCAAACTATTGCTCATCGGCCGGTTTGGACATATCTGGGGCATAAGCGTCTAAAATAAAATCTCGCATTAATCCAATTTTAAGATGAAGCCAAAGGAACCAAAGGTTCACACATTCATGAGTGTTTATTCAAATAATTTTTCTGATAGGATGGGATAACATCTCCCATATCCCTGTTGGTTGTGATCATCGCCAGACCTTACCTTTCCTTTTAGTCTAATTCACGTATAAAATGTCAAGTGGTCTGTCTTTAGACAATTCACAGACATCAACTTTATCATTTACATACATTCAAAGTATTGAAGCAGACCTCTCTAGTTCGCGTTCCATCCCTTCGCAGAACTAGACGTGCCAGGTGGCTAACCTCGTCGGTCCAATCAAGACTATGGCTCCCGAATTTTCAGTATGGAAATTTATATTTAAGTTTTTATTTCACTGAAACAGCTATTTATATTATATCCTTCTGTAGGTAAAACTGAAGCCGATATGAGAAAGAGTGTAGTTAAGAATTAATTAATTCAAAATCAACTCGTTTCATTTTAATTCCCTTTTCAAACATTATTGTACATAAAGACATGCACTAATTTTCGAAGTAGAGATTACTCGACATTTTTTTGTATAAATTTATATATAAAAAAAAAATGTTTGTTAAAACGTACTTTGTGTGTTGGGATCATCCTTTTCCTGGATCTTGGGCTGAGCGGCCATTACGGGAGGAATGGCGTTGGATGCTTCACTTTTGAGCAGCTCAGACGTGTCCATAACGGCGCTAAGTGGGCGGGTCGAACAGTTATCCACACTTAGGTTGCCATCTTGTTTAGTTGCCTGTTAAGAAGAACCTTTTATTATTATTGTTCTTAGCCGTCGATTGCCAAAAATTTTGCAGCCAAACGTGAACGATAAAACAAACACTACGAATAATGGTGAACACTTCTCTAAATTTCTGTCGGAATCGAAATTATATTAGCATTGATACCATAAGCAGTTATACTAAAAATACTATTACAATTAATACCGTAACGCTAAAACCCTATTGGGAGTTTGAGGATTATAATCAAATAAAAAGAAACGTGTAGAAAAGCAGAAGACGTATATTCAAGAAGACAGTTTCAATAAATCGCTACGACACTACTTGAACGCATTTTCTTGATTGCAACTTGACTTGTGAACGCACTGGTCGCAGAAACAAAACTCTAAGTTCACACCCGTACTTCGCTATTCATTCTTGCCGACTGTCCGTCGAGAATATTCTTGAAACATAAATAAATCGATATATTATATAGAACAAATAGGTCGTAATCATGTCACGTCTTACAGAAACAAATAAGACATATTGCCTATCGAAAATTCTATTCCAAAAATAAATGCATTTAAATATGTAAGTACACATGAGAAACGCCAATAGAGGTGAAGGCGGGGCCGCCGAGCCGACTAATGTGATATTTATTCTATTTTCACATATTTTATTCTTTTGTGAATTATTTTTAATCACTTTTAAGCACTTTTAATCTGCTTTTCGCTTGCGAGCGAAGTGCGCAACAATACAAATTCAATCAAATTAATCGTATTTCGTAATTTGTCAAGCAGAAAAAAATTATGTATTCAGAGTGTTGTATAACATTTAGTAACCCGGCGCTACATCTATGATTATACATATTATAAATTTAATATTACTTATTATGATTAGTGTGGCTGCTAGTACATTACAGTAATCTTTAATTATCACTGTATTAGAAGTGGCTTCAGGCCACATAAGCCGTGACCAAACTGAAGTTATATTCGTTTTAGGGTACACCA
The DNA here is from genome assembly GCA_005406025.1 of Eumeta japonica. Classification (NCBI taxonomy): domain Eukaryota; kingdom Metazoa; phylum Arthropoda; class Insecta; order Lepidoptera; family Psychidae; genus Eumeta; species Eumeta japonica. The sequence continues at coordinate 853,473 of BGZK01000001.1, forward strand.
AATCCTACTAGATTATATAATTTTTTTATTAGAAGTCACGTGTGTAACCTTACAACTAGGAAAAGTCGACTATTTCATTTTTTTCGAGAGCATATGCAGAAACTCCAAAAAATTAGGCCTAAATAGAAATAGGAGTCGAACACAAAACCTGTATAGCAATTGAGAGCGCAATTAGAAGCCGAATCGAGAGGCAGAGATCAGAATCAACAGCTAGACTAGTATTGGAATGAGAACCTAGAACAGGATCAATCGAAAGTAGAAGGGGTATCGGGATCATGATTGACAGATGGAACGTGCGATACAAAAAATGAAGGAACTCTCTGTTATCCACGTTCAGGCGAGCAAAAGCTAGTAACGAAGATTCATACAACAATACACGGAAAAATTAATTTTTTCCCACAATGAAAATAAAACGCCTTTTAAAATGAACATTAAATATTACGTACACTTCATTAAACTGATTATTACACCGACACTTATGGATAAGTGTTCGCAGTTTCGATGTTAAAAATATATTTTGGTTTCTATACAATAATCAAATACATAACCGCTATTATGTAATTATTTTATTTTATAGTGAATAAGTATCACTCTTACTAATCTCTTTTTCAATATATTACATATATGAGTGTGTTCTTTGGACGTTATTAGCCTTCATGGGTTTAATTTACTTTTATTTTTATTAAGCATCAATTTCCCTTAAATTATATTAATAATATATAAAAAATCAATTTATCGTCTTCAAGCTCGAAATGACTTACCGTGATACTTTTGGGCGGGTACTTGGGCACCTCGTCGGGCACGTCGGTGTCTTCGGTCAAGACCGATAACTGGTGTTCGCGTTTGTCCAGCTCGCTCTGGTACTTTATCGGGTTCGCGAGCGCCTCGGCGAGCTCCGACAGCTTATCCGGCACGTAATCCTGTGACATGCACGTAGTATTGAATACATTTAATACGTAATATGTATAGAGCGTAGCAAGATAGTCTCAAATTGGGATGTCGCAGAATTTAGGAATCTAGCGCAATAACACAAGATGGTTGGGGATAATCTTTTCAGCAAACTCTGCTCACAATAGTTTAATAGTAAATAAAACATGAGTTCGAAACGTATTACATATATTATTTTTATATCTATTTGAATAAACATAATTTCCCATTACAGTCGTAGCTGGTGACAGGTTCATAATCGCACCACTGCTGCCGCTTACTCTATCACAATCTTTTCACTACAGATAGAAGGCCTGGACCTTAGGGCGTGCACCGGCCGATCCGGTGCGGGTCGGGGTCCGAGCGGCCGTCGTCATCGATGCTGTGGCGACGTCCGTGACCAACGGCTTAATGTGTTTTCGGAGGCGTGGCGCGAGCGGATTTTGACTCGAGTTAAAAACTCATTCGTCAGGACCGAATCTGTTGTAGGTTTCGATTCGAAAGTAACGCTTTTAACCAATGAATCACAAATTGTCTATATTATTACGTCCCATATTACATTACATACTTCGTAATAGAACAAAAAGAGACTATTGAACATTACATAATAATACAAATATTTACTTAAATATTAATACCTAAGCTTATAGCTTTTTTGGTTACTTCTCTCGAACAATAACATTGTGTGTGACATTGTTGTTTTGAAAGAAACTTCTCGAAAGGATTTTCTGAATCATTTCATTTTAGTATAGGAACAAATTAAATGAAAAAAAAAAACATATTGTAATTATAAATCACTATGTTATCATTTAAAAACTATATGACGTTAATTCAGACTTTTACGAATATATAATGATAATTTAATGGTTTTCTCAAATGAAAATTTTTACATATTTTACGTTGCGTTCACATGTATGCACTAACGCTGGCTCTAGTTTGTCCCCAGGTTTTAATTGAGATCTTGATTGTAGATGAGCTAGTTTTATTGTTAGACAGCTTTAGGCCAAAGCGCCAATTTGGGAAATTAACAACTAATAGATTAATATTTTTCTACGTCACGCTTAAAATGTTGCTCAGGTTGTTGGTTTAAGCCATTCTTACATATTGAAATTGGCTTCGACCACCATCTTGGCTGACGCTGGTGCATATTTGAAAGTCTGGTGTCATTATAAAATTATTATGTAACTTTTGAAGGCGTGCGAAACTATTCCACACTCCCCAACGTACCTTCACGACAACCAGCAAGAACAGGGTGGCCGGTAGAGGTAGCGGCAGTCCCAACTCTGTACGTAAGCTGACGTGCCTGTATCCCGGACACAGTCCAGATACGGGCAATATCCGATGACCGATCAGACGGCCGTTGTCCTCGTGCGCCGCGATACGGATGCTGGCCAACTCCGGCAACACCACCTGAAATGAAAATTTTAAATGAATGACGATCGACAATTACATTTATCGTAGAAAATTTGAAATAGAAAATGATTACAAATTAAATTGGGAATATTTATGATTAGTATCATAAAGTGTAACGCGGACAAACAACTTCGTCACAACGCCGCGTTTAACCCCGTATTTGACAATAAATAACATGTAGGAAGTGTGCGGTTAAACACTGAGTTACGTATCGTTATTTTACATTCTCAATATTGGTACGTGTTTGCGTATATTGTACCGTTAAATTTAAGAGTTGTTCCTAAATAAACTAACCTTAAGTACTATTTCTTAACTTTGATGTAATTTACATTAAAGTTTTTTTACTTTTCGCTTGCATCCATGAAATAGCGACTTAATTTTTTAGTAATACGTGTACGTTTGCGAAATCGCAGTTGGCCGGAAAAAAAATTCGATAATTCCCAAATAGATAGAAGATAATAACGCTACGGTTGTGCATTCTCCGAGTGCACAGCCGCGATCTCTGAAAATTTTCTATAACTGTCCCCATCGCTATTTTCAATTTTTGTTAATTTATTTTTGTCAGTGACAACTTTGCTTTTTAATTTGTTTATTTTATTACTCCTTCATTATATAAAGCGTCAAATGTTCCGCAAATGTATTCAAAACAAAATAATAAAGCAATAATGCGTATTTAATACGATTTATTTATATTTAGCAGATTGTGTTGTTATCAATTAATTACATTTCAAAGAAAAAAAAAAACCACAAAATTGTATATTTCAAAATGGGAACGATTCGAAAAAAATGCATCTTACGCGTAAGCCGCATCAGGTATTTAGAAAATAATGGTAATCCTTTCAAATCCATTATAACTTAGATTTTGCGTCACCCTCGAAAGCCGAGAGGTGCGGTAATAAAAAAAAATTAATAATAATTTACCAAAAAATTAATAACGCCGCGATCCGCCCCGATAACGATCCGTATTTAGCGACGAGAGCGGCCCGCGGGAAGCGGACCGTGCTAAGTCCGGGTAAGCCCGGTCAAAGTCGGAGCGTAAACACGATACCGCCGTAACGGACGATTATTTTCGCCAGACGCCGTTTAAATAACTATCCGGCTGTCTCAATTAGAGATACTAGATTGGCTCTGCGCGTCACAACGTCGAACATATTACCCACGTTTGTTCGCGGTTTACGGGATTAGTCGAAGAGCCGTGTAGCGCCGACCCGTATTTTTTTTTTTTTGGTAGTAAACGCGTAGCATGTGTTATTCGTTGGACTTGAACGATTCGTCGAATGATACTTTTCATATAAAGAGATAAATATCAATGTTTGTTGCATAAAAAAACATATAAACAATTTGAAAAATAGGTTAAAGTACAAAAAGCAGGAAAATAATCCGGTTTCTGAAAATTAATCTAAAAGGACATGCACCTAGCAACGATCATACAAAAACATTACCATGTAAGCGACCCGACTATGCCACTTTCTTCACGATACGACTGACTGCGATCGTAGCGAATACTATACATCCAGTGATTACGTGAAGCGTTGGGGGAAAGGGCACACAATAATATTTATCGTGATTACGCGAACGCCACAAAGTAGCGCACTACCCCCCTCGATAGTTTAGCCGCCACGGGCCAGCCGGTCACACGAGCGACTCGACGAACGCCGCGGCGCACGAACCGGGCGGCAGCGCGTAGTTCCCGACCCGCCGCTTACGCCCGTAAACGCTTCGTTACTCGACGACTCAGTCGACGCTGTCACCCGTTCAAAATCGGTCATAATGATTATTTATTTATAACGCGCACGTGAAAAGATACGTCTACAAGACGAAGGAGAAGTGACAAAGTTATGGAACATAGCGGAACGGTAGTTCCTGAAAAAGGAAGAATTGTTGTTACCCTTTCAGCACAGCATGAGATCCAACAGCTCCTCAGAAAAAAATGCATTTTGAGAAATCTCACGCGAGATTAGGGGCCAGGGGAGGGGGTCGGAGAATCGCCAAAATCTCCTCATGTAATTAACGGACGTCCCCTTCGAAGCGCAAACGTTTGCCGCCACACTTCCGCATGGTGATTTCATGGTGAATCACGAATCTCCACAATATTTGTCAATAATCGTTTGCCAAATGTACTGTGTAAAATAATAAAAACTAACAAAATTATCGCTGTGGATAATATATCTATGTGATTACAAGAAAAAATTTCGATTATTACAACGAAGTCCTTAACAATAATACCTCAAATAAAGATTTTTACGCAATAATTTATAGAATGAATTAAGCCAATAAATTTTATTGAGATTATACTAAACTAGCACCCGCCCTCTGGACAAAAAATAAAATCCTTCATCTTCTAAATCGATCGATCACGGTCTTACTTATTGTCTGTAAAAAAAACATACAAAAATTCAGCCGCTATTTCATTCTCGATTCAGATTCTAATTCAGCTTTCGATACCAATTTGTTTCAATCTCGATTCCGATCGCGGTTTCGCTTTTTAAACACGGTCTTGATTTAAATAGATTAGAATTCTGGTCCCGCTCTTAATTCTGGTTGTGGTACTGCTCCTCATCGCGATTCCAGTCCCGTTTTTGATTCAAATTTTAGTCACACACTCGATTTCGATTTTGGTCCCGTTTTCGAATTCCATCCTCTCGCTCTCATTTCTCGATTCTGTTCCTCGTCCCGCTACTGACCATCATTCCGATTTGAACGAGGCAAACGCTAGATACGCCAAAATAAAATATAGCCTGTATTATTTGGTGTCATTGCAGCTTTTTATGAACGAAGAATTTTTAGGGTCCGAAATAGTATTAAGATGTGGATGAAGTCAAGGCGAAATGTTAATAGTCTATTTTACTCAGAAAGCTTCTTTTTAATGAAGAATTTTTAGAATCTGTCCAGTAATTTGGTTCAATAGTATAAATACACGAAGGATATCGTTAGAAATGGAAGTGGGTACTAATGTCAGTTTTTTTTCAGAAACAGTCGCATGTACAACATATCGCCAGTTTTATAATAATCGGATGAGGCTTTGGCATGTAAAGAAAACAAAAAATACACACTCACTGAATATTCTATTCCTATGAAAAATTTAATCATAATTCATTCAGCCTTCTTATATTAGCTTTATTATTTTTTTAGTAAGTTTTTTGTTAGGAGATTAGCTCGGGCAAATGAGCAAACGGCCTTTTTATCGAAATCGTACACAATTTACCATTTGCACAATTACATTTTCCTAGTGTATGCCAATTTCCATCAAGATCGGTCAAATCGTTTTTCAATTATAAAGATACATAGACAGATGTCAATTTTTAAAATATTAAAATTGGGGTCTAGTAAGTCATAAAATGAATACGATCACACAATCTAACAAAAAATTGTTACAAGTGGTCGCGATTTAATTTGTCTTATTCTTGTATGAATAAAAACTTAACGTTACCCACAGCTACGCAGAGGGAGCGAACTTAATTGTGAATGGTATAAAAGAAAATCACTTCAAAACATTCATGAATATTTAAGACGTTGAACAATATTACCACGATACACGAGGAAAAATAATTCTCTCTGTCTTACGTGTGAAGAGTTACCTTAATTTATGTAATTTATATATACATATATTATTGTTACTGATGTTTATGTGTAACAAATGCATTACTTATTTTCGTAGGTTTACTTATCATATTTGTCTCCAAAATCTCATCCGAACCAATGGAAAGACAACGAAGTACATAAGTCTAATTCACACGAGCAGATAATACGACGTAATCACTCAATTTGAAATCAATCTTTTGCTATTTACTCAAGAGATAATAAAAACCGTGCACGCCGCTAACACGTTTCAAATGTATCAATCAGAGTTGACACTGACTCTTTCCTGACGCCCCTCGAATGACAGTAGAAATGTATGCGCTTTACAACAAACGACACACCGGATTTATCGAGTTGTCCGGTATGCGTGTGAACGTCGAGGGTTCTAATTTTATTTTCACACAAATTCCGCGACCCACACTCGATCGAACACGATCGGAATCGACATGATGACAAGAAACACGTATTCACCGAGATGTGGGCGCGTGGGCGTGCGGGTGTACACAACGCTGACTGCACGAGTAGGCAGGATACAGGTGGACGTGTGTTTACATCGCCGCCTACGGTCTATCACGCGACCCGACTATCAGCTGTCCGACAGTCGGGAGTACACGCAAGTATCGTAAACACGCTATACCCAAGTAACGCGCGTGTCTCTGCTTTGTGTCACGCATCGATAGACGAAGGCGTCGAATACACGAGAAATTACAACAAACGTTTGGAGCTCGATTATAATAAATGCGTTTTTTACTTCGTATGAATTTTAATAATGTTTTCGTGCCCTAAAAATATACGAAGTTCTGAGGAAATAAATAGGCTAATCTATAGCGACATTATTAATATGACAGTAACTCTCGTCCGTCTGTCTGTAAGTTTACACGGTTGGCTCCGAACCAAATTTGATGAAATTTGGTGTGCAGGTAATTTCAACTATGGAAAACTAATTTTAGCGAATTTGTATTTTTACTTTTACTTCAATGGATTGGTTAAAAAAAAGTACTTCGGGCGTGAGTCAGCAACACACGACAAATATATTGTATCGATTCCATTGTACTCCGACCGTCCGTCATTTCCTGATATATATATATACATATACATATAACGAATAAAACGTGTGCGCGTGCGTGCGTGCGTGTTTCATTGATACGAACGAATAAACGTTCATATTAGTGACATGTGACGTCGTAATGTATATATTAAATGAATGTGTATTGTGAACTCACTGTGTAAATATACATATGTATGTAAATGCTAGTGATGAAATTATATTTAATTCAAATAAATGAAGTCATATACTGTAGTAGAGCCAACAAAATCTAGTTTTTTTCGAAATCTTAATAGAAAAATGTTATCAAATTAATATTTTCATGTAAAAATATATATTCAGAAAATTCTTTATATTTCAATAGGTATTATTTACTATTGGGGATTCAAAGAGGTTTTTTAAATGCTATTTATTACATTTAAAGATGCGGTAAAAAACTGTTTTTTGAAATATAAATTGTACGCATATAAGTGATTTAACGTTGAATTACCAACTCAAATATTTAAACTCATTTTCACATACAATATTTTTGCATCTAAACTCTGTCCTATTACAATGAAAATATGATTCAATTTTTAAAATTCTAATTAAAACTGAAACTGCTGTCACAGGAGATTAGTACACCCGTATCGCGTGAACCTCTGCCTCTAGTACACAGTGAGGTACCATTTTTTAGTCACAAAATCTTGTTTTGATATTAATTTTTAATAGATCACAAAAAAAGTGTGCGCCAAAGAAAAAAAAAGATATAAAAGTAATTTTGTTACATATACTTTTAAACGCCACTGAAAACTGATTTATAAAAAGTTTTAACATAAGGGGCCGTTCATAAATTACGTAAGAGGTTTTGAGGGCTAATTTGACCCCCTCTCCCCCTACTGTAAGACATCATAAGATTTCGACTACTCCCCCCTGCCCCTTAATAAGAAATTTTCGTAAGATATGTGTGTATTAACAAAATACAACTCCATTATTTCTAAAAATATTTTTTATTGCCATCTTACTATTATAAAAATCATTAACTCACTTGAGTAACATTAATGGCATCAACCTATCACAGTTTTGACCAGGATTAGTTGAGTGAAACCAAAGGTGTTGAAAAATCTTGATCATAAATCAAAACTCTAATTATCATTTATCCAAGGACTGACTAACCATTCAGATATTGATTCAATTACCGGAATGACTGATTCCTTGTGTTCTTCCTGAGGCTCTTCAATTTTTTCAATATCAATATCTTCATTGTTGTACCATTCTATATCAAGGATATTATTATTGTATGATGTAAGACACAGACTCTGTCCAGCACGACGATGCAATAATTTGATAGGTCGAAAATTCTCAGTAAAGTGCATTTAAATAGAATATTACATATAACAATTACTTAAAATAATATTAAAACATTGATAACAATATTTTGAACAATAAAATTTCCCTGTTTAAAAATATTGATTGAAAAAAATTGAACAGAGGTCACTCAATGCAAATTGGACTGGAGAAAATTAGGACTATGTATAAAAGGCGCCTACCTCAACCACCTGAGATTCGCAGATGACTTGGTACTGCTGTCAGAAACAGCCAGCGAGATGCAACTCATGATAGAAACCCTACATAACTCTAGCACCAAAGTAGGACTGGAAATGAACCTAACAAAAACTAAGGTAATGACAAATAGATGGCATAAGCCTGTAATAATCAATGGAAGCCGTTAGAATATGTGGAAAAATATATTTACCTGGGAAAAGAATAAGTTTTGATAAAAACAACAACATGTTAGAAATAGAAAGAAGAACACAGAAAACTTGGAATAAATACTGGAGCCTCAAAGAAATTTTAAAAGTAACTTACCAACATTTATCAAAACAAAAGTTATGAACACATGCCTCTTGCCTAGTCTGACGTACGGCTGCCAGACTTGGAAATTCTCTACCATAGCCACAAATAAAATAAATACCTGTCAAAGAGGTTTAGAGAGAAGCATGCTGAAAATAAAGAAACTAGACAAAATAAGACACACCAAGATCCGAGAAACTACCAAAGCCACTAATGCCTTAACTTACGCCCAAAAGCTCAAATGGAAGTGGGCGGGTCACATCGCGAGACTAACAGATCAGAGATGGACTTCGAGAGTGACTCGATGGACCGGCCCGCCAGGCAAGAGACGTCCAGGACGACCACTGAGCCGCTGGGAGGATGACATCAAGCGAACAGCTGGCACAAATTGGAGACTAGTGGCTCAAGATAGAGACAAATGGAAATCTTTGGAGGCCTGTACCCAAAAGGGTTTTACTAACTATTTTATTAAATAAATACCAACACTTCTACTAATAATTATAAATATTAAAAATAGATATATCTAAATATACTAACCTTCTCATAACTGAACATATCTACTTGCAAAATACTATAGATATTTAGAAAAATATTTGACTTTGTACTTAGTAAAAAAATAAATAAAAGGCTTATTATTATTATTATTATTATTATTATCACTCAATGCAAATTATATACCTATATATACATACGAAAAAATTGAAATTATTGAAAAAAATTCAAATCTCTTCATTTTCAATTTTTTTCAATCAATATTTTTAATCAGGGTTAGAAATACAGTGCCAACTAACCCGTTTAAAAAAAACCGAGCAAGTTGGGTTTTTTTCTTAGCAGCAAGCTGTTTTAAATCATTTATTTTGTGAGATACAAATTTTCCGAAAGCATTGTCATCATTTTGAAAACTTCTCTGTTGGTTATCCAGAATTAATTACACTGTTGTTGACAAATCTTTGGTGTTTTATCTGGGAAACCTTCTACCCACGCTTTAAATAACAGTGGATGTAAGTATCCAGACATGTTAGATAAAATAATTATTCTAAAAGAACATGAGGAATATTTTTGAGATTTCAAGTAACAGGGCAATCCCCGGTCAACTACAACAACAACGAAATAGTAAAAAGTCTAGAAGTAATGACAACATATGATTTTTGTAAGATTTCATACTGAGTATGAGAAATAAAGCACAGATGGCGCTATCCAATAACGCCATTTTTTAGCGCGAAAGTGGTAAAACTTTTAATTCGAAATTTTACGTAATATCACATTCTCTACCCTCCCTCCCTATAGTAAGAAATTATAATATTTAGTCAATACCCCCCCCTTCCTTAAATGTCTTACATAATTTATGAACGGCCCCTAACCCAAAACTAAAGGTACTTAATTGAAGCTCCAGATTCAAAATATTTGTGTTTTTTGTACTATTACATGGCGACTACTAAAACATAGCAATTATTGTTCAATTTATTAACTTCAAAAGCTTTTGGCACCCACGAAGGATTCTGTATCAAACATTTTATTCTACAATTTTCAAAAAAACGTTGCTCGGGAATGAATGATTTGTATTTCAGTAATCTAAAAATTAACCGAAATTGGCACACTATGCAAAATAATAATTTTGCCAATCACCACAGAAAGATAAAACACCATAAGCTTAACCAACTATTGACTGTTATTCCATACGGAATTTGGATACGGTTTCGAAAACACTAGAATTGAAAACTTGAAACACATCTTTGAGTCAAGATCGATTCCAGAATCAACTTCGCAGTCGAACTCTAGATCGATACGATACGATTTGGGATTAGGTTGTGGATCGAGATCTATGTTGAAATCGAGGCCGATTAAGTGCGCGAGATTACAATCGGAATCGAAAACGGAATATTTATTTAAGTCGGAGGGATATATACATGTGTTGCGTGTCCTCGTGAAATAGATAATGACTTTTGAAAAACAAATAAGGTGGAGGTCGTTAATAAAGATATCGATGACAAACGTTTATATTGTAACTTCGTTTAACCGAGTGATATCTAGCAACAGAAATCATACCTTTTTGAAAACGAAAGGCTCCTCCCCGTACGTAGGGTTGATGGTGTTGTTGGGCACCACCCGCGTACGGAACTTCTTGCGGACGGTGTCGGCCGGCAGACCGTACATCTCCACTTCGACGTAGGTGCCGCACCTCTTGTCGGTGAGCAGCTGCCCCGACAGCACCGTCACCGACAGAGACCCCGGCGATGATGCCGTCGACTGTGCTCTCGGCGAAAGGGTCCAGACGGCGGTCCTGTGTTCATAGATAGGAATTAAATTAAAAATATCTTTATTGCATACATCATTAAATAACACTTGAAATAAGTCATACTTTTTGGAAATTTGCACTTTACCTCTCATTCAGAACATAAGTTTTCTTCAAGAACGAGTAAGAAACTGATAGTTACTATTTTTTACTTTTCATTTTTCATTTCAAATTATACATTTCATAAATCACATATAAGCACAATAAAAACAAAACAATTATTATATGACCGATAAGAAATCGAGCTTGTTATGACCATGTATATTTTTCTCTAAATAATTATGAGTATTTTATACTTAGTATTTGTTTAATAATGATCATTTTGATTATTCGACTGTAATAAAACTAAGTAAAATTACACGAACTTTAGTTTTTTACTGCCACTAAGTATATAACTATCTTCGTAAATTAGTTGAACAAGATCTTATTGTAACTTAATTTATTTTCAATATTTATATACATTTCTTTAACATAAAGCAATAATCTCAAATCTTAAGACAATGTAACTTAACATATATTTTCGTATTTTCACAAGGGATATAAATGAGAATGCCATTTCATTCTCACTGTTTCTATTTGACTGTTCAAAATTAAATTCTGTTGACTACTATGAAATTCAAAAATATTTAAAAAATACTCACCTTGCGTCTCATAAACTCTGGTTTAAGGAGATATCCACATCGTTTGTTATACTCAAAAATACCAAGATTTAGCTGCATCGCCAAGTCTAAGGTCTGGAAATTGAGGGCGACCAATTGACAGCCCGCATTCCAGAACACCTGGCAACCATAAAAAGGATGTATCAAGAAGCAGAAGTTAGAACTGATGTTTTCAGCGTCCAATAAAGTTAAAAGTAAACAAAATTACAGAATACATAGAATCGATCATCGTACATATAACTCAAAAGATTATTTTATATAAATTAAATCATTCGGCAATATCGAAAACATATGTAATATTTACTAAGCCACTTTGATCAAACATTAAAATTTAATTGTAATCACAGATTACATTGAGATAGTTTACTCAAACACGATGTCACAGGAAAGTTAACGCAATGAAACATTGGGATTGGTCGATTGTAGACTATGTTCCATCGTGTAAACTAGGCGATACCTGCGGCATGAAGTTGGACGAGTCGAAGCGGGTGCCGGCCGGGTACACGCGCGACAGCTGCTGCTTGTTGTAGTTGACGAACTCTATGGGCCGCTCTTTGAGCAGTGTCGTGGCCTGTTTCTCGTCAAAGGACGACATTTCGTAGAACCTGTTCTTTTCTGTGCGAAAGAAGAGACTTTTGAATAAAACATGCGCATAGCTGTTTTGCCAGAATCAAAGAGCTTATTTGTAGACGAACAGTACAAACAAACAAACATATGTCCGTTTATTTTTGTAGTCGATTCGCCTTATCGCATATTTCTTGGTTGTATTTACATTTTTTAAAGGCATCATTGTACAAAAAGTAAAATTGAAAATATAAAAGCAAAAAAGAAATGAAGATTATAAACAATTTATACGAATAAGATATTGTTCCGCACTGCGTTCACAAGCTAAAAATGTAACTGTAAAATAATTCCCTTACAAAAAAAAATCCGGAAACAGAGTTGTTTAAGTATAAGTAATCCGCTCTGCGCGTGCCGCCTTTGCCACCGGTGGCGCTCTTGATGTATGTTTACACTTTATTTTTAAATGTATTTATTTGTGAGGTGGAGTTTGCAAGAGGCAATAAATCTTGTTATGTCAGGTATGCACGTTTCATTCTTCTTTGTTTCGGATTATTTACTGATTTGTGTATTTTCTACGAATATTTTGGACGCCGAGTCGGCGGATATAAATAGTGAAGTGCGGGCGCGCAAGAGTTGAGTTTTATTTCTGCGATCGGTGTGTTCACAAATCAAGTATAATCGACAACAAGCGTCCAAATAGTCCCGTAATTTTTTATTGTGACTCTATATTTCTCAATATACGCCTTCTGTTTTTCTACGTTTTTCTTTCATCTAATCTAAATCTTTAAATCCTCTATAGGGTCATTATGTAACAATATTAAACGTTGTTTATTGAAATATAATAGAGCCTATAGAATATAACTAAGGTTAACTTTGAGAGGCGCACTGTGGTTCTGTTTTTCCAGACACGCGGATTGGTCAGTATTGAAATCGCAGAGGCCTGTTCTCGCCTCATCAACACGAGGCGAGAACAGGGCTGGCTTTCCTTTGTTTGTGCCGGAGAACGTATTCGAACGTGTCAAGCACTCGCGAACGATTGAATATAAAACCGCTCCGATTTTGCAGATCAGACTGGCTTTGTGGCACCGTGTGGTTTGTTGATAAGGGCACATCTACACATATCGATGCATAGAACTCACTTTCGGCGTTCTCGAAGGAGCTGAAGTGCACGGGCTGCACGTAGTTGACGAGCGCCGAGATCTCCGCGCCGGCGTGGGTCTCGCGCCCGTCCTCGGCCGCCTCGCCCGCGCCCGCCTCCTCCTCACCGGACAGGCTGTCCGAGTCCGACGATTCCGAAGATTCTTTCGATCCTTGCCGGGGGAGCTGGTGGAGGAAGTTCTTTTATTTTGGAAAATTGATCGTCGTAATCTTATGTAACAACTCCGAAGAAAATCAAGACTTATTTCGCCAAAAACACTGCCGCAAACTGCATAAAAAGTGGTTGATTTGTTCAAGACATATCGTTGGAGAAAATTTTTAATAAGCTTTTCTTTAATATTTTATAAATTACTTTATCGATAGATTACAAAATCTATTCAGTTATTCTTCTTAAAGAACAACGTTGATCGTTGCTAAATTTATCAAAATTGGTTGGTTGGTTTGAAAAATACGGTTAACCAAAAATTCTCAAAAATGGGTTTTGTCAAATATGTTTGTTTTCAAAGATGTTAGGTACTCGGTCATTTTTTTGTTAAAAAACTCCGTCGGATGCCATAAAGCAGCTTACCATCAAACAACACATTTCAAAGATATTGTAGATGAAAAAATAGTGTTTGTTTTTTTAAAATAAATTTTTGAATTGTAACAGCTCAAAACAAACTAGAACTATATTTTTAAGCTCGGAGAAATTGAAAAAGCAGTAATATCGAACTTTTGAGAATGACGAGTTGAATTATTTACTGCTCCTTTATTTTTAACAGTTTCAATCCGAAAGTAGTAATAAGTTTCAGGCATGGTCTAAAGGGTCAACCGTGTTTCCAACTTTTAAGCTCAAAAAACTCATAGACAATATTTAGAACTTAAGAGCTGGAAAACATATCGACAAATATCACATAGGAAAGTTTCACGGATGGCCTGCAGTGTCAACCGTTTTGCAGATTTTTTTCTCTCGTCTATTTCATGATGTAGAGTATCGTTGGATATTTGTTTAAAATTTTTCGAATGTATAAAAATAGTTTTTCGATTTAGGGATCCGTTTGCAAAATATTTACTTTAAAATGCTATTTTTTTAGATTGAAGTGACCCTTTGCTGCCAGCTAAATGGTCGTTTTTGGATATGTGAAAAAAATCACGGTAATAATAATATAAAACAAGGTTAAAAGTAAAACTGTCACAGCTAAGTAGGCTTTACAAGTTAACGAGTAATAGTCGACCAACTTCTAAAATAGACACGAACAAGTTAAAAGAAAAAAATCATATAAATTCCATAAAAAATTATATAATGTCATTAGTTGCGTAAAACAAGTAGTAAATAAAGTTTATGAACCACGTAAAATTATGGAAAAATAAAATAATAAGATTCTTAACAACCATCGTATGTGGGGCCATTTTAGACGTTATTAGACGTTAAGCCGTGAACTCAAATTAATACGTTCATAGTGTCAAATAAAAAGCCCACTTAATTAACTATGGAACCCTGCGCTGTGCGTGACCCGACAAGCACTCGGCTGGTATTTTTTTTTTATCTCCATCCCCGAGCGTAACAGTATTAAATATTTATACACAATGGATTCGTGAAACAACATTTGATTAAATGACTGTAAAGAGTTGTGATTAACTGATATAACCTGACAAATATTGAAACGCGAGTATAGAAAATTGTGCTGTGGTATAGATTATAGAGTTTATCTAATGCCAGGATAGCAAAAGAGGTCATAACTATAAACCACCTAACCTAACGTAACCTAACCGCCTATAAACTTAACGATATGTCAAAGAGCAAATAATAAAATGCAAATATTATAAGATATTAGGACAGGTCGGTATTGCAAGGTTCCTGCGTGTTTTTTTTTTAATATAATACTGTTAATGTAAAAGTATGATTGATGATTGTTTGAATGTTTGCCCTCAATCACGTTTAATCCGCTGAACAGATTGTAATAAAATTTTCGTAGATTGTCCACAATTATTAATGTCCTGAGATAGAACCCTGGACGATTTTTATACATAAAGTGTATAACACGTGTAAACATAATATTAGACTTTTACTAAATGTCATCCCCAAGAAAGAAGTAAAATAGACATAGATATCGGCGTCGGTATAGAAGGCGGGACAGAAAAGGAAATCGTGGGCGCTATCGCGACCAAAATATTGAATAGAACGCGACAACACACTTTCCCAATCACATGACATATTTTTCCTCACTAGTTTCAATACGCCATCTTTTTATTTTTGTTTTTTTTTTTTCAGCTGCTACAATCAAAAGTTGAATAAGCCGCCGGTCGCATATTCCTGTTTTATAGGATTGTGGTCAGATTTGGAATAATCTTTGGTACAGATTCAGATGTTTCGTAACAAAGAATATTTCAGCAAAGTAATTCACTGTCTTTTTTCCGTCATTGACATTTAAAGATTCACCACGAGAATCGAGAATATTGTGAAATTAAATTAATGCATAGTTTAAAAACACTAAGCCGAATCTCCACTGCAAATATTACTCAGTCGTTTTATTATCAATATGTTCAATATTGCATTTATATTAAAACATAAGCAGTCATCCGCCGGCTTCGCTGGGTGAAAATTTAATTTTAGCAACTGTTTTTTATATTTAAATGTGATCCGGGTTTTGCTCCCGTGGCCATAGAATGAATTCCTTCATTTTCTGTATTGGTCGACTTTTCTGTCACTTTTGATCGTAATCATAGTTGTGGTCTCGATGTCGATCCTGATTAAACTGCGGAATCCGGTCCCCGTTCCTATAGAGGACTCGATACCGATCTTGGTCCTCCTTTGAGCATTAATAGTAGTGATAACCAATTACCATTTATACTGCAACGGACATACAAAGAAACATAATATCATAAGAATTTTAAAACCATCTACAGACGATTTCCCGTCAAATGATTAAGGTCCCAATTACAAGCCTTACAGTCATCAGCGCATGACAAACATCCGAACGAACATACTTTTATATTTTTGTATTATAAATAGCCTGTAGCAATTACAAACACGATTCCGCGACGAATTGTGAAGTCCCAATAACAATCCATCTAGCCGTTCGCTTATGACAATCATCCATAAAAAACATAATTATACAGTTTTTGTATTATGAATAGTCTATAACCATCTACAAACAATTCTCCATCGAATAGACATGGTCCAATGCCGGTTTGTTTAGTAGTTTTTGCGTGATGCGTGGCCGTAGAAAACCATTTTCATTATAAACATATGTATGTATATAGGGTCGTGTAAAAAAGGTTTTTCGAGTTTTATATGCAAATTCAATATTTTTTATCATATTTTAGCTACATTTAATTATTAGTGACATAATTCCATTGTTGTAACCTAACATTACTCAGAGAATTTGGAAGAGACCGAAACAGTTGAAAATATGAGGGTGCAAGGTCAGGTCTATATGGTGGATGCATTAATACTTCCCAACCAAACTCTCTTAATATTTGCTGAATAGCTAAAGATGTGTGGAGTCTGGCATTATAGTGGTGAAAAACCACATCCTTTTTGTTGATCAATTCCAACCGTTTAGAGATCCAAATTGATGATTTTGCTCGACGGTAAAAACTCATAATACAGCATCAACTTATTGCGAGTTAATCCGGGTTCCGCTTAGTTTGTGAAGCTTGCTTGTCTTTTGACCGTGATCTTTTTCGCAGTTCTTGTAATCCATTTTTCAGCACCAGTGACCAATTTCTTCAAAAACTATTCAGTTTCAATAGAGAATCGCATATAAGTACACGTTTCATTTAATTTCTTTCAGTGAGCTCGAGTAGGACCCAAGTATCGAGCTTTTTTGTATATTCAGCTCTTTTTAAATGGTTCAAAACTGTTTTTTGGTCAATCCTCAGCTTGTCATCTATGCTGTAAAACATAATGTGCCGATATTGCTCTACTTTTTCCAAAATGGCATCGACTTTAACCGTAACAGGTCGATGAAAGGTTCATCTTTGACGTCAAAATTACTGGATTGAATACCCTTGAACCAGTTTTGTGCTACTCTTACTGACACTGCATTATGTACATAAACGTCATAAACTTTTTTTCGCCGTTTATGTCGATTTTTTCCTTTTCAACAATAAAACATCATAATGTATCAGTTTCTATTTTGAAAAACAATATAAAAATGAAGGGACAACGTTTTTACTTTTTATTTATTTTTTTAATGTCATCTATTTAATAGTATCAAAACTAGCCCGATACAAATAACACAACCAAAGAGATTTCACTACAACTTTATACTCATAAAATATAAAAAAAGGTTTTCCCCTGTATATATATATAAATGGTCTAGCGCACATTGGTCGACACGCAATGTAGGTTTCCACAGTCTGTAAAACTGCTCGACCAATAAGGTTTTCGTTTCTCCATTTACCTCAGAAACTTTAAAAAGGTGACGCAACGAAATAAAACGTTATTCGTCCGTAAATACTATCATCGTAACATCTGCCAACTCTGCTTTTGGACACAATAATTATTTAAATAAACACCTAATACTTGAATAGCCTCTATATATGTATACATACATACATATATATACATATGACGGTTTCTACAATAGGAAAGAATAACAGGATATAAAAATAATAGAATACCGGGTAATATTTAATTAACAAATTACTAATTCATTTTAATGTAATAATCACTTCAGCGATCCATGCTGCGCTGTCGCTAGTTAATAAGTTAATTAATACAATTTCACGGAACGCCCGTCCTCAGCCATTATTTAAAAAGCTATTTATAAACGCACCGGCACTGTAGCATGCACAGTTGTGCAAACGGCCGCGGAATAAATCAAGATAAACATGCGTTTTTTTTTTGTTTCGGCACGATACATTTCTGCCGCCCAGCCAGCGCCGTGTCGCCGCCGCCGGATTTCAGAGGTTCCCTCGAATCGCCGGTCGTCGACACGCTGGCAGCCGGTCTGATATTCCATCGACGCTTTATCGACACACGGCCGTATCAGTTAAATAGGAACTCGAGTTGAATACGTTCACGAACCAATTATTTTACTATCTCTTTTATCTCTGATATCGCATACTACGTCAATGCCGCTTAGAAAATAGCTTTTTGTAATATATACACATACCACAATGTTCCCACTTCGGGTGAGTTGAAAGTTTGAGGGAAATAGAGTCAATTTTATCGACAACAACCCGACAAATAGGAGGATCAGAGAAATTCTAATAAAAGTAGAATGATATGATCTTGGCGACTCTTCCAGATCTATCTAAAAGAATAAGAATTTTTTTTTGTGACTTTTCCTTTTCTTTTACCAAGGTATGAAAGAATAATTTCCTTCATATTTATTAGAAAAGTAAGGAATTAAGCTATAATTTTTTTTTTTTTTCAGCGTTGGTTCATTATGTAAAGCGTATTATGTATATTGCACTTCTTTAAAAAAAAATTTTAGCGATCAAATTGTTTTTGTTTTGTAGCCCTTAAAAATTGAACCCACCCGAAGTGAGGACACTTGGTATAACGTATATATATAATATTTCAGCTACAACGAGCAACTAAACAACAGACCGCCGTGAAAAATCGCAGAGAAACAATCGTATTTCTTCGCCACCGATAAAAAAAAGTAATTTTTTAAACGACTTAATAAAAGAGGAGATACTAAGTTCGTCTGTATGTATTTTTTATGTTGTATATACGTATATATGTTTTTGGAGTCTGTTTAAACTATTATTTAAATAGGTTTTTAAAGAAAATTTTTACTATTTTTTTCCCGTCCAACTTTAGCATGCAGTCGATTCATAACTTTACACACAATCGGACGGATGTTTACTTGGACGCCGAAATCTATGTCGAGTTAAAATTCAAATTCTTTGCCCCACCCTATCGTCATTCCGGTGACCTACGACACGAGACGTAGCTGCCTTTAAAATAGTATCACTGTTGTGTGCATCATACTTAAGATGAATTCTTTTAAGTTGATTTGCGAATACTGTAGTTTATTTATGTCGAATAGATGTTTGATAATTTAATGGAGAAAATCCCGACTCAATGTTGTTTTAATGTGAAATAGCGACTATTTAATAAATGTGAAGCTTAAAAATGATAAATTTCTGACACTCAGACTGTACAAAGTGTTTTAAAATAACTTAAGAGCTTTTTAATATTCATTAGCAATATTTATTTTTCATATTATTTATTATCTATTAATGGATCTAGTATTAATTAAAGATTTCCACAAATAGGAAAATTTTCTAAAAACGTTATTTTTAGAAAATTTTCGATACAATTGAAATAGTATAAAGCGAAGTGACGCAATGTCATGTTTAATATAATATATGAAATCGATTCGTTCATTAAAATGAGTGCGGCACTAGAATCGAATTCCGACAGAAAATGGGATCGATATAAAAAAAATTAAGAAATCGTTTCCTGTCCACGTAAGAGAAACTGATATTAGAAACATCGATAAATACTTAAATGAAAAAGCTTAGGAGTGTTTATTTAAATATGATGTTTTTATACATGTCATTTTGTTCATTTGTGATTAATTAAATTGGTCCGTATTTAGTTGGAGTGCAGATAATCTGGAATCATTTCATTAAATGTATATCAATACATGCAAAATAATGTTATTATAGAACTCGGGGAGTTAAAGAGATTTCTTCGCTGAATATTAATAGATTTAGTTATTCTCTTGTGAATTTATACATATTTGGAGCTCCGATAAATTATTCCTGTAACATATCAAGTCTTTGTTTCCCCAAATATATGTACAATAAAAGAATATTTGAAATTCTTTCATGAAGAATAGATGCCGTCAACCGATTTCTAGAATAGTGCAAAATTTTCACTTAACAGTAAACAATGTAAATAGTGAGGAAAATAAGCTATCACTTTATTAATATTTCTTCTTAACCTTTTAGATGCAGAATTGTAAAAATTACATATTAGAGAATTTTAATATATTTTCCAAGAAATGTACCTTATAACAAAGTCCTTTTTTAAACCGATAGTAACTTTTAGAAACCGCGTAAAAAGGGACGATTTCCTTTTGAAAAATTTTATTATACACTTTTCATTTTTTTTTTAATTTTTCCTTTATAGTTTCTTTATTAGATGCAATTAAAGTTGGAGAAAATTTAGTTTGTTCAAAGGCCAAAAACTTTTTCTCGGCCCTCCACAATTTTTCAACTGACTCGCGTGCGTGCATACACGGATCGCGGAGAGTTAGCTACTGACGGCCGTCGTCATCGATGGGGAAACAAAGGGTAAAACCGACGACTGACGGTGCCCCCCGTGGCACGGAGTATGGAGCACGGAGCCTAAACTCAGTGGTCAGGATCCGACCGGGGACTCCTAGCTAGAAGGCGACACATTGTATCACACAATAGTGTCACGACTATTGTGTCGCTGAGCTTAAATAAAAAATATATATCTTTTATTTAATTTTTGATGAATAAATATCTATATGCTTGTACTTGTATTTTTTTTTTTTTTTGTTTTAAAGGGTATATTCCCGAAACGGCTAATTATAATTTTAATAAAAATTTGCTTACCAACTTAAGATACGCCGGTGTGGCACTCCGATGAAAGAAATCACACAAGTGGACAATTTTAAGTCAAAAGACTTAATTTTCGGATGTTAAATAAACACGGAAGAATAAAATAAAGACCATAGTTTAGGGTGTTAAATGAAACACGATTTTCCCTTGAAATACGATTTCAGAAACATGCTTTTTTTGAAATTTCATTGAACAAAATATATAAGAATCGTTCATACCAAAATTATCTCCCAAGCAATGAGTCAGAAAAAATTGACAAAAATTATAAACCCTGAAAATAAAGTGCCAACTGATGAAAAATTATGAGAATTATTATACGCCAGAAAATATTGCAGGAGCAAACTAAAAGTTGCTAAACATAGAAATATCCAGTATTCGACTGTGTTGTTGTACGTGTAACTTTGATAGTTTGTATGAATAGGTTTCATCGAATACTGGATCTCATGTCAGAATTTGTTTATGCGAAAAGATCTATAGAATAAAAAAAGAATTATAGAACGCGCACGCTAGACCGACTAGCAACTGCACAATTTTTTATAATGCAGTTATATAAAAAATAAAAAGAATGCGTACGGTTCCATGGGATATATCGCCGTTGCCCTGCGTCGCCACGACTTCCACGTTTCTAACTTCACCTTCTTCGGAAGCCACGGAATCGTCTTTCTTGTGATGATGGTGATGTTTCTTCTTGTTCTTGATTATGATCTTGCGCCGGAGCAGCGACGGTGGTGGCATTTCCCCTCCTAAACAAAAGTATTTTGTAAGCATTGAAAAATTATGAACAAACGTTATGAGTATTTTCAATACGCTATCCAGTTAGGTAACTGTTTAAGGTATCCCGGGGTGTGAATCTCGCATCATGTGATTCGATGTCTCATGTGACACTTATGGAAAATATCTAACGAAAATAGCTGACCATAGTCTCAGATATCTCGCACGATACACAGGTACGTACACGTAAATTCGTAAAATGTATGTTTACGAGGCATCTAGGAATAATATTACTGTTTTCGTTAAGTATTTATTGGTCAATTTTCCCTTTCTGTCATGAGACATTAAATAACATGAGCCGAGAATCACTCTTCAGACGTAACAATGAAAAAAAGATCTATTGTAATTTTAATAAACAAGACGTTATGTGTATGTAAAATCTGTTTTATATTCACACTTGTTCAAACATTTTCATGTAATGAAATAGATTAATACGTATATGTAAATAATTGAACAAATGTACTGATATACTTTAATAATTGCTTTGTAAAGCTTGGCATGGGTACTTATAAAAATTTGACGATGAGTAAGAGAAGACAGCGAACAAGTTCACGATCAACACGGAATCAGTTTACTAACTTTCTTTTTTTATTAATTGATCAATCGTCCGTCTATGGAATCCGACCATTCGGCATAACGGAATGTAAGCAGTTTAGTGGCGCGCGATCGTAACGGTTTACATATATTATTTAGCTAATCATTACACATTAAGAAAACGCTACGAGAAAAAGCGACGTAATAATCGAATTTTCAAATAATGCAACAGCTGATGCATGTTACCAGTTTAGAATGCGGTATTGTAATAATAACTGAACGTTAACAATAACAATTTTACAACAATTTTATAACACGCAGATAGGTGCCAAATGTGTGTAGAGTTATCGCGGTCCGCGCCGATCGCGGACATCCTGCAACGCATACCGCAACAAGGACATGCGCGCCGATTGTACACACAGATAGGCACAGCGCGCCGCGAGCGTGCCCGGGACGCCCGCATCTGGAAGCGGCGGCGCTGCAATCGGTCCTAAATTCCGGGAACTGGGCCCGAGCGTCCCGAATCCCCGAACATGATGGCAGGCTGAAATGTGTCTGTTCTATCAGTATTTCATTCGTTATATCACACTTGACACCAACCAAATGCGAGTGGGTCGCGTTGGTTTAAACTTTATTATTATGTCAAACTTTACTTCACGTACAATTCTCTAAACGATGACAACAAGATGGCGGCGTCCACATTCATGATGATATATAGATGTCACGCTTGTAAATTATGAACGTAATTTTTCAATGATAAACAGACATTGTGAAAACAGAAAATCTGCGAATTTTAAAAATGTTAGTTTCTGTTTATTTTTAAAACGCATGCGCTAGTAGAATAATTGATCGATACTGTCATACAAAAACTTTTAATGAAATAGAACACTTGTTCATCGTCTGATGATAGTGAGACTACGGCTAAGATGATGAGTCAGCTAATGATTCCGCTTATGAATACACCAAGAAATGGATATCAACTACGAAATAAAGAAATTGCAAGCCGGCTAAATATTTTTGCTTTTACTTGCAAAATATTTACATCATAATCTTGCATTTATTTTTATATGACACAAATGACTTTTATCTTTCGGAATATTTTATCAAATCGATAATTTAAAATAATACATTGCTATATCTAAGTTGTTTTTATAACCCGGTAATTTAACGTTACAGAAAGAAATCTAAAAAACTTAGAACACCAAACAGAGAAGACCGAAGAATGCTACAAAAATCCTTTACATTTTCCTAAATTCAAGGTTACTTTTTGAACCGTCCTTCTCCCGGGATCAATCCCGGTTTGCCCTGACGATGACCATACCGATCTCCAGCTCCTCCATTCATTTTCTGGAAGGTCGTTGTCAGACCACACCCTGATCAATACAGAGCAGGAAATTAAAGCTCAAAGTAACATCGAATATAAAAAATATTAATTATTTTCAACTCGTCCATCCAATTATAAAGCAGTTATTTAAGAACTAAGTTACACTTCAATTTTTCTAAAATATGACAACATTTATAAGAAAATAAAATATTTCACAACTATAAATATAAATGACTTCAAATAATAATTAACATTTAATTAACGTGAGTTTAAATAACCAATATTTTTTTTATATAGCGGGTTTCTCACTTTCTAGTTTCAAGATAAAAGAATTGTTATTACAATATCCTTCATTGCATTCCGGGGCCTTATTACCTAAAAGAAATCGATTTCTGAATTCGCAAGATTTTAAATTTATTTTGCTAATTCCCAAGTTGATATTTCGAAATACTAATTGTCTTTCTATTAACAGTGTTGCCTCTACAATGAAATCACTAAATTATAATAATGAAATTTAATCGCATATTTGAATTCAAAAACCGTTAGGGATCGCGATTTCGCAATTATTCGAGAATTACGCTCTCAAACCGAAGACTGGTCTATAGCGATTCTCAAGCGATTTACAATCGATTTTTTGTCATTCGTATTTCATATAAAGTAAATAATTATTTTTTTATGTAAATCGTTAGATTAAACAAAATCTTTACACATTTATCGAGGACCTAAAAATTTACAATGATATGGTATAATTGGACTGATCTGATGATGGAGCCAGAAGGTAGGCACAGGAATTCCAAAATGGAATAATATATCCTAGACGTGTTTGAGCTTTTTAGAGTTGTCTTGAGATGTACTCTCACCATGAGTGATTTTCAGGGTCTGATGATGGAGACGGAAGGTAAGCATTAGCACTCCATAATAGAACAACGTAGTCTAGTCTTATTTGGGCTTAATGGAATTTTTTAAATGGACTTTGACCATAATTGGCTTTCAGGGTCTGACGATGGAGCCAGAAGGTAAACACAGGAACTCCATAATGAAACAACGTATCCTGGCCGTGTTTGGTCTTGTAGAAATCGTCTTGAGATGTACTTTGACCATGAACGATTTTCAGGGTCTGATGATGCAGCTGGAAGGTAAGCACTAGTACTCTATAAGAGGACAACATATCCAAGCGGTGTTTGCGGTTGTTGGAATGGTCTTGGAATGCACTTTAACCGTGATTGGTTTCCAGGGTCTGATGATGGAACCGGAAGGTAGACGCTAGTACTTCATAATGAAACAACGCAACCTAGCCATGTTTAGACTTGTTGATATTCTCGTGGAATACACTTTGACCATGGGTCAGATAACGGAGCTGGAAGTTTGGAAGCTCCATCGTCAGACCCTGAAAGTCAATCGTGGTCAAAATCCATTTCAGAGCCATTCCAACAAGCCCAAATATGGTTAAGATATGTTGTTCCGTTATGATATGTTAATTCCGCTACCAACCGTCGGGCTCCATCATCAGACCCTGAAAGCCAATTATGGCCAAAGTCCACTTAAAAAATTCTATTAAGAACACATACGGCTAAGTTACGTTGTTCTATTATGGAGTACTAGTGCTTACCTTCCGGCTCCATCATCAGACCCTGAAAGTCACTCATGGTGGAGAGTACATCTCAAGAGAACTCTAACAAGCTCAAATACGACTAGGATATGTTATTCCGTTATAGTGTTCCTGTGCCTACCTTCTGGCTCATTCATCAGATCAGTTCAATTATACCATATTATTGTACAGCTATCGGTACTCGATAATTGCGCAAAGTTTAAATTTAATCTGACTCTTTAAAGTCGCTCAAAATTGCGTAGAAGAATAACATTTTTTTTATACCTAACAATTTCGACTCACAAATCGATTCCGGGATCGCAATCGATTTCTACTTTTACGTAATAAGGCCCCCGTTTACTTCGCGCGTAACTCGATTACACTATAAACCGACGATGACGCTAACGCTAAAAGTGGCCTGGCGGTGGTGATGGTTGACTTGCTATTCGATATTTTTCAACGTTAGTGTCAAACGAGTAAGGTAACAATAGTGCTTATACTTCGGTAACGATTTGGACACTGCTCCTAGTGCTGAACACGATTTTAAAACGCTTATTCAACGATTTTGGACTAAATACGTTTCAATGTCATTTTATTTTTCAGCCTAATACGGCGTCTGGCAGCCGCTATCTTAAATTTTGATTATCACTAATCATACAGTAACGCCATTGAAATCGGGCTTACACGTAAGTCCCAATAATTATAACATCTATCCAGCAGGAGCCATCGTAATTTCAGTCACTAAATCTTTAGCGACACTCATGTGAGTCTCGATGCTAGGAGCCGTTGAAATTTCCGATTCTGAAATATTCCAATAATGGAACAAAAGTACATACGTAGACTGAAAGTGTGTGTAAACATAGACCGAAAAACGCATTTGACACTTTGAACGCTGATCCTTGAGTGGCGCGCGATCGGGTCATAATAGCGGCATCAATATTCCACGACACCGTTCATACAGTTCGACCCGAATACACTGGATGGACCTCTATTTATAATATTTTTATAAGCAGACGTGTATCAAAAGTCAGTGCGATGTTAATAGAGTTTTCTTCAAAATCCGTTTTTAGGTTTTAACACATCGTATACATGATCCCAACATCCGTCCGTCGATACAAATACCGATAAAAATTGCAGACAGTTTCGGTATCGCCAGACGGATTTTCTGTAACACCGACGCCCAAAACTACGCGGAATAATGACCGAGCCGTCTACAAAGATTTCTGGACGGTGATAAATTATAGACTTTTTAGCCGACAATTTGGTCGACAAGACGGACGTGAACATACCGAGACTATAGCAAATAATTATAGATAATACCTCAAAC
The DNA here is from genome assembly GCA_005406025.1 of Eumeta japonica. Lineage (NCBI taxonomy): Eukaryota > Metazoa > Arthropoda > Insecta > Lepidoptera > Psychidae > Eumeta > Eumeta japonica. Next base: position 880,024 of record BGZK01000001.1, read on the forward strand.
AGATTCGTCCGCGTTCCGCGACTTGTCGGTATTCCGTATCACAGGGAATATTATACCTGATATGAAACATGACTCCTTGTCTCTCATTGATCTCGGACTGTTCATTCCTACGTGTTTCGGGTTCGTAATCAACAATATTATAATATAGTCATAACTCGGTTCAACCGCACGTCTGTTTGTCCGTCACCATGAGATTGCATTTTTTTCTAAAAACCTAGACACATTTGAACATGTGATCAAATGAAAACCACTATTTCGCGACAATATCCCCTTGAATATACACCGACCGCATCGAGTACGATATCGTTGGAGAGTTCTAATGACATGCAATAAGAAATGTTATATTCTGAAACTTCGCTTTTTTTTTTTCCCATTCAGTGGGCCTAACATGACGCGACGCCCTAGAGAAAAATCTATAGATCGTCCCACTCGCGAAACGTAATGAACGAAAGAGTTATAGAGGACCTGTTGTCTAGGGCGTCATGCTAGGTCTGCTTAGATAAAGACCGTTTGTAAAGGCCAAGTTTATACACGGTCATTAGAAGATCCCTTTTTAATTTCTGTAATTATGTGTGTAATAAACTGAAAAATCTATTTTCACAAAATAATAAAATTGTAAAATTTGTGTGATATTTTTTAAAATCAATTTTATGATTATACATTTATACTTTATTCCTTATTTTTACTTTATTCCTTAAGAATACACATATTTGTATTTCAAAGCGAGTTCAGAAATTATTATATACAATTAAGATCGAAATCGTTTCTCTTTCCTTGCAATAATATGAAGTTGTAAAAAATGTCCGTGAGCATACCGACATACACTCACATAAATATACTATCATACGCCTACTAACACGCAACGTATGGTTTCCTAGTAGTAAAACGCGCGAAAGCAATTAATTTCAAAACGTCAGTACGACATCAAAAGCGTCCCATTTCTCTTCGGCGCTTTCAAGTCGACTACGGCTTCTAGAAAGGCGTAAATAAGTTCCCAAGTGGCAGATAATGTTTTTCAGTGACGTCCTGTCGACTCTCAAAAGCTTCAGACCGAAAGAATTATAGGCGCGTGCTACGAACAAACCGGCCGGCGTACGGAATGTTACCCCGACATCGACGGTCGATCGTGTGTCTTCGTTAGCATAAAGAAGAAGAACGTTATGTAGAAATATAATTGTCTTTTGGTGGGATCATCTTTAAAACTGAGGGAATTCCCGAAATAGTGCGCGAATGAAAAATGAATTAGAAGAGGAGATGCTTTTTCTTCGTCGTAAAGAAGTCAACCTATTTCTTATTTACGATGTTTTAATCACGCCATCCGGTAGCGTATCGATATCCAACATCTACATCGTTAATCTGCAAGAGAATCATAAAATCAAACTCGAGATTTTCCGTCTGCATCGTTGAAGATATTAAAAGGCGTGAACTGGAACTAACTTAGCGATACAACACCGTCAAATGCATCGATTATACGTATCGGTGTCAATAGAGCTCAGGAGTGAGTGTGAATACTTTAAATCCTGATTTGAGTATTCCGTGAAAAGAGAAAAAAAATGGGAAAAACGAAAACTTATAAATTTATGGTATCACATGCACTTTCACTATCTGTTACTTTATCTATCTGTGTGTTATAAAAGTTGTTTAAGGTAGAAAACGATATAAACATTCTAGTAGATGATGAGTGTATAACAAATTGTCAAATTTGGTATTTAATGAACTAAAGATTGTTTTTGGAATTCCAATAGTAGAATTTTATGGCAGGTATCAAACGACATACACGCGGACGAATACAAAAAAGTGTATAACGTGTATAAAATGAAATAATACCTTAAGGTTTATAGTTGGAAAATTTGTAAATAAATTGCCCTTTACTGAGCTTACGAAAGCATTAGCCGAATAATTATTCCTAAAGACTCAAACGAGTAATCAAGATTGTCACTCCCATCACCATAGTAGACCGCCTTTATACATATTTAATGGTTTTTCGAAGAAAATCAAGCAAATCTATATTTCGTTTAAATAAATTTATATATATGTTTGTCCTTCAATCACGTTCTAACCTCTAAAAGGTTTGCAATTAACTTTGTGTACATATTTTCACAGGTAGATTTTTTCTAATTAGGGCGTAAGTATCCGTTAAAAAAAAGGATTTTCGGAAACTCACTTTTTAAGGGCGATAAAAGGGGGGTTGAATTTCATAAATGGTGAGACACATTTCCCGTATTTGTGAGTGGATGAAGGGAAGGCGATCGGCGGTGTTGTATAATATTGTCTTTGCTTGCGAACTACGCTCGAAAGTTGAAAACATATGAAAAGTACAAAATGGTTCCTCTAAGAAAAAAATATTCGAAAATTATACTCTAAATAAATCTTGTACATCCTCAAGGACCCCATTCAACATACGCACACAGAGCCCTCTAAATGAATTTGTAAATTTGCATAGTCGATTTATATAATATATACTAAAATTAACCTTTTATTTTTACTTCTGGCACTGAATTTATGTCTATCACTATTTCTCTTAAACTTTTCCAATTTTAATGTATAATAAATTTTCATGTGGATGCTAGAGTAAATTTTAGATAGAGTCTATACGTACAAACATATACATATATATAATTTTTCCACACATAGACAGTTACACTATCCCGACTAATAGAACCTATATTTTACAAGGATACTTTGTACAATCGGTACCCTGACCGGGAGGTGCATCGGGGTCGAAAGCGGAATGGGGGGCGGGGACTAGGGCGAAATTGAGAACGGGACCAGGCTCGAAATCGAGTGTGAGAACGAGATAATAATGCTGGTCTCTCACTCGGTTTGATTTTAATCAAGATCATGACGCGGATCGAAATCAAGAACATTATAGCGATCAAACTGAAAACGGGAATGAAAATTGACAGGAAAGTCGTTGAATGTGAAAGATGAAAAAAAAACATTATATGTCTACCCGAGCGAAACCATAAGCGGAAAGCTAGTTTTATATAAAAGTGAGTGTTCTGGAATAGGGCACAGGATACATTGTATAAAAAAAAACTATATATATGAAAATATTGGTACATAATTATTGGACGTCGCTAGCATTTGATCATAAAATAAAGTAATAATAGGGCAGGTTACTGCTTTTTTTATGTATATTACTGCATTTAAAGCTATTTAATAAGCTTTTATTAGCTTTATTTGTGTTTGTGTGTTAAGTTTATCTCATTGTCCTGATCGGAATCGCCAGGATCGAATAATTTCGTCACGTATCGTCTGCGTGAGAGCAAATGGCTGATCATGTTCAGACTGATGTTCGAAACTGTTTACACATCAGTACATATTAATGACTTGGAAGATTACTAAAATTAACGATAGCAACCATGGAAAAATTATGATAGAGCAACTGTTGAGGAAAGACCATACTATAAAAAAAATTTTAACAATCAATTGAACTAAAAAGTGAAAAATAAATATTTTTTTATTTCAGTAAGTTTAGTGAAAACGATTATTTGCAAAGTACTAAACTACCTGAGTAATGGTATTTTTTAAATTGCTAATTGTGAAAGAAAATACTAGTACTCGGTGACGTCATTGTTTACTAGCGACATAAAGAATAATATTAAACTTCATTTTGCGAGATACAAATGGCACAGAATTTTTGATGGTCTTATAATTCATTGTTCTTTTAACCGATTTTTATTTTGATTTCATTTTTAGTTATCACGTAAGTCAACTTATATAATTGATCAACAACTACAATGTTCTAAATATCAATAACTACCCTATTGCTAAATTTTATTTACGCCCAGAGAAGCGCAGAAAAAGTACTTAGTAACAATTTGTAGATATGGACTTAGCAGCTTTTTAATTTTCTATATCGTCATCGTTGCAATAAAGTAAAGCTGTTATTCTAGTTAACGAGGATAACGAAAAAACTTATGCTCATAACAACTCGCTCCGAAATAATTTGCGGAACAGAGAAATCCGCGAACTAGACTTACCTACACAAGTAACATAATTAGTAAATTAATGGGGTAGCGGGCACGCCACATCGGTCGTAGAATATAGACAATCGATCTGGCGACCACGAGCAAAATGACGCAGTAGCGCCATCATAGCGATGTGTGGGCGTGGGCCGGCTTCCCGCCAGGAGGACGACGGATCGAGGATCTAATACGGATAGCAGGAAGGTCTTTGTTCACCCATAGACAACATAGATAATTTTTTGGGCAATAATAAAAATATTCTGTTTTCTTGATCTATGAGAATACCTTAAAAATCTAAATTATAGACTGCGATATTGATGTACTTAAATTAGTGTATATATATTATAGTTTTCGCCCGCAATGAGTTAGAATGCGTATGCGAATTAACTTTTATATTGACCGATAACGCTGTCAATCACAATTTCGATCTCGCTTGCTCTCGTTTCCGAAGCGGAGAGGGTTGCCGCCCAACCTGTATAAACTTTTGACAGACTACTTTACAGACAGGAAGGTGGTACTATTTATCGGCGCGGAGGTGACGTGGAAGCGGTCTACGATGGGGTGTCCGCAGGGTTCGGTCCTAGACCCCACCCTGTGGAACGTCCTCTTGGATGACTTGCTGCGGCTCTCATTCCCAGCCGGAGTTAAAGTCGTGGCCTATGCGGACGACGTGACGATTCTGCTAGAAGTGCCATCCCGATCCGGAAATCGAGGGGCGATCTCATGCGGCCCTTGACCTAATTCGGGAGTGGGGCGGGCGAAATCGGTTGAGTTTCTCGCCGACTAAGTCCTGCTCCATGACCGTTAAGGGGAGACTACAGAGATCGCCAGTCGTGAGGATTGGGGGCGACTCTATCCGAGCTGTCTCCGCGGCCAAAGTGCTGGGGGTGGTTGTTGATGAGCGGCTCTCGTTTGCAAAGCACGCACAGTACATAGGCGAGAAAGCCGCTAAGAGTTTCGGCAAGGCGTCCTGGGTGTCGGCTGCATCATGGGGAATGCGATATCCGTCCCTGTTGACGGTCTACCGAGGTACATATGTGGATACGGTAACGTACGCCGCGGGCTACTGGCACATGCGCGCCAACTTGCACTTGGTGATTTGCTTGATTTACTTAAGACACAGAGACCAGCCCTGACATTGCTGACCAAGACGTATCGCACGACTAGCACGGTGGCATTGCCGGTTCTGGCTGGTGTGCTGCCGGCTGACTATGAAGTTATACTAGCGGGCAGAACTGACATTGAACGCGACCATCTCACCAGGACCGAGATTGGGGCGCTTAGGCGGCGTGTCAAGGAGGAAATGATTGACGCATGGCAGAAAAGATGGGATGAGGTGACGCATGGAAGGAGCTATATCGCTACTTCCCAGACGTGTCGGTTCGGCTCAGCTCTGACTGGGTCGAGCCGGACTATGAAACTTCCCAGCTGCTAACGGGGCATGGGTGCTTTAGGAGGCGACTACACGAAATGGGACTGAATGAGAGCAGTGTATGTATGTGCGGACAGACTGACGAGGACATACATCACGTCCTGTGCGCATACCCTCTTTATGACGACATTAGGGTAGAAATGTTAGGCGGTCTGGAAGTGTTACGAGAGGGTCCTGTCTACTACGCGGATCTATCCCGGGCGAACTTCTGCAGGTTTAGAGAATTTGCGCGTGCCTGGCACAGATTGCGCGGCGGACTCAAGTGAAGAAACAAAAGAAGAGGACTGTTTGACGACGAAGATCGTTGCTCTGAATATCAAGCCCTATTAAGGGAGAGTTGTTTTCAGGGACAATAAAACTAAGATATAGAAATAACTTGTAAGAAGCATGAAGAGTCGCGGGATTAGATTTATCGGTGTCTCGCGGCGCTTCTGCGATTCGGCCCATATGACCTAGATGTCGGAGGGGCCGTGGGAGGTGGTGGGTTTGCTTTCGTTTCCGATCCCGGTCCCGCTCTTGATTCCGTTCCCGTTCTCGATCTCGATTCCCACACCGAGAAAAATGCAATTTTTATGAAACCAAAAAATTTTAGTAATGCCCATTGTTAACATGGTATACTATTCCTGTAATAGTAATCCTTATTACAATATCTAGAGTACCTATAATTTTATAAATTTCATGCTATAAAGAAAGATGAACAATGGTCTTCATTATGATATTTTGTACTTATCGTCAAAAGATTGAATAAGTACAGTAGAACCTCGATAACTCAAACCTTGGTAACTTAAAAACCTCTATAACTTCAAAAAATAATATGTTCCCTTCCCATCAGAGCCCAAAACCTCTATAACTTAAAATACGCAACCTCTATAACTTAAATTAGTAATCTCTGTATTGGCCCTCAGTAACTTAAATAAATGTTTCCACAACCTCTATAACATAAAATTGTTTGTCAATGAGACATTTTGAAAGAGTGTGCAAAACAAAAGGTTTCGGTATTTATTGCTTGCACGTGTTTACTAGTTAAATTGTTAACGTAAACAATACATGTCACCTATTGTTTGCTTCTTCGAAATTCTTTAAAGCTTTGCGGCGGTTAGCCTTAAGACATAAGTAAGCCTTGGATCATAAGTTTTTGATCATTGTCCTGGAAACATCGCTTTACTTACTGTGTGATAAAACTGGCTTAAAATGAGTTCAAAAAGAAAACTAACAACACTTACATACGCTGATAAAGGGTGGAACAAGAGTACATACATATGTACATACCTACCTCTATATTAACCTATCCCTAACATAGACCCTTGATAACTTAAAACCTCTATAACTTAAAATATTTTGTGTTTCCCTTGGACTTTAACTTATCGAGATTCAACTGTATAAGGCAGTAACGTTAAAATGTGTTGATATGATCACGATAAAATAATGACGTCACAACTGAATAAGAAGTAATGAAGAATATACGGGAATTACTAGTATATTTATTGGAGAGGACGAACAAAAGGGTTTTAATGTGACGAACATAGCATTAACAGTACATTTTATAGAAAATTGTTTGAATCCATCCTAATATATTACAAAGCCTTTTCTAATCTCTTATTTGTAAAAGTAATAATATATTCAGTACAATAAAACTTTACTGTAAAAGAATGCCTTACTCTTAATAAAGTATTAGGGTTTTTTAAACAAATAACTTTATGAGCTTACTGTTAATTTTTAATTGTTAAGCTTACTTTTAATTTTTCTATGCATACGCGGAATATATCAAAATTATTTTAATACGACTGAAATTATCTTAACATTCTCTTTAAATGATTAGGACGTACATCTAGAAAATGTATAATGATGCAATGTCTTGGTATTGGCGAATAACTTAAACATATTTTACCTTTATGTTAACTCATTAGGAACGCATTCATTACTCCACGACATCTAAAATAGGGACGCATTTGGAAGTGGCACCGGATTGATTAAAGTCGTATCATTGGCGTAGTCATATATCTGAGTTCGTTTTCATGACTATGAAATAGGTGGTCAATTCGTGGATCATAACTCGACTATAGTATAATGTAATATGTGTCTGGTAAAGTGTGGGTTGTTCAAGCACCTCAGTGAATATACTAGTAAGTCTAGATTTATGTATTTTAACGTAAACAACAACTATACAATACCTGCATAAATGTGTCACTTTCCAGTTCAAGTAAATTGCCAATAATGCCACCATTACTCCCCCACTCTAATAACTTCTACCTCGCCCCTACTTAACGAGTATTCTAAACACAAGATAAATGTTGGGGAGGATTTAATTGATCATTTTTTTGGATTTGAATTGGACAAGCTTCGAATAGATGAATGGAGACATTATTGTCTTTACCCCAAAAAATATTAATTTATAAACTAAAATATGTAATATCAGTATTCATGTAAAACAATCCACGTATAAAACTTTGTTACTTGTTTACTCTACGAAATTATGACCTAACGATGTGGAAAATTTCAGACATGTAGAATGTAGATACAACTTTTACAACAAATTGATATTACTCAATTTGTTAAAGAAATGTCGATGATGCCCTTTCAGTTTGGAGTGATTGTAATATCTTATATGAAATTATGAACAAAATTACTTACTACAGAAATGGTTGGTGATTATAATTTGAAACTTTTTTAATGATGATTTTAATCATCTCCGTGCAATTATTTTTAAAGTTCAGAATCTAATACTGTAAGTACATAATAAAAAAGAATGTTTTTTTATTTTAGACATACCTACCAATGCATCTCAATCTAGGTACCCAGGAAGTTTTAAGGAAGTTAGTGAAAAGTCTTAATTTGTTACTTATTCATAGAAGTAGTACAATTTCTGTTCCCCACGTGTTACCAGTCATTTTACATTTATATTACATTGACAATTTTTGTGGTGATTTTTAAAAACATAACTGATATTTTCTTTATATTTAATTATGCATTAATATTTCTTATATGGAAAATGTTATAACTTTAGTATTGGTAACAGGTTTTTGTGATGATTTTTAAGAACGTAGTTAATATTTAATTATACATTGTAGTATGGGACTAATCTACTTTTGCATATAAGAAAACCTAATGTATACTTAAATATGTAACAAATATTAGCTATGTACTTAAAAATCATCACTAAACCTCTTACGGCATTGCTAAAGTAATGAAAATATAATATTAAAATAGAAATGAAGTTTGAGTACGAAGAAGTATCAGGACAGACTGAAATGTAACCGTTCAGGCAAAGATATAACATTGTTACAAAAAGGGTAGCTTATTAGGAAAAAAGCAAATGTTTTAACGAGTGAAGCCACGAAATTGTTATGGGCAAGAAAAAGAAAAGATCAGTAACCTGGAGATGAATCAACAGGACAGCATTGCAATTTATAAGAATCGATTGAAAACTGTATTATTTCGTCGGCGGAGTTGTCACGTTAAAATATCAGGAACGTCCAGTGGTTTTAATGTAACATCTAGTTTCATATTCGTACGTGTACCCATAAACTATGGAGTCGGCCGATCAGGTTCATGACGTCACACGTCAAATACGTCATAATTTCCAACAGGACACGGAACGGTATTGTATCGTGACAACTTTTCCTAACAATTTATTCTTAAGAACGCAGAGTCGTTTTCAAAAGGAAAACGGTTTATTTATTCGTATTTCTGATTACAAATCGGTGTACTTTTTTCTCAGTACATCCTATGCCGCACTCGATTCCAATTCCGGTGTCTCTCTCGATTCGATCTTGTTCTCACTTTCGGTTCTGATCCCAGCCTCAATCTAGATCCCGATTTCATTTCCGCTCTCGACCCCGGTTCCGGTTTTACTGTAGATTCATTTCGATCAAATTATCCCAGAGAAACACATGTTCTTGCACCGAAAATAAATGTACTATCGCAAAATTATATTATGATGAAAAAACGATCTCGCTCTCGTTCTTGATATCAAATCCCAATCGCTCGCGAATTCAATCCCGATCTATTTTCTCTATTCCGATCCCAGATCGGTGATAACCTGGATCCTCCCTTAGACGTGACACAGAACGCATATTTATGATGAATGATATTGTGCCTGGTAATTTCATTAGTTTTTCAATTTTCACTCAAGCACTATAAACATTTTAAGGTAAAACATAGTCTAAATTAACCCCTGAAAAGATCTTTATCCTCCCTTTACAGTCCCTTCAATATTTACGTGTCGGTGTGTGCCGATAATTAGACGAGCTTAGGAAAAAGCCTTTATTTACAAAATACAAACAGACACTTCAATTTTCTTTACATGAATAGATTTTATTAACTATTTATGGACCTTTAAATATTTATAACGTCATCATGTTATAGCACAGAGTGGCATGTTCGTATTTTACAATTTACATATTTGAGTCTTTCTTTGCATTATTCAACTAGTACTTCAGTAAGCCGAACAAATTTATTTTAATAATTCAACAAGAATGTAATGTCATCCGACATCGAATAGATGTATACCTCATTTTCTTTCATTTTTAGAACTCGTCGATGCGGGCCCATTACGCGTATATGAATACCTTAATTTATAGCGGCGACAATGAAAACAAATTACCTACCTGGCTCTAATTGGTGCGAATCCAGCGGCCGGTCGAGCAGCATGTCCCCGAAGATGTCTCGACAGTAATTCGCTATTTTCGCTTGCTGTCGCGGATTGCAATGGTTCTCGAAGCTCAGTATCACCGGGTAATCCGAAGTCTTGAAAGCGCTCTCCGCTATGGCCTCCAGCACTTCGCGTGCGCTTATCTCGGGTACGAACGTGTAGCCGTGAACTATTATAGGTTCTTCGGTGCGGCCATTCCAAAAGTCTAATTCGACGCACCTGACGAAAGAAGGTGACATACGTTAGGTTGTATTGAAAGTGTCGACTACTTTTAATTTACATTATAACATCAATAAATACAAATTGACATATGTGAAGGTCGTATTCCCATAAGTAAGATTCCATAGCCGACGAAAGAAATGAAGTGAAAATTAAGTTTAAAAGAAACGAGTATCGTATCACTTATTATGATTAAAAAAAAATATTTAATATAATATGGACACTAATATAACATTACGATTTACTTATATCGGGGTTCAAGAATTAAAAAAGAAATAAAGTTTAGGTTTCACAGATAATGTAAACATCTACGCCCAATTTTGATAATATGATAACCGATGATTAGACTGTTTCTATTGAAAACTGAAAATATGTAGATATCGAAAAACTTGCAAATAAATTTTGTTGAAAATAATTTACGTTGCATTTATTTTTGTAAAGGTTCTATTACTGTGTTTTTTTCACATATTTATAACCCATCGTTAGAGTAAAAAGATAGGGCACACAAAGTTAACGACTTTGAAAGCTTATAAGCCGTAAAATATACACCTGAGAGAAAAAGTCACTTAAAAACTTTTAATGCATTTTTAAATGCCTATCCACTGACACCCCAATAAATGGAGTGCGCGGAGATAAAAAAAAAAACTTTCAGTTTTTTGTATGGAACAGCTACCCTTGTTTTTTGTGATTTTTTCACATAATCGTTTGATCGTTCGCATAAGGTAACCGCCTATACACATCCGGATGGAAAAATTGACGAAATCGTGACATATGGACGTAACGGACAGACGGCCAAACCGAAAGGACGAAACAACAATAGTGTACTTTTGGCGTTTTCTAAGGAAATCTAAAAATAAAAACAAACAAGTGCTAAACGCGATAGTTTATCCTTGAACAATAATATTCGATAAACGTTTCAATGTTACTTAAAAAACTAGATAGTCTAGTCAACAAGTGCCTTTTTGGTCAAAACTTTTTCGCCTTCTCCTAAAAGTATGAGTGAGGTGTAGTTCCATTCAGAATCGTATGTAGATAGTTTCTGAAGAAATTGAAGATGCGCTAGCAAAAATTACAAAAGTTATAAACAATTAACTGAAAAATATATATATGGGTTCGGTTTGATGCTTATATCCTAAAAAAAACTATTTGAGATATTTCAAATCTGAGAAAAGATTCAAAAAGAAGAGGAAATTTCCTAAAAAAAGTCCCTACTGCCGGAACTGTAGGACCTATATTTATAATTTTTACAGAGGGTTGAAAATATGTCCAAAAACGGGTACTTGAGTTTGCGCAAGCCACGCCCCCTTCGAACACTTCAACAAAAAATATTATTTAAACAAGTTAAATATTAAAATTTTAATTTGAAAAAATTTATACACTCACAGGATAGGTCAACGAAAAATAATCCGCTGGCTAAAAATGTTTATCACGATTTTTCAATAAGTTATGTATTGGTTATTAACAATTTCGTGTAGCTTGAATATTATGCAAGTGCGATAATTGTTAAACTAGGTACATATCTCAGATTTTTTTTCTTTCGTGGAACTATTCTTCAAAGGCTGTAGAACAGATTCCCGTCGGGACAATCAAAAAAATATTAATGTTCACATTGTTATTAACAATTTACGTCGGTGACAAATTAAAAAAGCTAAATAAATCATTAGAAATAACTAAAATCGCTTTTATAAACGAAAGCTACCTGAAAATGATTTTTATAATTTTCATCTTTTATTGTTTAAAAAATTGTTATAAACAAATGCGTTATTCATAAGATAATTTAAAAATTCTTTTTTGAAATATAATCTTCGATGCAAATTATGATTTTATAAAAAAGTCATTCTTGAAAAAAAAAATTATTGCCTAAAAGCGATTTTGTTAATTAACAGTTTTTTTCTACCACTTGTATTCAATATTAAGGAACCTCTTTTTTTATTAAAAATCATAATTTATCTTGCTCTGATACCTACTAAAAAAATCCGTTTTATTCAAATTTTCATAGTTTATTACATAAACAATTTGTTATAAGTAATTAAATTTGTTCAATACATTTTTCTTTTTCTACACAATGAAGCAAAAGCAACCACGTATTTTGTCCTTATAAAAAAATATTTATATTATTGTCGCATTTTAAAATTTCTTTTCTCCTTTATTCCATCAGTCTCACCTGGTTTTCATGTTTAAACTTATTATATCTTATAAATTAATTCAGATACGACGAAAAAAACTATGACTTAATTGTTCTTTATTAATTAAAGAATAAATTAAGTCCATAATTTCTAGTTCATTTTTAGTTTTTAAGATACTTAACTATTATATTTATCATAGTTTATAAAATAATTAGACATATAACTTAAAAAAATATTTTTTCACACTTTTTCATAAAAAGATGTTATAAATTAAATAAATAATTAACTTGAACTTTGGGCTTAATTTATTCCTTACTGAATTTTTCATCACAACTTTAATTTTTTACTTTAATTTTTAATCACAAGTGACAATACGATTCAAAATTCCTTCGTTATTGTGACGGTTGAATAATAAAACGCACAACACTCAATGCGTGATTGTTGGTGTGCTTCACTCAATTCAAGCGGTACCCATTTTTCGAGCTTTTTCACTAGTCCAATTTGTTTCGAGTGAATCAAAATTGTTTTGTCATTTACATCGAAATCTGCCGCTAACTCTGAAGTGTTTTGCGATGGATCTGCTTCCACAATCACCTTTAATTCTTCGTTGTCGACTAGGATATCCGGTGGTCTACGGGGTTCGTTCTGTGGTCCAAAATTTCCCGAACGAAGACGTCGGAACCAAAAACGTACCATGTTTTCTTTTACAGTAGCTTCCCCATACACATTATTAATCCTTCGAGCTGTTCCTGCAGCCTTGGTGCCACGTGGAACTCGTATTAGCAAATAACGCGATATTTTAAATTTTGCATATTGTAAATAGACCGATGTCAAAAAAATCAAATGGCGTGAAAACAAATGAAGCACTAAATTCGAAACACAAATATACAAGACTAAATTTGGAATTCCTAGCCAAAGTGGCCAGTTCGATAAAACGTCGATTTCATATCTAAGGACGTAATATTAATTAGTACAAATATTTCTATCACACACTGTCCAATTTTATCCCTTGTTTACACCTAATATTATATATATTCGCAAAGATGTATTAAAATTATAAAGTGACCCCAAAAAATCCGTTTCAGATCACAAAAATCATAGCCTTGAAATCTAGCGTTAATTCCATTTTTTCTACGGACAAAACTCGATTTACTATAAAAAGTAGTTAAACAAACGATTTCCTGTTCAAAAAATATTGTAACTAATAAATCATTTTATATATTTTTTAAAAACAATATATTAAATTCAACCATTTAAGTGTGCAAACCTCATATTTATTAAAAAGGTATATTTATACCTCCTTATAATTATATTAAAATACGACAATTTATATAGTAAATAGTGAAATAGGTATAGCAGACCAGCCTTAAATGATAATGTTAGATTACTCTTGGCATTACGATAAAAATTATTTTGGAAAAAGTTCAAACACTATTTGACCTTTTCCTATGATCCTATGAAAATCATACAAATAATAAACAATAAATATATGATTAATAACGTAAACAAAAAAAATCCGGTCGCGATGGACTATTATCGTTATCAAAAATGTTATGAAAATATTTACTATATTACTAGTTTAATAACCCGATTCGAGGCTTTAATACGGCTCGATAAGAGTATGTTATCGCCGTTATAACGAACTAAGCAATTAAAATCAAATAAAGTCACAACAGAAGGTAAGTTCGTTCAATTAAAAACTTATTTCGATAAACGTATTCATTCCGCTCATTAGCGTAATCGAATATTTTTCGTGTGTGACCTTGTGATACCATGAAACTAACGGCGGGTCGCGCCAAAAAGGCAAAAATGTGTTTCGCAAACGTAATCTGTAAGATTTGACAAATCAGGCATCTGTCAAATGTTACGGATTACGTTCTACTTTTGGTGCAACTCGGCGTTCGTGTTGTGTTGCTGAACTTATTTATGTAGTTTTGATTAGGAATACAATTTGTTGCGTCTGTCTGTTGTTTAATACGAAACTGTTATTTAACGAAATTTAAGGAAGATTTTGAAAAAAAGTTACATCATACATACCTGGATCTGGATCATAATGAATAAATATGTAAATATAAGCCTGGCATATAAACACCACCTACACTTAACAATTCAGTAACCATTGGTTACCTCTGAATGAAATACCTCTCGTTTGCATATTTTAGTTATTTTTTTTTTTTGTAATCGTGTTTTAGTTATTTGACTTAAAATTTTTATTTGACATTTCTGTAATCATAAGAACCCTCTACACGTACGGCAAGAGTCCAGAAAATTCGCTATGCATTGAATTTTACGTAAACAAGAAGATGTGACGTAGAATTACTTCTGCGGGTGCTTGTCATGAATCTGCAAGGCGCAAATCTACGAAGCGTGGTCGTGTATGGGGACTGTTTAAATAGTTTTCAGACTTCTGAAAAGTGTAGTTTACTGCATGGTAAACGATACTTCGAGTATTGTTTCACCGTCAATGGCACTGGGAATCGATGCGACATTAGACCTGTCTTTCGGCAAAAATATTCATTTCCGAGTCCATCACCGCCCCACCCAGCAAAGCAATGGAGATACAACACTAATTTTCGACAACCTTTTAACCGTGAAGTTCCGGAAAGCACTTTCTATTTTAACATTTCGGTCGGAATCGTTCGCCTCAGTCGTTGAATTTTATGTATACAGTGTCAGTAAGCTCGTAAATGTAAGAATGTGTTTACAACTATCCCGTTCATTCAAAATATATGTGTTGAAAACTGAATGATTTCAAAAGACCTGTCGAATGACACCCCATTCAATATAATATCAAAATAAATGTTTTTGGTTATTTTATTTTTACGTCAAAGATGGCATATTTATTTAATACGTAAAAAAAATTAATCCAACAAACTTTTATCTTAAAGAAGAAATGGTAAACACTTGTTAAACTCGATTCAGTAGTTCTTGAAGTAAGAATGCATATCCATACAGACGTACATACATAGATACATACATATATACGTACGATGCCTGTACGGATATTGGATACGTAAATGCATTAACTGTTAAATTCATTACACTTCCTCTGTTGTGTGGTAGTCGGGCAAAAATACGCTAAAACATAAAAATATATTTTTGGGAATGGTAGCGTGTTTCGAAAGTGTGAAATTATAATAACAATGTAACTAGACGGTCAAAAATATTAGCCTAATCTCAATGTTGACCTCTGCTGTCAGTCTGACTAATATTGTATTGCACGACTCTTAAATATTTACCGAAGACTTAGATACAATACATAGTCTGAACTGGTTGGCGTTCCACAAAATCTGTACTAGATTGTTACACCCGTTAGTTAGCAAATGAATCCAAAACTTCATCTATAGTGTCCCATCCAGTAATCGTAGAAAAAAACTTAATGAATTACGTCGTACACTGTATGCATAATTTTCTGACGCAGAGGGTAAAAATCTTAAACATATACAATAAAAAAAGAATAAATAATGTTTCCTTCCCTCACCTACAACCGGCCAACAAGCTCTGCCTGTATATCTCGACGCTCGATTTCCCGGTGATCTGGTGTCCGGTGAGGTAAGTGTTGTGCGAACTGTTGATGAAGTAGTGCGCCAGGGGTTGTTCCATATCATCACTAAGGTCTAGCTTGTTGGGCGCCACTATTGGATTGTCTTCTGACATCACGAATCTGGTTCGAAACATTTTAACAAAAAATCACCGTGTAAATTAGCTTATTTTCGACTAAGTAAATTAAAAATTAATATTATAATATTGACAAGAAACAATAAAGTGTTTTAGAATGCTAATGACCTTCGGACGAAAAGTTTGATGATAACTTTACTTAAAGCACGATCGCACACAAAAGAAAAAAAAAACCGATTCTCATCCTAAATATTTTAATTATTAGACAACCTTATTTTGGTCCTTATCTAGTATAGAGAATCATCCTTATTCAACGTAGCTATCGCTTTCTTTTCATCCACTGTTAGAATGTACGCTCCTACCGCCCATTTTCATATTTCTAATTTTTCATAGCTTACTATAAGCCTTATACAAATAGTGATGATGGCAAAGAGCGGTCAAGGACTTTTCTTTCCTGTAAAGATGGAGGCACAGATACGAATCCCAAACGCGGACTAATTGACCAATGAGTTTTAACATAAGTCAAAATCAAACCATTCGTTCCTTGTTCCAGAGAGATCACGTTACGCAGCCGGCATGGGATGCCGCCGCGACGAGTTGACGACAGGTCGTTAACAGCTCCCCAACTCGCGATGGAACTCAAACTGATCGCAAAGTCGGCTATGAGGAGATATGCCCCGGCGATGGCGTGTAAAGACTTTACGACAACATCATAAGACGTACCTGAGGAACCCGTCGAAAGTGAGCTGAGCCCTTTGCTGGTGGTACTTGTTGTGCTCGTGCGTCACGATCAGGTCCTTGGCGCGCTGCATGTCCGCGTAGGGGTGCAGGATCTCGTTGAGCCGCGGATCCCTCTGCACTTCGTTGAGAAAATTTACCAACTGCGTCGCAGACATATGCGGCTTGCTGTCCGTTCTGACGGGCAAACAAGTTATTACCGAAAGTTCACTTTAGCATTCAGAAAAAAGGGCATATCTAACAATTATTTAAAAATCATTTATATACGTGTTCATAGGTAGGCAAAAAAAGGCGCATTTTATTATCCTTTAACGTTATAGGATTGTAAGGTTATTCATGAGAATAGCATTAATAAAATACCATAGATCCGTACAAATGCATCCAATTTCATTGGTAAAGTAAATTAAAACTATGAAATATTTTTGAAATTCAAACATTTGAAATAGAATAAATAAGGAAAGGCTAAATTTGATAAAACAAAGAAAACTTCATTCCTCAGTTTACAAATTTGTCAGTGACATTCTTCTTAGATATGGCAGGAAAAAATGTAAAGCTATTAACAAAATATACCACGACGCTGAGTAATAACAATTATTATGTTATTTATGTTAACATCATTCTAGATTACACCTAAGTCAAAACACATATTACCTACATAACACGATAATAATGCTACGTAACATTACAGCTTCCGGTGATTTTTGTGGGCAAACCAAAGGCGATATTAATTGTTACAATTTGACAACCTTAAACGATACTTACAATCACCTAAACTGTTAAATTGTATTGACTTTACTAAAAAAGGAAGCATTTGAACAGCTTGCATTAACACCAATAATTTTTTTTTTATCCAAAAGGTGAAGTAAGTAGCAAAGTGAACCAATGCACAGGCGGAAGAAATCAAACATACGTAAATTTGAAAAAAAAAATTTAAACCACATTATGAGTGGTAGGGCTTAGCTGTGTTCACCTCAGTTGAAACACGAAAATAGACCGGCTCGGACTGGTGAGATACCACACTCTCACAGTATACAGATGTGAAAGAACAGCTTTCGTTGTTTCTATTCATCTAGTGAGTGAGAGTTCCGGTGGTCCACTCCCCTTCATAAATCCCCCCTACGTCAGATATTTTATTCCTACCCACGACCGGCAGCGCACTTCTCTGGGGTTGTAAGTGTCTATGGGCAACGATAAAAATCAACTCTGTGGTGGCTTACAAGCTCGTTTTCACCTCGAAAGTTGTATAAAAAATCCTAAGAGATTTCCCCCAGTACATTAATGCCGATGTTGAATATTAAATCCAATCTAATACTGACCTAATACTTTTCAGGCATTAATCGACACAAAATATTGAATTGGCAAATTATTCAGTAACGCGTCTTCGTGCCATTTCGCAAATTCTCAATATAGATTTTTCAAAATTTTTTCAAAGAACAACATTTTCTACTTAAAAGCAGGCAATAAGGACGACTCACAGACTGTTGAATATCTTCTGCACCTCGATCCTCTGTGTCAGGTTCTTGTAGAAGCCGAAAAAGTCCTCGAACTGGAACTTGGCCAAGCTGATGGTATCGTTCTTCCCGATGGGCAGGCCGGACTCACTCAACGCTTTCTCGACGCGCCTCTTGTCGTCTTTGTGCTGAGCGAAGAGCCTCACGACACTGTTACGACGGTAATCAAATGTAACCGAAAGTTATGTTTGCTTGCACTAAACTCTAATATATGATAAACTTATTTTTATTTAAAACATATTTTGAGAGTTCTTTTTTTAGCTCGCTTTGTGTTGTCTGTCTGTTCTTATTACGTAAGTGAATTTTAAATCAGCTTCCGTTACCGAAATAGACGGAAATATTGCGTATACGTAATTGTGGTGGCAATAAGTATTACATTACTTAAAGAGGTCAATGTACAATAACTTATTTAAAAAATATAAAAATTAATTACAACACTTAAAGTGTGTGATCGCTTTAGTTCCAATTTTGTTATTGTATTGAACTCTGATATTTTCTTTGTTTGCATAAAATTTAAATTATCAAATGACATATACGTACGAGCCAAAAGAATGGACCCAAAAATGTTTTAATTAAATATTACGAAATTACTGAGAAGTCTATTTCTACCTTTTGCTAAAAAATCTATATTTATTTCGTACATATAATTTTATTGAAAAAGGGCACTTCCATGAATTATTTTGACTGTAACGTTAACAGAAAATTGAAAAACTATAAATATTTTGAATGTAAAATATACGCATACTTAATCCAAGTATTTCACGGATAATCTTTACAAAAGAACGACATAAGATAATCGCTATGATAATCGCTATACATCAGTTGTTATAAACAAAAATACGATAAACAAAGCACAAGAGTGCAAACCGTTTCGACGTTGACCCAATGGCCGGACCAATGTTGACACTGGCACGCGACAGCGGCCTTGACGCCGCCTTGTTTAATGTGCGGAAAAAAATTTGGTTGCCTGTAAAGTCGGTATACGGGCGAAAGTTTTACGACAACGACTTTGAATGGTAAAATCATTTTAATGTGAATATTCATTCGTATAGTAGGAAGAAGGATGAAATAATAGTAACAATTTAAAACATTTATTTATACATTATATTTAAAACATTAATTTATACAAAGAATCTCGCACTGAATTTCATATTTTATTTTACCTTTACACATACATACGATTTATACAATATACATAGCACATTTGCAAGCTATGCACTAATTCTCTAGTGCTGCGCGCGCAGACCGATTACGCGGCGGGCCTCTTCTCGTTTGACTCATCGTTACGTTACCGAGCGTTACACTTGTGACTTCGTTTGTTCACATCTGATTTAGGCGTGTTAATAATCGCTCGAATACGATAATAGGACATCATCATCGTGATTACGCGGCACCTATTCTCGTTTTACGTGACATTGATGGTTCGTTTCCTCTCGTTCGATATGTCGTGCGATAATAAGTGCGATGCACACTGAGACACGTTCGCACGTAACGCACTATTTGCGGACGTGTAATTTGCTCTGGTAGCGAACGTGCGCCGTGTACGACGCAGCACGGTCGCAGCAGTCAGCGTCGGCTCCAGCTCTCGGTCAGGGTAGAGCTGGACCGAGTTTCGGCTTCCTTTGGTCGACACTTTCACATCGCGAACATTGTGATTCAATTTACGATAAATAAATAATAACAAGTTTTTTTATACTATAAACATTTTTGTCGTAAAAAATCAACGCTTATTGAATCTAAATTAAAAGAAATAGCGAGCGAGCCCCGCGCTTCTCAAAGGTGCCATGAAAAATTGTTTTTTGGATTTGGCACTTTATCGCTTTTTGCCACCTGGCGACTAGAGCTACCGATGCTCTTGCTGGGCTGGCGCTGGCGGCCCCGGGATAGAGGGCCAGCCTAAATCCTGAACGAGAAGAATTTAAGAGGCTATTCGGAAAACTTTATCAAAAGAAATAGATTTTTCAGCAAATACAGTAAACTACACGATTAAAATTTAAAAGAAAAAATCCTTATTGAAGGTATGATTTAGTAATTTGATAAAGAAATACGATAGGAAAACTTTTCGTAAAAAAAAATTACGAAATAACGCGTTTTACAGAAGAGAAAACCTTAAATATTTCTTACAATTATATCGAGTTAAGTCTCCATTTTTACGGGGAAGCATAAAAACAGTTTATGTTTGCAATACCAAGTGTAAAGAGGATATTTGAATTATTATCTAATTATACTACGCACGAACATTTATCTGTTTTGTGCATACACTATTTCACTTTGCGTATACATCGAAAGGGATCTCCTGCCGCAGTGACAGCGGTGGTACTAGCTCACACTCGTCACATCACATCATGAATAACTAATGTCATCTCGTATTTAGGGCGGCGTGTGCCTCCAGCGGTCGACAGAAGGCCGCTTTTGACATTGATCAAAACATTTTTTGACCTTCGCTTTAAAAATAAAATTAATAGACTAAAATTTTAAATCTTTAAAGAAACCACTACATACAATATTTAAATGTTAATCTAAATACTCATTAGGTTCGAGGAAAAAGTATTCTTAATTCTATCTTATTAGGCCCCCACCGTCCGAATGAAAAATATGACAGACTACTTTTTTATTAACTTTGAACTGACTCGATTATAACCTAAATAATCTACTATAACTAAAATCACTACAAATATTGTCCGTAAATTTGTTTTTAGATCATACTTATTTAACCTGATCTAAGTTAAATCTTTAATTGACATCATAAATACACATTATTTAACATGAAATCCCAACAATGAATTAATTTACGTCGAGTTTTTATTAAATAAAAAAAAAAAACTACGTAAGTACTTAACAGAAATCCAAACTTACTGCTTTTTTATACACCCTTTTCATTTAGCATAACTAGTCGTGACTAAGTTGAGGAATAATTAGAAATATATCCGAAAATAGTATTTTTAACAAACGGACACACAAAATAAATGTGTATACTTATGTATGTTAGGGGTCCTATACATATTTCTTTGGGTTAATATAAAGATGGTAAATGTAATCGATACACCCAAAATCAAACAATGTTATCTACATGTTTTTTACAAATATATTTTTAGATGTTTATCGCAATACGTATATCTACATAGTAACATATACACTTTCGTATCAATTATTCTGCAGTCGCGATTTCGCGGTCATTTTCTCGATTTCGCCGCACGCATGAACTTATCCATAAAAATAGCCTTCATGACGCCGTCATCGTGACAGCGTGGACGCACGTATTAAAGTTTCACTCTCATATTTTCTCCAACACTTCAATAATACCAAATTGAACATTCTGTTACCATGGATTTTCACACAGACCACTCCGATTAGTTTCGTGAAAAAAATATGATAAATCATTACAATTAAATAAAAGATGAGAATATACCACCGTGTGGTCGTACACATTAACCGATTTAATAATTGAAAAATAGTTAGTATTAAGACAACGTCGGTCTAAAGCTCTAAAATCTGTGACCATAACTAATATCTTTGCTCACTGCAGAATAACTTCGCGGCATATCATAATAGAAAATAGACCTAAGTTCTCAAATATGACAATTTTTGTGTTATATCTTAATATTTTATTAAGGGAATAAAGAATTTTTCGTCTTGAGCATATTTATGTAATAATATGGGTTTTATATTAATTTTAGTATCATCGGAAAGCTCATGAAGTGAATTTGTGCCTTTTTATGATGTCATATGTCTTTCGGCAACAGTTAATCTATTATGTTAAGTTTTCGAAGTAGTCCTATTCAGCACTAAAGGTCATTAATTATATATTTCATTTTGTATTCGTGAATTTAGTTGCATTCAATGAATGCGGTAGAACAAGATTATTCAAAAAAAGAACTAATTATATGAATAAAAAAAAAGATTTTTTTTTTAATTTTCACTGTCCCTAAGTGACCGCGGCTGGTCGCTATAGTTACCGTATTGAAATACACTTAGCTGTTCTTCGTGAGTAATATGACAAACCAACGGGCGGATCTCGACCTTCATGCGACGTACCTAAGTAATATATCATTCGATTTATATTATAGAAGATATGCAGTACCTTCCATATATATATCCTATATAATATAAATATTCTAATAAATATTACACATAAAGTTCTATCTAGGTTAGATATTTCGTATCAAGAAATCCCGGTTACCGTCTAAACACTGGTGAAAGCTCACAAAACAAAATATTTTCGTTTATGGGTCACAAAGACGAAGTCTACTATTTTACCTTAATACGATCTTGTCTACAACACTACAATATTTAAGAACTTCAGGCTTTTAACTATCTTTTAAAATGCAAGCCATTATTTGCGCACGATATCTTCATTACTTTTTACTCTAAACCGACATCTTGGCTAATTATATAAATCCACAGAGGTCTTTTAAATGGGAAATTATAATTAGAACACTAATGTTGGCATATTTGCCGCAGTGCTGTCTGGCAGATCGGTTGTTCCGCCTTTACATGGTCGCGAATACCGACGTGTCGATGTAGTATAGAAACAACCAGTAATTTCAGTACGGAAATAATTATATAATAAACATATATTTTAAAATTAACTTAAAAGAGTTAAACAAAGTTACGATAAATTGTTAAAACATTTAAAAATGGTCAACGAATAGTTAGCCCGCGAATGATGCGAATCTCCGCATCACATTTGAACTATTTAAGTTTCTAAAAATAATAATAATAATAATTCTTTATTTTCCTCCACAATAGTTTAAAATGCAAGATTACAAAAAATGTACAACATTAGGAATTACTGTGGGGGACTGGAACCCAAACTAAGTTCAACTTGTGTTATAGGTTTCCTTCCAGGCACCCACTCTTGAGCATCACGGTCACATATTTATTATGAATGTTGCCATTCATAATGTTGACTTGCCATTTGACGAAAACAATAAAAATGTAAATGAATGATATGAAAACAATAATAATAAAATATATTTAAAATGTAAAAAATAGTATTCCTAAATTTCATGTTATGATGTTTAAAAGAGCCTCAGTATCATCATAGTTTTGCTTCAATAAGAACTGATTGATTCTATGTTTACACTCAAATTTCGTTAAGGCATATATTGGCAGGGATTTATTCAATTTGTTATATAGATACGGTGCCAAAAATTCATAGAAACGTTGTGCAAATGTAGTCGAAGTTCTGTTTAGCGGGCACACATTTCCACGTTTTAAATCTACGAGTGCTGCATCGAATGTGAGCACCGAGTGCTCTTTAAGAATTGTATTCAGAATAAATAGTTGACGGACTGTTAGGACTTTCCAGATTTTGTACAGTTCTAAGGTGGGATATCTAAAAGGAAGAAAAGAGCTAACCTTCAGTACTAATCTTTGAGCCCGTTCTAAGTTTATAATACTAGTTTTACATGCGCCGCCCCAAGAAGTAATACAATAAAGTATAATGGATTGACAAAGAGAGTAGTAGACAGTATTAAGAGTCGGAAAATCAGCGACGTGCCTCAGTGATTTAAAAATGTAAATAAGCTTGCAAATTCTACTTGCAAGTAAGTCAATGTGTGGTCGAAAGCTAAGTCTATAGTCGATAAGAACACCAAGATATTTATATTCATCCACTCTCTGTAATTTAGGACACAAAAATCCCCACATATAATAAAATTGTAACACATCCCGTCTCGCCCGCTAGCCTGTTAATGTGCTTCTAACTGGAAACCACAGATGCGACTTACGTGCTTTTTTTTAGTCTATAAATCTATTCTCTAGAAAATTGTGTGAATTTTCCACACTGTATACACCGTCTGGCACTTTTAGCGTCGCTATAAATCGAGGGATATTTGCGGAAGGTCACTGGATTAATGTTGTAGATCGTTACAGGAGACGGTACGTCAAGAATCAGGATTTGAAGCGAGATCGAGAGTGAGACCGGTTTCGGATTCGGGACGGAATCTTACTAACGATGTAAGAATTTCCACTATATCGGAGTGATTCAAACCGCGGGCAAAAACACAAAAGCTAGTAAACAATAAAACTTTACGTGTGCATTGCATTAATCGTAAAACAAAAATTGCAATGCGTGCTAGCATGAAACAGAATACGCTCTGCCTTTCAAACCCGGACAGGAAAGCGTCGCGAACCAAACCAATTTATACGGCCATTTGTATGCCTACAACGTGACAAATAAATATTCATCATAATTGAAAGAACCAAGTTAACCGGTCCTACAACGCAACACAGCCGTGTACACGTTACGGTACAAAACGTCGAAAATTAAACAATACACGTTGGAAATAAAACTAACCGGTTCCACGACGTTAAGAACCCAAATGCGTTTATAGCGACGTCACGGCTACTCTGATAGTTTGGTAGTATCATCATGTTACTAATCAAAAAAATTATTATTAAAATTATTAAAATGATTTTATCTAAGTTCACATATTTAACTTCTAAATTTCAAACTTTTTGTGGGGTACGACGGGCAATCAATACCGTTATCGAAATTAAAGGCTATTATTAAATTCCGATAAAAATTGTTTCCGCATTTTATATACAACCAACTATCTAGATAACGTCAGCAGGACTGAGACTACTGATATTTCACAGTTATTACAGATTCAATGTACTCTGACATGGCTTTTAGTATTCAACAAGATATGTTCTATGTTCTACATCCACTTGGTATAAACGAGGCGAACAGAGTGTAGACTCTGTTCGCCTGGTAAAAATTGTAATGTGAATACATATGCAGATATATATACACATTACAATTTTTATCTGTTTGTAAAATTGTTATCAAATAGTAAACGCCGTTGTTATTATTTCCTTTAAATCTATGTAAATTTCTTAAAAATACTACAGAATTAAATAGGTTTTTTTTTTTAATTTCCAGTATTGAAAATACGAGAAAATGTTTGATATTTTCATTCGGTTAACGCGAAAATATTCAGAATGCACGATCCTAACACCGCACGTACATTGAATTCGTGATTTTAAAAGCTTTCATTTAGAATTCTACTTGATGCAATTGAAAAAAAAATTCCTTTTCACCCTCGAATACGCCCCAAATCAAAATTTAAAGCTGTACAAGCGACTGTAATAAAGCTACCGACTTCGGCATCGTAGGAAAATATGCATTACTATATTCACTGAATTCGTAAAGGATCCACTTTAAATAGCGAACTGACCTAGAAATTATTCAACATGATTTCTAGTTTTAATTTTGCGTACGGATACAATACGTTGGAGTATGCGCCGCGCAAAGTACTCATATTATAATGCCGTAATGTATATTATGTGTAAAAGCTCCGTTTTACTATCTGACCTATGATAGTCGATATAGAACGTAACTGTGTTAAGTTCTGATTTTCAAAGTAAGGGAAGTTGTATTATTTTGACTTATTTATTAATGAAAGGACGGTATTTTTATATCACTTGTTAAACATCATAACCTATTATTATATGGTATTAAGCATTACAATTTATGACAGAAAAAGCCGATGAAGCAGTATTTTCTTAACAACCGGTTAATAATAGAGTCGTGTTGAATCTATTGATCAATTTCCATGAAATACCTCCAATACAATATAAACAACAGAGAGCGGGATAGGCTAAGACCGTACTCAAATTTTGGAACATATTTAAACATTGTATGACGCATTGTACAATAAATGAAAATGTCACTTAGTATGTACCGTCGACACTTTTATAGCTTTAGAAATTATAAATGAACAAAAAGTAATTTAACAAATGGTGATAATATTTTCCAAATAAGATTGCCTCGTCGGTCGACGAATCCCCATTTACCTTTTTTTAATGAACTATTTCAGTTCATATTGTACACTATTTAATCAATTCAATGACAATATTTAACTAAACAAATGTAATTTGAGGCCGATTCCGCCATCGTCAAGTAATCTTTCAAGTAAGCTACTGCTCACTTAGTTTAGTTTCACATTGCATTCCACAATTTACACGTAGCATTGCTCGACAAATAAAGTACCGAGTAGAGCATGGGGTGCAACAGTTGCCCTGTTCACAGGGCAACTGTTGCACCCGTAAGAAATTAGTAAGGGCTCCAACCACGCCATTTCATTTTCCAGTAAGCGGAAAATGAAATGGCGCTCCTCGTGTGATCATATGATCGGCCTGTCATCTCGAATTCGCTTCCGTTCTCCAATTTGACGTCAATTTGACATGGCAGAATATGACAAGTTTTTTCCTTGATCACAAAAAAAATATATATTCCTTTGCGGTGGTATGGCGGCCATTTGGAACCGTCGAACAAGTGTGGCATGATGATTCTCGTGAATGGCTACTCGACGATGATTAGCTATGTAAAAATTAGCCTGGTACAAATGGTTGAATTGTTTTTTAAATTAATGTGTCCTCGTGGGTATAGCGGGCTGTACGTCACACCGGAAAAGCATGGCATTACGCTACCGCCTACTTCTTTTTTCATCGACTATTAGAAAAAACAAGATTTTTTTAGAACAAATCGTTTGACACTCGTAATTTAGCCGACATGTTCGATTAACGCTCACGCGATTGGATCACCGGAACCAGTGCTATGACCACCATTTTCCTTTTAGTCATTAGGTAATTAAACCCCTTAAAAGTCACCATGCTGGTACAAATGACCTGGAATTTTGTGTCACCATCTCCCGGTCTATTGATCATTATCATCCGCCTCATTTTATCCCAATGTTTATGGTCGGAATATAATATTTGACTTTCCACGCACAACTTTTCCCGTAAGATCCGCATTCTATATTAATAACATCCGTATCCTCATCCATATAATCCATCCACCTTTTCTTCGGTCTTACCTACAACTTCACACACGTCGTACACTACGGTACATGGCTTCCATCCCTCCTCCTCGTATTCCCATATCGTGTTAACGTATGTCTTGTCAGTCAAGAGTCATTATCAAACTTCCGCCGCCGTGCTCGTTTCACCCTTCATACACTCGCGTCCCTCCACGCATCCGTGAGGACAGCCACAACTCGGCTGAGCGGAGAGGCGTCTTACGTCGAAAACTTTTGCATCCCAGTACCCGGTGTCTTATATAAAGATTTTCCGAAGCCCGTTACCGACACATTCTTCCAATATTATTAAAAACTATTCATAACTGCAGAATGAGTTGATATATTAAATATAGTGTAGTGCAGCAGAAAAATTTGATTTATTTTGCAGTGGCAATTATTTGTGATAATTGTCATCGCGTAAACCTCTTTTTAATTTCAAGTCCGAATTGACTGTGTAGAAGTATAATTAGATACCATACATTAGCATGAGGAACACCGAAATTCGTGAAATCAATCGGTAACCAGTCGATAGAAAACTTATTGACGAGCTACCGTCATTTAATCGACGTGTATAGAATGCACTGTATTCGGTTATACATTACAAGAAAGAAAAGAAGTTACAAAAACCTTCATAATAAGAACCTTTAAAAAAGACAACAAAGTAACAATACACGATAATGGTAACGATAAACAATAGACACAAGTTTTGACACTAAACACTGATTAGATGTATGGGAAAACCATGTAAAAAAAGGTTTTCGTGAGTTCCTTGGAATCGACAAGAAACCGGATACAATAGATTACGACGCTTGCTATTATATCACTGGCGATCGTTGTACAAAAAGCGGATGGCAAACTTTTTATGCAAAAAATTTGATATTGTTTATTGCTTTTTAAACTTACGATATTTTTGTACAAGATTCGCAAAATAAAAATCGTTTTTTTTTTGGAGGCGGGGGGGCACCCTACTATTTAGGCTTATGATTTTATATTTGGTTACTCAGTATTCTTAATGTATTTTTAAATATGATGTAGAGTAACTCTACGTAGTCACTATTAATGAGTATTCATTGTGCATGATTGTGTGCATTTACACATTCTTGCTCCTAATTAGACATACACTGATGTACTTATTCCTTATTTATAATGTCTTATCCTAAGAACTATATTCCTAGTTTATCCATTCCTGCCTTTATAATGTTAGTATCAGTTAGTGTTTTATGATGTGTAACAATAACAGATATATGTGCATGCATCAATTTTAAGTATGAGCTGTTAATAAATAATGACTGACAAGCAATAGATATCTGTAGTTATAATTAACTAAGAAGTATGCATGCATTTACACATTTATATATCTAGTTTAACTATTTAAAGTTCAACTTATTTCTTAGAGTTATTATTATGAAAATGTTAGTCTATGGGTTGGATTATTATTTGTTTGTTAGTATTTAGAATTATAACAGTGCTTTTGTTCGAGTCCGTCAGATTCCTGTGAAAACAACCTATGAAGGCAAGAGTTGATATAGACAATGTCAATTCCACTATAATTATATAAGGTATATTAGTGATTAAGTTGGTATTTAGTATATTTAGACTATTGACAAATAAGGGATGTAAATTTGACCTTGTGCCTGAAATATTATAGCGATTTTCTGGCCTATACTTTTTAAACTGGCGTTTATTGATTGTTTGCAAGTGTAGTTTAGTTAGTTTTTTACGGCAAGCAATGTGTAAAGGAGCGATCTCAACGGAATTTCCTTGATAGCGACGATCTGGGCCTGCCACAGCACAACAAGGCACAGCACAGATTCACAAAATAAATATAGTATTCGAAATTAATGTAGCGTGTGTAAATAAAGTTCCAAGTGTTTAATGGGGTCGCGTCGTCATTCACGCGCAGCACTTCTGTACTGTGTAATGTGTAGAGAAAATATTTACAATGTGTGTTCTTAAAGAGATAACTACGCTAATTACACTATTCTTGATAATACTAATAACTAATTAGATAATAATATTAATTATTAATTAGAGAGCGATGCAAAAACACATCTGTGACGGTAGGCAGCAGTGTTCGTTCTCACCTGACACCTTGTGTTATTTGTTATCAAAATTAAGAACCAATTATGAAGTCAACGATTTTCATCACCAGACGAGGCTATCGAAGAGTATTAAAAACTTTCCGAGGTCACTAGGCAGGAATAGCATACATTTTTTCAAAATAGGTTTATTCGTATGAAAAATTGATTAATCATACAAAATTTTAAAACCTTTAATCTTGATCCCAACCATTATTTTTTTTAGGTAGGCATCATTGAATTAATATATATCTTTTCAGTCCCACTCTCATCACATCACAGTAAACGATATGAAATAGTATTACGAAAAGGGTTACGCAATAATTTTGTATTAATGAAAACATCTATTAATTATATATTTTATATAAAAGTTGCTAGCTCCAGCAAATGTATGCTAACATATATATATATATATATATATATATATATATATATATATGTTACATGAATCAGCACTCATATAATTGGCACAATTAAGGTCGTAGGTCACGATGGAATATTCATTCTAATCTTGAATAACAATAAAAAATGATCCATGATTCACTCCCGGATCTACCCAGTCGTCAACAGAATATCGCGCAACAGACAACAGAGTCCTCAAAACAAGGAGGCGCCACCTCTTCTATAGACATATACAAATATGAAAAAAAAAATTGTTTAAAATTGCTATTACTTTGTATGATTTCTGTTTTCTTTTCCTCTTCAATATTCAAACTATAAACAGAACCCACGTTCGCGGCACTCAGCATGGAGGCCAGATGCTTCACATACTACCTACATAACTCAATTATTACAATATACAGTACGCGTGCGAATGAGATTTCTGAAAAAAAAACCTTTTTTAAAAACAAGCCTTTATTATTTGTCAATAAAATGAACTAAAAAGTTAAAAATAAATTAACTATGATAAGAAATATAACACTTTATAAGTTCATTGTAACCTTTAACGATTATTAAGCTTCTTCGTCTACGACAAAATAATTCCATATCGTACATAATTATATATTTTTAACACTTAAATTTAGACCTCAATTATTAAATGTTCCCATTTTTATCACAGTCTCAATTTTATAAATAAAATCATGTTACATGATGATAGCAAGAGGAAAAAGAAGGTGATAAATGTTCTTAATTATACCATCAATACAGACAACGGGACAGGTGAAACTAAATAAAAGCTTGTAAAAAAAAAAAGCTTTATATCTGACGTTGTCTGTGTATTTGTAGTATGTACTGAACCGATTTTGAAAACTCTCGCTAATAAGGAGTTTCTTGAGTAAAATGGCCTATTAACATTTCCTTTTTGCTCCATCTTAATATTATAAGATTTTAAAAATTCTTTCTCTCATAGAAAGCTCAAAGAAATTCCCAAGTAATATAGCCTAAATTTTATTTTGATACTAGCATTCACTCTGGCTTTTCCAAACCGAAAGTATGAAACGTCGAGACTGGGCTCGAAATCGAGGACGGGACCAAGGGGAAAATCAACTGTGGGACCAAAATTATAATTAAGAACGTGACCAGAATCGAAATAAGAAACAGTATTGAGGTCAGAATTAAGAGAGAGTAACAGGTGTCCAAACTGGAACGACTATCGGAATGAACCTAGATCAAGAACGAGGATGGAATCAAAAACGGGACTACGACAGCAATCAAGAGTGAAACAAAATTACAACGCGGACACGATCCGGATCTGAACCGAAAATAAGATAGTGATCGGTTTATTGAGTGAGGGCGTGATCAGTCGATATGCACGATGAAGGAATTGATCAACGCGGGCGCAACCGCGGAGAAAAACTAATATTATATACATGAACAACTATATTAAATAAGAAGATTTACCATGTGCACGTAATACTTTTTTCTAATTTGCGTATTTCTAATTACAACAGTTTCAATTCTCTAATTACAATGTTGTATAGAATATAATACAATGAACACAAACTTTTAGCCCATATTTTACCCCTTGGGTTTGACATACAAAACTCTGAAACACTTTTTTTATTTGTAATGAGCAACCCTTAATACAATTTTTCATGCTTCTAGTTTCAGAAAAATCGGGACTCCCACAAACTTTCACCCATTATTTTACACCCTTGAACTTTGAATTTTCGCTAAAAAATCGCTTGCTATTGTATTGCTAAGTCATAAAAGAAGCCTACTGTCCAAACTTCGTGCTTCTCACTTCGAAAATTCCGGATCTGCCGGCTCGGTCGGTCTTCAAAGTTTTTTTCTTTATAATATTAGTAGGTACGGAGCTTAAACGCTCGATTACATATAATAAACGAGCTTCTTAAGAAAAGACTTTCTTTGAAAGCTCTTTAATATTCCGCAAATTTTCAGCGACATTAAAACATTGTACGATATAGACCTAACCAAAATAATAAGTACATACAGTTGTGTACGCCAAGTCTGTTTATTTCGTAACTAAATTGGTCATTGATTGAATAGGCACGATGACAATTTTTTAAAAACTGTACTATAATGCTCAAAAATATACATTATTAATAATGAGTAACATATTTCTGCTAAAATCAAAGTTTTAGATATTTTTAAAGACATTTTAGTTTATAAAATTTCAATTCCCACCAAAACCCTTGTCAGTGTCAAGGCGTCGCTTCTGACGTCACGGTTGAATAACCAAAACGTAAACATAAGACGCTCATTGAATACTTTAGTTATTTTGTGCTATTAAATATGAATTCCAAAGTGTATAGAGGTTGTGCGGTACCCCAGTGTAATAACACATCTATAAAAACACCTAATAAGTTATTTGTATTCGTTCCACAAAAGAAAACGATACGAGACAAGTGGCTAAAACTTGCAAGGCGGGATGCAACAGGGATATTGCCTACTGCTCACCTTTATTTTTGTGAAGATCACTTCGACGTAAGTTTGTATTTGGTTTTGTTGATTCTAAAGTAGTATGTGGTGCAATAATCTTGTCAGAGGTATGAATTAAATAATAAACAATATGTTTTGAGGTTAGGTTAGGTTAGTCTTGCTCTGCTCTGATGTTATCTATCTTAATAGATTTTTTTTATTAATATTTCAGTTACCAAATGATATGGAGAATTATATGGAATATCATGTGATGGGATCGGTGTCACAGGTTCGCATGAAACCAGCATGTATGCCCTCAAAATTTCAATGTCAACCAGATCGAAGAAAACGAACATTCAATGCTACTAAACGACCATATATTCTCAAAAAACAAAGACTGACATTAATTAAAGAATGTGAGAAAGATTTAGAAGAAAGATCTGTTACTACAAAACAGGTGGAAGTCGGAGAGAGCTCTTCTGGAATTTCCGGTAACTACATATTTATCTGTATTAAAAATTTACTTCATTTTCTTGAATAAAAAATATCTATTTCTTGTGTGATCAATAAAGCAATGCTACAAATTGAATAACTTGTCATTGTTAGGTAACCAATTCTTGGCATTGCATATGAGTATGTACACGTGGGTATTCTGTATTGTATTTATGTTTTTTTTCTCTTTCAGTTTCACAAGCTTATATAGAAAATACTTCACAAAAAGATTCACATAAGTCAGCGGATAAAGCAACTCAAGTACTCATAACATATAAATTCAGAAGTAAAGCCATACAAACAGAAGTGAATTTAGTAAACCAGATGACATCACCTTTGAAACCTTTTAACCAATCTGTTTCCACATCACGATTTAAAATTAAAAGTTGCATTACTGCCAAGCCATCTACATCCATGATACAGAAATATTCTAGGAAACTTTTTACAATTGAGGAAGAATCTGATAGTGATATCTCATTTGCACCATCTATTACACATAGAGAATCATCACCATCAACAATATCCCAACAGATGAAATCTACTTCAGACTGCAGCGAATTAATCGAAGAAGATAAAAAACAAGAAGCATCAAAAATTCTGGAATACACTATGCTAAAAATAACAAAAAATCCACGATCTTATATTGGTGTGCCTAAAAGTTGCTACTACCTAATTGATATAATTAAAGAAAAAACTAATATTCCTGCAAATCATATACTTGTGTTTAAAAAAAATTAGATTAAATAACCCATTCAGAGAGCTCGCTGATGATTTTTCTATGACTCCGACTTATGCAAGCAAAATATTTTTAAAAAAATTGGTTGCCTGTAAAGTCGGTATACGGGCGAAAGTTTTACGTGACAACGACTTTGAGTGGTAAAATCATTTTAATGTGAATATTCATTCGTATAGTAGGAAGAAGGATGAAATAATAGTAACAATTTAAAACATTTATTTATACAAAGAATTATATTTAAAACATTAATTTATACAAAGAATCTCGCACTGAATTTCATATTAACAAAATTTTATTTTACCTTTACACATACATACGTATTTATAACATAACTTGCAATACATTTGCGTACAATGAAACAGCGTTTACTACAACTTAACTTGTTCCTATTGAGTGGAAGGGAATGTCTGTCTCTCTTAGGCGGGCTAACCATGCCAGTGGAAGGGACTCGCTCTCATTGTGAGCGCATAACGTGAGCGGAGCGTAACGCAGTTTCTTGAAGTGTCACCCGGCAAACCAATTTATAAGACGTTGTCACGTCTAAATATTCCAGTAATTGCTAGTGTAATACGTCCATTTCTAGTGAAATTAGACAATGAATTAATTAAAAAAAAATTACCGATGGCTTTTAGGCACAAATATCACAATGTGACTTGCATCATAGATTGCCTAGAAATAGAGGTGCAAAAGCTTTCGAAAGCCTTACATCAAGCTCTCTCATGGTCAGAATACAAAAAGGCTAACACCATCAAATATCTTGTGTCCTGTACACCAAATGGTTTGATTAATTACATTTCACCAGGCTACGGAGGAAGAATAACGGATACATGTTTGGTGGAACAATGTGACTTTATAATGTGTTTACAACCTGGCATGTATGTGATGGCAGACAGAGGGTTTAAACATGTTGAACAGTATTTACGGAAAGAGGGAGTGCAGTTAGTACGGCCTCCGAATGTAACAACTGGGGCAAAACTGTCTAAAAGTGAGGTCAGAGAAACAAAACAAATTGCAAGCCTGAGAATACATGTGGAGAGAGTGATTAGACGATTACGGGAATTTAATATGTTGAAGCCACATGCATGTGTCAACCACAACTTAGTAAAAGTGCTTGATGATGTCATCACCATTGCTTGTGGTTTAGTGAACATACAAGATTCATTAATTAAATAAAACATATTTTTAAAAGTTGCATTTTATTTACATAAATGTTAAGAAATACTTCTGTATAATAATGGATACACATTATCTTTCCATGAAGAAACAATAATATTCAGAAAATTTGATACATATTTCTCATCATACATAACACTAACTATTTCTACATTTTATTTTCACTGTAGTCACTATCAGCAACACAATAGTAGCCTTTTTTAAGTCCTGTCAAGTACATTTGGAGCTGCACCTGTAAATAAAACTTCTGCGTTAGTTTCCCATCACATACATATTTTTTTAAAGTTTTTGCACTCGTGGGACACTTAATTTCAATGATACTATTTTCACAGATCCCATCAGGCGATCCTGCTATCATAGGATGCATTTTAGAAACTATGAGACCACACTTGTTAATTTTTTTTCCAAGTTTTATACTCACTGTCTTCCTTACTTGATCTTCCAATGTTCTGCCCCGTTTCATAGCCAATGTGTCAGGGAGTTTTCCACCCATTATTAATGCGATCAGTGTGCCATCATTGGTTTTGCACCGACTGAATTCAAATGCTCGTGAAGCTGTTATTCTGCCATATCTCAACTCATGCCATAAGGTACTGTCATGTTGGGCTCTTGTTACTTTTTCAATATTATAAACATCAGCATCAGACAATGCAATTTTTTCCAGAAATCTGTCACAGGAATTTTCTTTATATTCCAGCACCAATGTATGCATAGACAAACTTTCTGTTTGGTCAAAAACATAGTCATTTTGGTATTTTATTACCTCGCAGCTATTAAGCCTCCTTTTCTTTCCTTCCTCTAGAAACTTTTCAAATACTTCTGTATTTGATGGCAAGCTAGGTTTAGCATTAGACATTTCGCTAGCTGTTAAATATTTTAGAGTACTTCCAGCCCTGGAAAGTTTGGATTTCATCCAATAGCATTCGACGGATGTACAGGATGGTTCCTCTCCTGCGATGTATCCACATCAGAAATGCTATAGCATGTTTGCAGCCTCCTTGTGAAGCCACACAATCGTGACATTCTATTGATTTAACTGCCTCTTCCTGTTCGTCCATTATTAAAGTCACGCTATACAACTTTGCATGGACTTTATGTTCCGGGCAAACTTTACATTTTACTATGCAGATGTCTCCTTCGCGTTTAAGTTGTACATAACTTACAGCATCATCGCCATAGGATGGTCTGAAGGACCTAAAATAAGAAAAACAATGAATAAATATAAAACAAGACACATTATAAAAAATAAATTCATTACCTCAAATATTAATATGAAATACATTTAATGGTGTTTTAGATCTATTACTTAATTTTTAAAATATTATTTAATGTAGGCATCTAATGTTTTACTTACATGGAAGTTTTGACATTTCTAAATTCTGCTGAACAAAAGTCTTTGTTTGATGCCAAAAACTCTCCCAGCATCAACAAGTGGATTCTAGGCAAATTAGTACTGTTTGCCTTACTAAATCCTTGTTCCATGACTTGCGTAGTTTCACCTTCGTTTTAATAACACTAAATTTAGACTAGGTACTGTTTCAAACGTAATGAAATGGTAATTAAAGCCACAGGAGTTGTCCAAAGCTACAAGATGTACGCGTTTTTCACAGTGCTCGTAGTGTCGATTTCAACGGTGACGTAATTGGCTCTGATTGGTGTTCAATATATCATGGCGATTTACCGTATTTTGTAGATTTATTTTATCTCGCTCATAATTAAAATATAAAGGAGTACTTTGTAATCCATCACTCAAGTATTGTTGAATAAATACATAATTATAGTAATTTTTAGTTACTGTCATCTTGCCTATTTTGAATAGATGAAAGTATGTAGCTGAAATTTAGTCATTTTTAAAAGTTCATATCCGTGCGGTGTTCTCTTTGCCGACAGCCCGACGTGCGTTTATGTTGAAAGGATCCTTTAATAAAATAGCTACGGCGAGTTTCAATTTAAACACAACATATAGAGCAGAGCATCTGAAAAAGATTCTATGCATTTCAATGTAATTCTTCAAATTCTCTCTAAGTAAAGGAAAATCAAAAGTAAAGTACTTTTCCACATTCGACACGAACTGTCCGATGTTTATTAATGATCTAGCATAAACGACTCAACTCCCAAGGACTTGGAAAAGGTTAAAGTTTGTTAAAAGAAAAAAAAATGTACTTTAAAACAATAACAATACATCGCGTACAATAAATAACATACATGTATCCGTGTAATAAATTAAACAAGACGAATTTAAAAGAAACGCTGTCGCACCGTTTACGCGCACCGTCGACGGGGCATGAGGAACATTCAGCCTTTCAAGGTTCGAACGACTAAAGCGATAGCACATTATATCGATTGAACGGTACCTACGAAATATAAAAAAAAAAAACGATAATGCGAGATGTAAATAGGATGTTTTTCCCTGAACCGTGAGAAATAATCATCCATTTGGTTATTTCGGGATGTTTTGTTTCACAGCAAGCTCCCGGCAAGTGGATCATAGAATAGGTGGACTCGGTTGATGAATGAACGAATGGTGTACGAAAATAAATCCAATGATTTATGTTCCGAGTCGTGATGGCGTACGCGATCACTGCAGGACTATATAGTTTTCGGAGTTCCGCTCGCCGGTAGAACGCGAACAGCAAACTTCAAGTATTGCAGATGCCGCTTTGGTACACATCATTCCGTGTATTATCTGTATCTGTTTTCGGGAAATGAGTGATATATCAACGCACAGCTCAAACTAGTACGTTTAGACATGAAATTTTGCACAAAAATTCCTATGAAAACGTACGTAAGCACTAAGGATTTTTTGAAATGAAACCCCTAAACAGGTGAGGAGGGGGTTAAAAATTTTGATATATCGATTAAGGTATAACCCAAACTGTTAAGTCAGAAAGCTCGTAATTCTGAAGAGAGGGTCCAGTTATAAAGTAGACGAGCAGTAAGAACTTGTTGAAATTCAAGCCCTATAGACATAGAAAAAGGACACAAAATTTGATGTAACCAAACGGAAAGGCACAGACCGTTGACTTGGGAAGTTTGAAATTTATCATTACGATCCCTTGCACAGCGATAACATTCACCATAAAACGACATATACAATAGTAGAACTTAACTACTCCGGCGGTTGATTAAATATGATTACGAATTTTCGTAGTTGCTTCCTAAATTGTTCTTTATTGAAAAGTGTCAGTTTTTCGGTTGCTTAGTTACTTACTCAATTATTCATTTATCTATTTTTTTAATGGTAAGATTAATTTGCAATTCATCAGTTAGTTGTAATTTAGTACTTAATTTTGTGATTTACACATTTAATATCTTTGTTTAATCCGTATTTAAATATTAGAGGTATTATATTATTATTTGTTCTTTATTATATAGTTTTTAAATATTCCAATTTAGTAGATATAAAAAATTAAATAGTTTACAGATTGATATTGGGTATTACAGGTATCAATCTATAGATTTTCTATTTATCTAAATATCTTAAATCTCTATAGATATAATAAAACAGTAGAGAGAAATATCTACACAATTAACATATTTAAGAAATACCTACTTTGGGGGTTATTACACACATTAACAGAATAATTTTCATAAAATTTATAGACATAAAATTTCTATATGTCTGACTGTTTGCCTAATTTGTTCAGAACCATTCCAGTTACTAGACAGAATTTGATGAAATTTAGTATGAAAATAATTTATATCCAGAATAAATTTGTGATCAGTCACAATAACTTTGGATAACTCAATCGTGACTCAGTGATAGGAAAAATGGCGCTAGGATTGGAATCGAAAACAGAAACAAGATCGGGATCGCGGCTGACAGGTCATCGGTCGATTAAGAGATGAAAGAATTAATTCCTCGTTCACGAAGGCGAAGTCGCGGGTCAAAGCTACCCTAGATTCAGTAGTAATTCTTTTTTTTTTTTTGGTTTTCTATTTCAATTCTATGTCGAACTGTTAATTTAACCAATGTAGACAACGCACCGGTAAGGATTTAAATTAATAATGGTGTTTGTACTAACGGAGTTTAAATCACTTGATTTATTACTGGCTACACTCAGACTAGTAACAATGCTACTGCATCGCATCACAATTTCGTAAATATTTCAGTATGAAATACGAACTTAATTTATAGTGAGTATCCTAATATAAAAATTGCTAAATTACAATCCTTTATTACCAGATTGTAATTTAGCAATTCTACTAGCTATACCAACAACAAAGCTGCTGTCCGACGAACGCAGATCAAATCCACATAATAAATTGTGGTTATACACATCTTTTATTCAAACAGTAATTTCGAGCAATCGGGTGAATCACCTGAAAAACGATTGAAAAATAAGATAAGGGACACCCGAACGATTCGAGGCATAGTATATTGAGTCGCGTGACAATTTACGGATGGAATTATTATATACACGACTCATGCCGGCTAAGCATATTCGATGCTTATCTATACTAATATGTAGATAGAAAAGTTATTTTGTTTTTGTTCGAACGCGTTAATTTCTGAAACTACCAGTCGAATTTGAAAAATTCTCTTTGAATTCGCTAGTTCTTGATTCCTCAAGAACTAGCGAATTCAAAGAGAATTTTTCAATTATAAGCTATCTGAATACCAAGTGTATGATTCTTTTGAATACGCTAACCTCTAGAACTAAAATTCTTTTCGTATTTCATAGCCTAATTATTAAAAAAAGATTATAAGGTAGCCGGCATTACGCTGCATCTTTAGAAGTCGTGATTTTTGTCAAGGAAGTTATTGACAAAAAATGCCGCTTTGTCAGACATCTTCGCGTGCACTGGCTAAACCGTTTAACACATTACACATACTATAATGTATAAAAGAAATGTCGGCCTTTTGCGGTTTCACATAAAACACCACGACTCCATACATCTATTGCGTTTAATCGGCAAAAATCTCTTTTGTGTTATAAGAAAATATTAATTTCACTGGGTTCAATTGAACCGTGGTGGACGATAGACAGAACGGCAGGTCTAGGGCGTAAACAAACTCTGGCGCCGCTATACCTAAGCTTTGATGAATGAAGTTATCGGAGAATATTTTTGAAATATACAAGATAGTGTTTAATTTAATTAATATTATAATAGTGAAAGTTTGGATGTTTGTTATTTGATAACGCTTTAACGGCTGAATGATCAGCTGAAACTTTACAGTAATATAAGTTTATCAAAATAACATTATAGGCTATAACTTATAAAGTTACCAATTTACGCATGTGGCTTCGCTCGCGTGATCGTAGTACATCGTATTACGAATTATTTTCTTATGCCGATCGGTTATTGGCGACGGTGACGTTCACGTGAGGCTCAGGTCCAACATCAGTCTGGGATCGGAATCGAAAACAGGCCCGCGAACAGGATTAAGAGCGTAAGCAAGTTCGTACCATAATAAAAAATGTAGTGACAGTACGTGAGTTTTCTGTGTACGAGTTAGGGAGGAATTTAATTGAAGACGGAACCGAGATAAAGGTCGAGAAGCGAATCGGAATCAAAACAGGGATAAGAATCAGAATCAAAAGTAGGATCGAATTGGAATCGTGGTCGATAGCATTATCGCTCTAATCGAAAGATGGAAAAATTTATTCTACGTTCACGCGAGCAGGTGAAAGCTAATATAAATGCAGTCTCTGTCCATTTTTTAATTCATTTTTAGTACTTGAACTACTGGTATTTATAGGATTCGTTTTTTAGTACGAAAATACATTAACTGGTCAGTCTTTATTATTTACACACTGTATATTATTTTATACACTGGTATATGTCCGTGGTTCAATTCGTGTGAACTTAGAACGATTCCTATTTTTTTAATGCGATTAGTCATTTTATATTGGTAAGTAACACCATTATTCGAGGGAAGATAAAATTCAATATTAGTTCGGGATCAAAAACGAAAACGAGATCGTTTCTTTATAAAACAACGGCAGGACGTGTATTTTGTTGTAAGAGTACGCATTCCTCAGAAATTATTTAGCGGAATTGAATCGAGACCAAAGCCGTGATTGGAATCAGTATCTAGAACGAGACTGGAATCGGATTTGAGAGCGGGATCTGATAGAACCGAGTACGCGATCGGGTTTGGGATCATAGTTGACAATGTGATCAATCGATATAAAAGATGAAGATGTTCTATGTTCAAGGACGCGGAGCCGCGGGCGAAAGTTAATTGAAATCATAACGAAATTTACATTTTTTGGATAACGGGAACATTCCATCTTGGACGTCCACATATTATCACAGTACTTGAATTAGTTAATTTACTACGATTTAAATAATAATTCCGAAGAAACTTGTGCGTTTCTAACAAAAACAGGAGATTACTGCCAAATTATTTTACGATTGTACGCAATATTTTACTCCCGCCCTTGAACCCGATCCCGGTCCCGCTTATGATTCCAGCCCGGAACGGTTTCGATCTCTACTGTCTCTTGAACATTGCTATTACTAATAAGCAATCAGTATAAAAGTATGTAATGTTTGACTGCCTGATCGGCGCAGTTAGTAGTGACCTACTTGCTGCGCTGGGGACGTGGGTTCGATTCCCACAAGACAAACATTTATTTATTTGATTAAAATTGTTTGTCTTGAGTCTGGGTGTTTCTTTGTATATATATATATTATTTATAAAAAAAGGATTTATGTAGTATATAGTCTATCTGGTACCCAAAGCCTCGTTGTTTAATTTGAGACCAGATAGATGGTGATGTATCTGTGTCCGAAGATATTATTATTATTATATATTACAAAAAAAAAACTAAATGTTTA
This sequence comes from Eumeta japonica, assembly GCA_005406025.1. Taxonomy (NCBI): domain Eukaryota; kingdom Metazoa; phylum Arthropoda; class Insecta; order Lepidoptera; family Psychidae; genus Eumeta; species Eumeta japonica. The sequence goes on from BGZK01000001.1 coordinate 921,188, forward strand.
TTCAAACAAAGCCTCAGGCAAAAGCTGTAGTAAATATATATAGTATAAAAATATATAGTATAGTAAAACCTGACCAGATAAAGAATTTCCATACTAAAAAAGAATCACGTACATCGGACCAGTTGCTCTTGAGATATAAGCACCGCCGATATCAAGGCACTAAACTTTTTAATGCAAAACCTTTATATTATCTATAGTACCATAAACTAATATATATCAAACCTAGCCAGACAACCTATTTTTACGATAAAAAAAAGAATCATGCAAATCAAACCAGTGATTCTCTAGGTATAAGCGCACAAACGGACAGACAAGCAAAAGACGTTATGTATTGAAATATATAAGGATAACTTTCCGCCCGTGACTTCATCTGAGTGGACATTGAACAAATTCCTTCACCTTTTATATCGGTCGATCTCGCTGTCACTTCCGATTGCTTGCTCTACTGAGCCGCTCGGTCACAGTTGTAGGTGAGTGTATTATACTACGCTCCTCGCTCTTGCTGCAAGTTTGCTCACCACCTCATTCCCGCCCAACCAAACACAACTCGGTAATAATTATCAACATACTGTTTTTACCTCACAGTATCTCTTGAACTATTTCATCAAACAACATGCTGCTAAAAGCAAACTTAATCTCCTTGAAATTTCTATACTGGTTGAACTATTTATTTTTATGAAAATTCACAGAAAACCAATATCCACACTTTATATTGTTTTCTTTAACTTTTTGATAGGAAAGTGACTGTGGCTAAAAATATATATATGGGTATTATGGACTATTGGTATTTATATTACGGACTAAGCTAATAAAGGTCAATATTTTTGCTACATATGTCATTTCTTTAATAAGTTTCCGCCTGCGCCTATGCCCGCGTGGACATAGATTGTGTTCTTTCATCTAGTACACTAAGTGATTTTACTGTAAATTCCAATCTCGTTCCTGCCTTCAATTCTGGTCCCGGTGCTGGTCCTGGTGACATCTACTGAACTTCAACCTAACAATTATTATTCGCCTTGAACTTCTCAGGCTAAACCTTTAAAAGAGAATAACTTTTTCCTGACATCCGATTTAAATGAAATAAAGCCTATATTCTACTCCTAGCCCAACTCTGTCTACCCATGAAAATCGCATTACATATCATCCGTTCAGTTTTGAACGGATAATGAGCGCGAACAGACCGACAAAACGATAAAAACTTTAAAAATCATTATTTTCTCTTATGTACCCTCTCCATTATTCATACATACCTTCGATGTACAGGCACAATGGGTTCTCCTGTTTTATTACATAATATGCAAATATTTCAAAACGTTTAAGCAGTACACGCAAACAAATCCCTCAAACGGCTAGTTTTGTCTTTGACTTTAATTTAAAGTTATTGTCGTTTATACGGTAAAGATATGTTAAAAAACAAACGTTGAAAAATATAGTGAAAGGATAAAAATCAAACGATAACAAAATATAAAAACAATGAATTCGAATAATAAAGCTCGAAAGTCAAATAAATAAAACATATGAATAAAGGACATATGAAGCAATAGGTACATACTAAACGCCTTCATCATACATCCAACAAATAAGTATAGAAACAAACACTTACTTTTTGACTAGTATCTTGCCAGACTTGTCCGCTTTTAATGCTATTTTTGTGTGTAGTTTCTCTAAAAAATTTATGGCAGAATTGTTGAGTTGATTCAGGTTGTAAGCCAGCGCGAAAAGCTCTTCTGTCCACATCTGATGACAAGAAAAATACAGAAAATAAGTCGTTTCGGGAGGTAAAAATCAAATTAAATACACATATAACATTTCAAAAAGCGATTACAGTGCGACCAACTTATCTGTGAAGTGGCAAAAATAGGAACTACGGTCGCCATGTTGAAATGTCATTCGACTGTCAGTGTCTACTACTTTCGAGTGTTCCGTGTGCTTTATTGCGATACTTCTGAATTTTAAGCGTTAAATATGCCGAAAGCTATAAAAAGTGATGCCCGGAGTATTATTCTAAAGGTGAAATCATTTTTTGAAGAAGAAGCTCGGCTGCAGGCTCCTATCATTCCGTTTAATCAAATATACAAACGAATTTCGGCTGCAACAGGTTAGTGTTGTCAGTTTATAGCATATAAATTACCCAAAATGATATTAGGAATGGAGACAAATATGAGGGTTGAATATTTTTTTACATAATAAGATAAAACATTCTTGTACAAGAGGGATGTAGCAACCTACAGGCCGATTTGTTATTTTAGACGTGTTTTATGAAGGGTAAAATTTCCTCAAATTCCGTCAAATCCAAAAGTACGATATCACTAATACATTTATAAATCAGTTGTTAGTATTTTAAAATAGTCACTCTGTTATCATTTAAATTAATGATAACGACGCTCTGTCCACAGTCGCCCCTCAGCTCTTACAAATATATGAATACAATGAATTTATTTCTATCATACATGTTTAATCACAAAACATTTGTTACAGGTGTAAGTCAAGGGCTAATTTCAAAAATTGTTAAAGAGGGTCAAGCAGCAGAAGAAGTTGGTACCAAAATTCGCACACCAAGCAAGCAGAGAATACGAAAAAAATGGATTTGTTCATGTAGATGATTTTGATATGGGAGTTATCAGACGAAAAGTCCATGAATTTTATTCTGCCAAAAAGGAGATTCCTACCATAAAAAAAACTTTTAGAAACATTAAAGACAGAAATAAATTATACAGGACAGCGAGAAACTCTTCGAAAGCTACTTTACAAGCTAGGATTCCGTTTTAAAAAAACTAAGTCCAATCGTAAAGTTCTGATGGAACGTAATGAAGTATCGGCTTGGAGAGCAAAGTACTTGCGTGAAGTGGATAAAAATAACATATCACCCAACCCCCAGCCTCTGATTTATTTAGATGAAACTTATATTCACTCTTCACATACATCTGGCAAATGTTGGCAAGGAGAGGGCGTAGAAGGAGTATTAGAGCCTGTATCAAAAGGTCAAAGATATATTATCGTTCATGCGGGAGGGGATGCAGGATTTGTTAAAAATGCACTCACAGTATTTAAATCAAATACAAAAAGCGGTGACTATCACGATGATATGAATAGTGCCAATTTCAAAAAAATGGGTGATTGAAAAACTTGTACCTAATTTAATAGAGCCATCAATTATTGTAATGGATAATGCTCCTTATCACTGTGTTTGCGTGAATAAAGTCCCAAATTCAAACGCTTTAAAAAAAGATATGCAGTTATGGCTTAGGCAAAATAAAATCAAGTATGGAGAAGATTTAACTAAACCCCAGCTGTTAGAAATAATTAAAAGAAACAAACCTGAACCCATATACGAGATTGAAAGGATTTTGGCAGAAAAGGTCACAGGTGCTTGTATTTACCCCCCTATCACTGTGACCTTAATCCAATTGAATTAATATGGAGCACAATGAAAAGAAACGTGGCCAGCGTAAATATTGATCACAAAAATGATGAGATCTCTCGCCTGGTAATAGAAGCGTTTGAAGCTATTTCAGTTCATGAGTGGAAACAGCATTGTAAACATGTTCGTAGGCTAGAAGGAGAGTATTTAAAACAGGACTCGTATTTAGATGAACCTTTTATAATAAATGTGACAAGTGACAGTGAAACTGAGAGTGATTCTGATAGTGATGAGTGCGACATGGAAGTGGAAGGAGTGTGGCCTCTCAACCAGGATGATGTTGCACATTCTTCAAAAACTGTGTTTGACCACAATTATTGCAAACGTGGATTTCAATAAATCCTAAAAAAAATTTTTTTGTTTTTCTTTTACTTACATCTACTAACTAGGCCTATCACTAATATCTAGATGGGTCTTTTAACAAGAAAGTTTCATTGTAAACGATTGAAACCCTTAACCTCCTTGTTAAAAGGCTATCGCAGTAGATAGATACATAACATTATATATATATATATATATATATATATATATATATATATATATATATAGATAAATTCCCTATGTCAGACAGCAGTTTCTATACATATGAATGTGGTGTTATAATTTATCGTAAATACAAACTAAATAATATAAATAAAAATGTGTCGACTTTCCCGACTTTTGTACACATTGGAATTAATTAGCAACACTGAAACGACGATGGCGACACCCTTCAGTTCACAGTTAAGTTGGTCAATGTATACCTACATAAACTTATCTATACTACTTCGTAAAACTGTAACCTCTGTCTGCAAATGCAATTTCTTTGTCGAGTTTTGTGAGAAATATTCCTTAATTGATTCACCGACTTGAAATCCAACGTTTTTGAAATTCACGTCTATATGTATGACTGATTTTGATAAAAATTGGTATGCATGCGTAAGAATATGTAACTGCGCAAATGATGGGCTATATATTATTACATGATAAAGGGTCCGTTTGCTTGTTTGTCTGAGGTAACCTCCAAAATGTCTGAACAGATTTTAAGGTTAGCTGCTTGCGATACTTTTTATTTATCTATCGAAACGAATATATGAAATGGATGATAATTTTGTTATAAATATTTATTCTGTTGTACACCTAATCCATATTTATCATGTCTAAATTTTTACTCTGTCTGACAATACAATATCTATTTGTTTATTTGTCTGCCTGACTCCGAAAAAGCTGAATAGATTGAAACCTAATCTATACATATAATGAAATTGTAGCAGGCCAATGTTTGTGCATTATAGATATTAAAATAAAACTGATATGGGGGTCTTTATTAAAGCAACAGAAGCTAAAACAACAGTTTTTAGAATTTGTGTCCGTCTGTGTGTATGTTTCAGCAAAAACAGCTGAACGGATATTGATGAGGTTTCATATTTTGGTAGTATGGGGTCCAAATTAATATCTAAGCTATGTTTCATCTAATTCGGTGGGGTAGAACTAGAGATGTAACTTAACCTCTCATAGTACTGCCTTTTATACATTAAGGTCATTTAAAATTTCGGGTGTGAAAAATATGAATAAACGCCACGAGCGCTTCTAAAATGGTGTACATATTGCAGTTCACGCGGGCGGCGCTGCGGGCAAAAGCTAGTTTTTCATAAGGATATAGATTACTGAAAACTATTTTTAGTTAATGTGTATTTTGTTCGTTTTCTTTTCGTGCGTCAACTATTCATCCGGTTACTATAAAACTGGTGACAAAGTTGTACGTGCCACCGGGAAGGCTTCTGAAAAAAAAACTAGCATTTGCAACTGACTTCATTTGCGTATTCGCGCTACTGAAACGATTCTAGAAATTCTTTTTCAATTAAAAAAGCTCCCTGAGCAAAATAGACTATCAACATTTTTTTTATTGATAACAAGTGTCACAGATTCGCATAATCCCATTCATTTGTGTAAAAGGCCAACACTTAATCATCCTGTTATGAATATCGGATCACAATCGGAGTCGAATCACTATTTTATTTGCTAAATACCACGCGAGATGTTTATATAGAACAACGTAAGTCCGCATAGTAGCTGCCACATGCCTGCAGATTAACTCTGACGATCATATTCTTATCGTTTGATGAGGCGCATAAAACCGTTACCGACTATTACATAACTACTGGCAAACACTGACCGCTTATGCCGTCCGGATTCACTACGGTCGATCGACCGATACAATTATTTAGTGTTAAATATTTTTTTCGTGCTTAAGGAAATTTAACGTATAAACCTTTCATTTATAATTTTGTTTTAACAAAAAAGAAATAAACGCTTTGTTACCAGAAAAAAGGAAAACCACTGGGTTTCTATGAATAATCATAAAATATGCAAATAGTACATTTTTAAGTTTCTTACCTAACTAGAAATAAATTAGAAACCCTTATAACATCATTCACCCGTCTGTTCGTCTGGCCGTCACTGGCATTTATTTCAGATGCTGTCAAACACACTTAACATTTAGCATCATTATATAACATGATGACCTACATATAAACTAATATCAGTGTCCCAAAAATAATCAGAAACTAATAACAGACGGTATAGAAGGGAAATATTAAATACATAGTGTGAAAGTATTATAATGAAACTGCTCAAGCAGTGAGCGTATTCTCAAACATATGTTCTTTGCAAATTATTATTATAGCATCTTTATTTCCTTAATAAAAATAATTTACAATACGAAATCGTTTAAAAATTCATACAATAAAACTATTAAAATCTTGATTGAACTAAACAAATGTAATGTAATTACTAATTACTATTTACATAAATTATTTGTATAAAAATCCAAATTATATTATCTATTATGGACCTCTGCACGAGCAAAGGCTTCCTCAATATTTCTCCATGTATCTTTATCTTTTGCCTTGGCTGTCCATTCTTTGCCAGCGACTCTGTTTATTTCATCTGTCCATCTTTCTTTTGGTCTCCCTTTATTCCGTTTATTAATCGGGCCCGTCCATTTAGTAACTTTATTCGACCATTTATTCTTGTTCGTACGCGCCGCACGGCCAGTCCATTTCCATTTTAGTTTTTTACAATATTCTAAAGCGTCTATTACGCTTGTTTTTCTTATATCCGTATTAAGTTTTCTATCTCTCCTTTTTATATTTAGAATGCTGCGTTCTATAGCTCTTTGATATGTTTGCATTTTATTTTTTTTTATGTTTTTATTATAAATCCATGTTTGGCTGCCATACAACAGACATGGGAGTATACAGGAATCTTGAACTTTTTATTTGAACCTATAGGAAGATTTGATATCATTATTTCTTTATAGTCCCAGAATTAATTCCAGGTTATGTTTATTCGTCTATTTATTACATGTATGTGACTGAATTTAAAAAAGGATATTTGATTGCCTAAATAAATGTATTCTTGTACATATTCTAGCTGAGTGTTGTTAACATTGATGGGTAGTTTCGTGGCATTAGTCATGATTTTTCTTTTAATAGTATTTAATTCCAGAGTGCTTTCTTGGCTGACTGAATTAAGTTCGCAAACCAATTTTTCTAGTTGAGTAGCAGTTTCAGAAAAAAATAATTATATCATCGGCGAACCGGAGGTCGCTTTAAAAAACACCTTTTATTTATTCTTATCCTTTTCCACTTTAGATTCTTCTTAATGTTTTCAAGTTGCCTGATTCGTATATGCGGTGTTGATAGATTCCAAGAAAATTTTGACAAATATTTCTTTTTTTTTTAATATATTCGGTTGAGAAAAAATATTTTTTCGTAATTTATAAGCATAAAGTTGAAGTAAAATCTCTTTGATTGTATTTAGCTAGTTTTAAACCAATAAATAGATGACATTATAGAAAAGGAAAAATTAAAAGTAAAAACGGTGTCCCGCTATTTTGTATTGTTCCGTCCACCAAAATGAGTGAATCTACCGTCGAAATTTGATACATTTTAAAATTCTATTACAAAAAAAGGAAAGAGCTGACACAAGCCGCTAAAAACATTTGTTCCGTTTATAGACCTAATACAGTGTCGGTAAAAATAGCACAAAACTGGTTCAAGCGATTTCAGCCCGGTAATTTTGATGTCAAAGGTGAACCTCGCTCTGGACGACCTAAAACGGATAAAGTCGATGCAATTTTGGAAAAAGTAGAGCAAGATCTACATATTGGTTCATGCGACATAGCAGTAAAGCTAGGGATTGACCACAAAACTGTTTTGACCTATTTAAAAAAAGCTCGATATACAAAAAAGCTTATTTGGATTCCACACAAGCTGAAAGAAATGTAATGAATCATGTACTCTCATTTGCGATTATCTATTGAGACGTAATGAAATAAAACCGTTTTTAAAAAGATTGATCACTGGTGATAAAAGATGGATTATCTACGACAAGAATGTGTGAATATATGGTGGAATTGGAAGGGTGGAATTCATTATGAGCTTTTACCGCCGACCAAAGCTATCAATTTGGAACTACCGCCAACAGCTGATGAGATTCAAGCAAGAAGTAAAGAAAAACGGCCGGAATCGATCAACAGAAAGGGTGTCGTTTTTCAACATAACACCAGACTACACACATCTTTAGTCGCTCAGCAAATATTGAGAGTTTGGTTGGGAAGTTTTAACGCATCCACCACATATCCCTGATCTTGCCCCCTCAGATTTTCACCTGTTTCGGTATCTTCAGAATTCTTTAGGTAGTGTTACGTTAACACCAAAAGAGGACCGTCAAAACTATTTGTCGTAGTTTTTGATCGAAAGTCTCAAAATTTCTACAACAATGTAATTTATGTCACTACCAACAAAATGTCAACAAGTTGTTGAACAAAATGGCGCATGTTTGTGTGTGTGTGTGTGTGCGTGCGTGCGTGCGTGCGTGCGTGCGTGCGTGTGTGTGTATTATATTTAAATGTAAATAAAATGTGATGAAAATTGTTTTGAATTTATATTTAAAATACGAAAAAACTTTTTCTCCGATCTCATATTCTTTAGTTCATACAATTTTTATGAGTGAGCATTTAATAATGCAAGCAATTTTTTAACAGACATCATGAATTTTTGTTTAATAAGCCATAGCATATTAAAAATATACTTCATATCACACGTTCGTTTTAGATGTCGCTACACGTAAAATTAAATTATGCTGTGGTTGTACTTCTCAAAATTGTTAATAGGAAGCGCATTCTTATATTCATTTACATTTTTTTTAGTACTGGTACGAACGACAGTATTCACTAGACATTTTGTTATCTATGAACGACAATGAACTTTGCACGAACGCATAGGGGACGAACATACAGACATTTATGTTTGTATATTAAATTTCTATTTGTTCCAAGCACAACTAAACTTACTCATCTCCTTTACAATTTTAATATTAAATTTTAAGTAAATGCAATAAATTTTCAAGGTACATTCATTGCATTATAACTTGCAAGCCAATTAACAAAAGTTAAAGAATTTAATCCCGCGCTAACGAAGCTGCAGCAAAAAGCGGATATATCGGACAGACAAACGTCACTTTATCATGCAGAAAGACTTTTAAGCCTTATACCATTACAATTTTTTTTATTTTCGTTTCTAAAAACTTTTATTTAAGATCACGTGCCACTTTATCGTTGAAGACTTAGATTAAATCAAATTTCGCAAATCGATATTAGACAATTTCTCTGGATCTATATCAGGATCAAATTTTCAAGACACAATACTTTAGGTCTGATGTATTTAACCGCTAGGGCGGACTACTAGCCCTTTACAATACGGTCGGAATTGTCTGTTTATGGGACAATTTCCAAATGCGTGCCCTTTTGAAAAGGCAACAATTTTAACCGGGACCGGGTGCTGTATTCGGGATCGTTTTTTCGAAGACGAAACCATTCTTTTGGAAAAGATTGACGGGAAAATCGAATGAAGAAAATAAATATACATATATAAAATTTTTGCGACAAGCGTTTACTTCTATTGAGTCAATTGTAATTTGTGTTACTTTACTATAATTACTATTTAGGAAAATCGGGTATTATCACTATTGCGTTCAATGAATTGGTTAGAACTCTTTTATCCTTTATTTTATTACAAGCTTGTTTACAATGAGTTCGTTTTCACTTTACATACTGTTATTATGTACACTGCCAAAACATTAAGGACAACAAGTCCCTTTATAAAACAAACGCGGTATCTATCTACTCGGGTATGCGTGAGCGCAGAAATTACGTGTACGACACGATTACAGACTACAAATCTCGACACGTCTTCGATATTCGGTATACACACCGTCGATGTGTATATTATAGCAAACGTTTACGTTCCGCTCACGGAATTTATCACCTGCTGTGATCGAATGGGCGGGCGCTTAATACGATTTTATAGCTCAGGTGTTTGTACTCGTAGCCTAATAACGTGCAGTCCGCTGTTGAAACATCGCCGCTAATGAAATTTCAAACATCCGTCCGAGCTTGTTCCATAGACTTCGTATTTTATGGGACGATTAATTTTGTGTCAACGCTCCTATTCGCACTCAGAAGCATGAAAGGTCCAAGCTCCTCGATCAAGGTTATGAGCTTGCACAAGAGCGACAGCAACCTAGCGCAATCAATTTCATTGTAAATCACTATCGATCGTTAATCAACGATCGTCCGTACGTTGTTAGATCTATGGTGATTCCATTGAGTGTTTGCTTTCGACAATTCAATGCTTACAATTTGAAAAGACTGTAATATTACCAATGATACTGATCTCCTTGCTTTAGATCAAGGAGATCAGAGCAAGATTTTCCCTATGCATAGTATTCTTTCGCTTTAGTTATTTTCCCTTCTTAAAAAAAATTGCAAGGAAATAAAATTGGAAAAGATAATTTAGTTAGAATTAAACTATCTTCTTCTACTGTCTCTCAAGTCTTCTCCAATTCAACTAATCGCGAGGCGAAATAAGATTTTTTTTTTTTTTTGGTATTTATTATCAATAACTTTGTTTCATAGGGTAGTATACTATATTTTTTGTATATTACTGTATCTAAAGCTTTTTTATTTGAGTAAAATGATTGAGAGAAAATGAGTGAATCTAATGTAGAAATTTGATAAATTTTGACGTTTTATTATAAAAAAAGGAAAAATGCAACACAAGCCATGAAAAACATTTATAATGTTTGTAATGCAGTGTCGGTAAGAGTAGCACAAAATTGGTTCAAGCGTTTTCAGTCTGGTACTTTTGGTGTCAAAGATGAACCACGTCCGTGAAGCTAGCCTCGACAACCCGGCCCATGCGAGTAAAAAATAGTTGAGTACTCTTTATGTGCTAACTAGTTGCTCTAATTAGAATTGCGTTGCTCATTTAGAAACCGAAATATTGCTGACAAGGTTAAATTTTCTGTAAGTTAGCCTTATTATATAATTTTTGACTATGAAAATATATATTAATTATAAATCTCAAAAAGGCGGAAACTTATTAATAATATATAATAAGTTTCCGCCTTTTTGAGAGAGATGCCATGGCACGAGGCCTACGTTAGAATTCGCAGATAATAACCGACTTGAAAATTAGGTTGCTCATTCAGCAACAACATAACCCAAGATTATTAACTTCGTATTAGCATCATATATTTTTTTATGCAAAAATGTCTTAATGTAAATCAAATAAGCGTCATTTGCGGGAACTTTTAATTTACTTCTTTAATTTTAAAAATCTGCAGCTGAGGGACATCAATTGCTCGTAGAAGCATATAATGAGGCTGCCTTGAGTGAGAGCAGGGGCGTAGCTACCGCCATATCTGCCGTATCAATTATACGGGGCCCCAGGGCTACGGGGGCCCCCAAAGTGTTAAGGAAAAAAAATGAAAACTTCCTAATTTATTTTATTTTACAAATGACAAAAATCTATAAAGCAATTACTTTTTTCCCGCCTTAATCGTGCGTTCAAAAGTTGGCAACACTATACATCGTTATGGCGGGAGTTCCCCGTTTTACTTACTTCATCTTCAATTCGACGGGAATTACTTAAGCATCTTGTAATCTATTTTTGAGAGGGCATGATTCTGATTCTGGAAATTTTATGGCAATTTTACGTCTGCTATCTAACTATGATGCAACTTTAAAAGAACTTCTAAAACCGAAAGGCGAAATAAATTATTTAAGCCCTACGATTCAAAATGAAATTATTAGTTTGCTTGGTAGGTACCACCGTTCGGAACAATATTATCTCAGAAATTAAAAAAGCTCCATTTCTGACTATAATTCTGGATACAACACAAGACTTGTCAAAAATTGACCAACTTTCTGTAGTTTTTCGATATATCTCGGTTACAGAAACTGATAATAATATGCCTAAAGAAATAAAAATCTGTGAGTCTTTTTTAGGATTTATAGTAGTAACCGATTGCAGTGCTGCAGGTCTGAAAACTGACATTTTAAATTTTATTAAAGAATATGGAATTGATTTGACTAAATGTAGAGGTCAGAGTTACGATGGAGCGAATGTAATGTCGGGTGTTTATAGAGGATTACAAACCCCAATAAAAGAGCATGCTCCAAATGCCGATTATGTTCATTGTGCTGCGCACGCTTTAAACTTAGTTTTAAACGATGCTGCGACATATGTTCGTGAAGACTCGACTTTTTTCGATAATTTAGAAAAAATATATACTTTTTTTTGGCAATAGTATAAAACGCTGGGCTATGCTAAGTGACGATTCATCTGAAAAATATTTGATTACCCTTAAAAAGGTATGTCCTACTAGATGGTCTTCTAGGAACGACGCTTTATTAGCGGTAAAGAAAAATTTTCTACTCATCATGAAAACTTTGTACCAACTAAATTTAATTTCAAATAAAAAAGATGAACGTGAACAATGTAAAAATATAATTAATATTTTAGAGAGTTATGAGTTTTCAGTGCTCGTCACATTTTTTTCTTCACTATTTGAAATTATTAATCCCGTTTCTAAAGCTCTACAACATGAAAATAATGACTTACAGAAATCTAGTGTTTTATTAAGTAATCTTTTAAATAGACTGTGCCAATTAAGAAATCAGATTTCATTTAATAGTTTGCTAAATGAGTCCAATGATTTAGCTATAGAGTGGGGTGTAACAACTGTTTTTAAAAACAGTAGGCGAAAGATAACGAAACGTTTTTTTGATGAGTTATCACAAGATGAGAGAATTTCCGACCCGGAATCCTATTTCAAAGTCAATGTATATTATTGCTGTTTACCTATATTAATTTCTCAAACTAAAGAAAGATTTCAGAGCCTTTGCAGCCTGAATAGTATGTTCGAAATATTACAACCGGAGAAACTCCTATCTTCTTCAAACGAAGAGATGTTAAACGCTTCCGTAAAACTGTCGGCTAAATACAGTAAAGACATCTCAGTTAATCTTTGTGACCAATTAAAGGCTCTAAAAACATACTTAAATCTGAAATTAAAAAAATTCTTCCATTAAAGAACTCATTGAATTATTGCTAGTAAAATTCAATAGTCTTGCATCCAGTTTTCCTGAGGTAATCACAGCATGCTTTTATTCTTGACCCTTCCAGTTACAACCGCAACTGCAGAAAGAAGTTTTGAAGAAAATTAAAACTGATAAAAAATTACTTAAGAACTTCGATGGGACAGGAACGGCTGTCAGACTTCTCACTATTGTCCATAGAGACAGAAACTTTAGAAAAACTAAAATCATCATCAGCCATAAATGATTTAATAAATCAGTTTGCCGAAAAAAAGGCAAGGAGGATGAATATTTAAAATTTGATTTTTATTTGTAAAATGGTTATGATAAATAAATTTCATTTCACAATATTTTCCTTTTCTTTTGTGAAAAATCTTCTTCCCTCCATAAAGGGCCCCCAAACATTTTTTTATACGGGGCCCCGCCAATGCACGCTACGCTTCTGAGTGAGAGAACATGTCGTGAGTGATTTCAAAAGTTTAAAAACGGTGACTTTGACGTAGAAGGCAAAGATCGCAGTGGAAGGCCAAAAATTTATGAGGATGCAGAATTGGAGAAATTTTTGGAGGAAGATTCATCTCAAACACAAAAGCAACTTGCACTTACTTTAAAAGTCACTCAGCAAGCAGTCACGCGTCGTTTAAAATCGTTAGGAATGATTCATAAACAAGATAATTGGGTTCCATACGAATTAAAGCCGAAAGATGTTGAACGCTGATTATGCAGTGAAATGCTGCTAGCTAGGCACAAAAAAAAAGTTTTTTACATTGAATCGTCACTGGTGATAAAAAGTGGATACATTGTGATAATCCAAAAAGAAGAAAATCATGGGGACTACCTGGCTACGAGTCAATATTCACAGCAAAACGAATATTCATGGAAAAAAACTCATGCTGTGTATTCGATAGGATCACGTGGGCGTGGCTTATTACGAGTTGCTTAATACAAACGAAACGATCACTGAAACTCTATACCGAACACAACTGATGAGATCGAGCCGAGCTCTGAAGGAAAAACGCCCTCAATACTACTCCAAACACGACAAAATTATTCTTTTACATGATAATGCTCGTCCGCTCGTCCGATGAAAACTATTTAAAACCCTTGATTGGGAAGTACTACCCCACCCGCCGTATTAACCAGACATTGCGCCGTCCGAGTATCATTTGTTTCGGTCAATGGCACATGCTCTGTCAGAGCTGCGGTTCACATCATTAATGATACCAAAAATTGGGTTGATTCGTGGATAGTGTCAAAAGATAAGGAGTTCTTCAAAGTTGGAATACGAACGCTGCCTGAATGATAGAAAAAAGTAGTTGCTTATGATGGACAATACTTCGAATAAAATTAAATTACCGTTCCTTCACAATAAATATTATTTTATTGACAAAAAACGGCGGAAACTTATTGGTATTCTTAACAAAAACAGTCAGAAAATTAGTTGTTCGATTTAAAGTATGTCTAAGTACAGAATATTTGCAAAAAAGTGCCGCTGAGAGGAAATGATGAATGCAAGTGTTCATCGCAATAAATACATTGGTTATGTACTTTATTGTTTTTAACAACTTAAATACTTCTCTGGAATTAGTTGCTAATTCGGTGTTCCTATTTCAACACAGTTGACACTGTAAAGTGCAACTAGAGTACATAGAGTTCTCTCTTGGAGGGTTCAGAACATAGTACCTACGATGATATAAGAATATTTAATTGTACTTAACAGCTCTAATACCTCACGGGAATTAGTTGCTAATTAGTTGCTCCTATTTCAACACAGTTGAGCACTGTAAAGTGCAACAAGAGTACCTAGAATTCTCTCCTGAAGGATTCAGAACATAGTACCTACTGATGAAATAAGAATATTTAATTATACTTAACAGCTCTAATACCTCACGGGAATTAGTTGCTAATTAGTTGCTCCTATTTCAACACAGTTGAGCACTGTAAAGTGCAACAAGAGTACCTAGAGTTCTCTCCTGAAGGGTTCAGAACATAGTACCTACTGATGAAATAAGAATATTTAATTGTACTTAACAGCTCTAATACCTCACGGGAATTAGTTGCTAATTAGTTGCTCCTATTTCAACACAGTTGAGCACTGTAAAGTGCAACAAGAGTACCTAGAATTCTCTCCTGAAGGATTCAGAACATAGTACCTACTGATGAAATAAGAATATTTAATTATACTTAACAGCTCTAATACCTCACGGGAATTAGTTGCTAATTAGTTGCTCCTATTTCAACACAGTTGAGCACTGTAAAGTGCAACAAGAGTACCTAGAGTTCTCTCCTGAAGGATTCAGAACATAGTACCTACTGATGAAATAAGAATATTTAATTGTACTTAACAGCTCTAATACCTCACCTAGTCTGGTGATATGGTGGAAAACCATACCCTATCAATTGACAGTTCCGGCCGTTTTCTCTCTACTTGTTGTTTGAGTCTCGTCAGCTGTTGGCAATAGAGATTCGAGTTGACGGTTTTGCCCGGTGATAAAAGCCCATATATCCCTTCCAATCTCATCATACACATGAACTTATTGCGAGTCAATCCCGGTTTCGCTATAATCTGTGGAACTTGCTTGAAACTTGACCATGATATTTTTTGCATGTTCTTGTCGTAGGTCATCCATTTTTCACCACCAGTGATCAATCGTTTCAAAATCGGTTCGATTTCGTTATGTTTCAATAGAAAATCGTAAATGAGTGCACGTGCATATATATATATATAATTAAATGCAAATGAAATATTATGAAAAATTATATTCAATTTGTATACTAAATACAAAAAAAATTTTTCCTCCGACCTTATAAATTGACACTAGCGAATATACGAGTTTCGTTGCAGTGTAATGTTACTTTTAAAGGATTCTTTTAACAGAACTAACACGGAAGGCTGTCGACATTGACAACGACGCTATACTATTAAATTTAACTTTAACGAATACGGTTTACACGACATTTTGAATATGTCAATTTAATTACATCACCAAAAACGAACATATTACTACAAATACTTCCCAACAAATACAATGTTGAAATAGGTTGCTAATATTTATTTTGGAAACTGGCAAATGCTATCACATAAAATATTGATAAATTCATGACATTTTATTAAATCTCACGATAAATACAATGAATAATTGCTTAACCTACTTTATGCGCAACCGATTGCATGGCGACCTCATTCCGCTGAAACTACACAAATATCATTTCCCTTTTAGATCAGTGAACTGAAAACTAAGAGTTATAATAAAATTATTCATCACCAAAAAATTTATTAAAAAATTGAAATATTTTTTAGATTAAGATGAGGTAATCCATCATTTATCATTTTTCTTCAACAATTTACTTTACGTCCATTCTTATTCATACTAGTTCAATGAACCACTCGAGCAAGTGTTATTTAATGACAATCTGCCCTCCGCTCGTTAAGGGGCGTTCAATTATTACGTAAGCTCGTCATTGATTTCCGACAATTATAACCTCTTCATTACTCCAAAAGACAGAGAATTTTATAAAAAAATTTCAAAACTTTTAAAATTTTTATTAAATATGGACATTACGTCTAGGGTTCCCGAATTGAACGTAGGTTCGTTTAAAAAAATTACCACACTTATCTGTGTAGACTTACCGTCAATTCTTACAAAAAGCATATTCATTTCTTATCAGAAACAGGGGAAAAATCTGTATAAGGACACAAAATATTTTGTGTTTTTATTTATTTATTTTATGTAACATTCAAAATGTCCCCCGCACGCTTCCTTCGTCAGCAAAGGCAAAAAAAGAAAAACGAATCCAATCCCCCGAGTCTGCTCACGTATCACCACCACTCGATGTACTCGGGTCCTACACTCACACACTTCCGTCCTCTTATTATTCCGTCCGGTTTCTCTCGCGACGTGACGGAAGCGGTTCGTGCGCAGGGCGCGTTAGGGGCGGCGGCGTGATTGCGGCGAGGCTACCGATACCGAATCATTGACGGCTCATTCCGGAGAGTCTCGAGCGAGTCATTGTGACGTAACGCTAGCGATACAATTTTTACTTTTTAATCTCGATATTGGATAATTTTTTTTAAATGTATTTTATTTATTTACCACTCGCACAAAATATTCAATACATTCCAATAATGTTAACGCAGTCTTTTATGTACGCGCTAAACATGCATATTTAACTTCAGTTTCGCTTGTTGTTTTGACTTGTATGAGTTTCAAAAATTGTTAATCATCATTTTAGTCAATGTTCATTATTGAAATTTCTGTCTGTCCATCTGTTTGTGCGTAGTTCGAGAACCACTGGTCCGATTTACATAATCCCTTTACTTTTTTTTAGAATAGAGACACGTCATCTGGCTAGGTTTCAGTATATACTAAGTTGAGCCCGCGGATTGGCTCGCATGTAAATACGTGTACAAGAAATGCGTTTAATACGTTTAATAAAATTTATACCAAGCAAAAAATGAAGATCAACATCAGTTCGGCATTGGTATCGCAAACAGAACCGGGATCAAGGTACAGAGGTGGAGCGAGATCGTTTCATATTAAAATCATTTTGTGTTTTCGCTGAAAAAGTATGCGTTCCTTCGATCGACATCGAGGGTAAACTATTGTCTAGTTAAGAGCGGGGCCGGAATTGAGATCATAGCTCACGGCGCGGCGTGATCGGTCAATACTAAATAAAAAAAACGATGCGGACGAAGTCGCGGGTAAAAACTAGCAAACATGGGTAATACATAGAGATATTTCAAGAGTTCATGATCCACAAAAAAGTTATATACCCACATGTAAATAACTTCTGTGATAATTTATTATATATTTTTTTTGAATTTCAATTTTACTTTCAGAAACTAGATACATATACCACATCTAAAGCCTTCCCTACCCCTGCACGCGGCTAGCGCGTTAGCATCGCCATAGCGTCACACTCTGATCTAGCCGCCACGACGCGAGCTTTGCTAGAATAAAACTGCCTAAATTTATAAAACTGAAATAAATATTTCGCAGTACTCAGCGGAAATAAAAATATAGCACTTTTAATGATAATTTAACATTTTCTATAAAACATCTATGAAACGTAAATATTTACAGTTAATACCGTTAATATGCGGACATTTTCACATTTTTTGACAGTTCAATACGAAAATGACAATTTAGACGAATTGTGTAACGACGACGGACGCGCAAAACTTTGAGCGCTCGCGTCAAAATAGCGTACGGCGAACCAAAATGCCTTTACGACTGCGCGGACAACGAACGAGGTTCGGTTTACAATTTGATAGCGTGTACGGGGTGTTGCGGTCGACGCGCTCGTAAAATGCATAATGGTCTGAAACCACATTCGTGGCATCGATTTTGAGATATTAATATTTAACGTGTTGGCGCCACCGCTTATGAGATCTATTTTATGAGTATCGGGTTCGCATAAAATGGGCTGAGAAACCGAGATTTGCAAATGCGACTCGTTGTAGAATATAAATATGGGTAATTAGGAACATGTACGTTTGTATGTGTGTAGGATTAATAACACATACGTGTTTACAATCGTATATTCCGTGTAACATGATATTGTAACAGAACAGAATGACGATGACCGCGACATATAACAATAATTTCATTCAACGAATACAAACGACAAAATACAGAACACGACCCAATCATTATTAATATTCAATATATGACATACAACGATGTTCTTGTTGTCGCTAAATAAAATAAAAATAAAAATCTTAACTATTTTGTATTTTATTTCCACGTTACCATATGTAGGAGCATCCATCCATAAATCAAGTGACTTTTATTTAAGGGCGTCGCGAAGGGTCAGTGTCACGTTCGCGGAGGTGGGGTGCCGTGCGAAAATGTGTGATATTTTGTGGTTCGTTTAAATATATAATAGACCGCTGTCTCGTACATTCTTTCTAGTTTCAGATTGTATTAATCTAAATATAAACAGTGACAATGAATGGATATATCCTTTGTGATGTCCTACTGAAACAATACATAAAAGTCATTACGTGGTGATAGATCGGATCACCAAGGCGTCGCTACTAAAGGGTATGCCAGTTATGGCTTTTATGTGATTCGCGGGCGCTCCCGTTAGATATGCGGTTCGAGTGGCATTTTTCTTCGCATGGCATGGCTTCGGATGTCGAGTCAGTAGCAGTTGTCGATATTATAAAAACATACCACGAAACGAGATCCTGTCTAATATGTAAATTGGCCTAGTGGCCGGACGCGCCGCCCGCGCCGACGTCGGTATACGGGGACAGTATCTTCCGCAATATTCCACTATACTTATCTACCCACACGTCAATTCAAAGAGACGAGATCTCACCTGGGCGGTTTCCTTTTTAGCACAGCAGAAGTTCACGAACATCACGTTGACGAAATCCGATCCGTAGCATACTGTGATCGTCTTCTCTTCCAGTGATCCTTGGGAACCTATCATCACCACGTTCTTGAGCTTTTGATCCTGCACAAAGAAAAAAGAACTCGTATCATATACATAATACGTATCTAAGCCCTCTAGCATACCTGATCTAATCTAACGATATCGTTATACGCAATAATAAGAACTAGAAAGTACTGTAAAATGAAAATAAAACTAAATGCGACTGATTGGTCTACATAGATAATAGATACTTTACAAAAATATAATTTTAAAAAAATAATAACCTTTGATCTACATAGATAATAGATATATACAAAAATATAATTAAAAATTAATAATAATATTTAATACCTATAATTAAATAATTTATAATTATAAATCCATAAATAAAATTAATATTAACTTATTAACAGTAAACAAATGACTAAATAATTAATTCAAAATATCTATAAAACATTACCAAAGGGCCCAGTCGATAGAGCGGTCGATATATTTATACGCCTTCGTTATAAAAAGTGGATTCGTACAATTAAGAGTTCGGCAAATGAGTTGTTTCTGAACATTCTTGTATCTTGGCTTTATTAAAAATTAAAATTAGTGATATCAATACATCAAGAAGAGAGTAATAAAACAAAGACAGTAACATAATAATGCAGATTTCTTGTATTATCATTTCATTTGAGCGCATTATTATTCATTCGATAAAACGTGAGGTGTCATCATTTTTTAATGGGAAAAGGTTTTCTTTGAATTTATGCCGTTTATCCATGGATAAATAAATTCTCACAAAACAGATAAAGGGAACAAGCAGCGCTATCGGGTAACCTAATAGGTGTCAACTTTTTATCTCTCCACACTATTTATTGAGTCCGTAAGATTTTTAAAAAAATCGAAAGACTTGCAATACCGGTGTTAAGTACCAAAGAAACGATGACAACGAGAGTTGCAAAATTATTCAGAATTGTTCTCCAAGTCGTTCATCATCAAAAAAAAATTAATGCTATGTAGGTTATATAGGTTAGATAGAATAAGGTAGAGTATAAAAGCTACTTCAAATCAGACCGACATGACAAAGACACGGTGCAGCAAAATGAGCACACAAATGGTGAAGAAAGAATATAGCAAACTTAATAAGGAAACTTAAAAACTATACGACTTCTATGTTTTGAAACTTAAAATAGAATAATAATCAAAACATAGAAGAATATGTTGAAAAATCGATCACAAATGAAATTATGAACTTGCACTTCGTATCAGCAATCAGGTAACTAAACAATACTTTTACAAGGAACGCCGGTGAGGTCACCAAAACCTACGTTTGTTCAGTACGAATATTAAGATACCGATAATGATTTGCATTTTATTCTTTGCCGTAATAAAGAACACAACTTAGAGAGCACGAAAAGTCTTTGACACAGTTGAACAAGTAATAAAACCGTGCTATTTAAATACATTACAAACAAAACAGAATATCAGTAAACATGGTGGGACATAGAGAAACAATAAAAGCTTCATAAGCATATGGAAAACAGACATTGATGATATCTGCGCATGAATAGAAAATTGATGTGTCATTTGGAGCAATCTTATGGTTATCTAAATTCCCTATTATCGCTTTATCTGATACGCAATACAAAACGAATACCTAAAGCTTTGGGCGTCTGACGTCTACTCGATGGAATTATTTTAAATTTTGTCAACAAGAGATAGCTCATCGTTTCATCAAAGGACAGGGGCACATCTCTATATATTAAAATGTATATTTGTATACGAGATCGTTAAACTCTAACGACGTTTGATCGATCAACACCAAATATGACACATTTAAGTGTACCTTCACAGAGATTTTCATGAAGTCTATTTTAGCATTTGTCCCCGACTCCGTTCGCGTTTTTGTACCAATGAACTCAAGTACTGAACCGATTCTAGAAATTCATACACTCATAGAAAGCTGTCTATCACCCAATAATATAACCTATATATTATTTCCATACAAATATCCATATAGACTGTACATAACTCATCTCCGCACGGATAGGAGTAATGCCTTCCCCTTTTCGCTCTCTGCTCCTGTTCGCGTTCTCGCTCCGGCCGGCCGTGGGAATGTTCACTATAGCCGTTTTGATAGTCCTACGTTCATGTATGACGAACATAAAAGAACCTCGCCCGGCCCGTCCTGAATCGCGACTCGTTCGGGAACAGTCGGGGTCGTTGATATATCGCCGCGTTAAAATATCGACGCGTCTTCGGCGACTCCGGCCCCGAGCCCCGAGTTCGCCCAAAACCGTATAAGACGGTACTTACGAAATTCACGTGATAGAGCAGCGACCGATTTACGTGCATTGAAGAAATACGTAAGCCGATGGGACACGATTGAAGTCGGAATTAAAGGCTATTAGAAACAACGAAACGCAAGCCATCAAAGATTCTTCGCTATCGCTCCCTTCCTGAACAATATTTAATATATGTTTTGCAGGGAGCTGCATCGCAATAACGTTACGGGTTATTGTTGCTCTCTCTAATAGGCAACTTTAATATTATATATAAACTTGACATTATTTCATAAATAATGTCACTATATTTTTTTTTAGTTATATATATTTTTTAAATATATACTGAATTACCCTGTTGAGAAAACGGATACTTTTATTTCACTCTGATGTTTTATACTATCATATTATTTCAACATGTTACGAGAATCCTTTGGAAATCATAGATAGCGCTATAAAAGTTAATTTGACTCAACAGAGCTTATTTAAAACTGTTCTAACTAAACTGTAGGACTTGCACTAAACAGAGTCAGCACAAACACAGCAAAATTCCTGTTCTGACGCAGACAAATCGTCAAAACTGATAAATAAAATCAGCCGGCAATATTAATATATCACAAACGAAATATCAAACTCTTTAGTTGCATTGAAAATAATAATATAGTTCTCCTTATGAATACGCCAAAAATGCCAGAACCTACAGTCATAAAGTTATGTATAAACTACCAAAGTTGCCTCAAAGGATCAATACGCCACGAATAACATCAAAAATATTAACCCTAATCATTCCGTCAATAACGATATAGACAGGGGTGATCTGTATCGGGCGGCTATTTTCGCCCGGTATCGAGTGGTCGATGCATGGACGATTTTTTCTCTCTAAAATTAGACCAAAACCGTGGCAAATGCCTAGCATTGGTCGGCTTTAAATTTAGCGTCCGATATCGGTTTTCTCCGCGCCGCGCACGACAAAATACTAAACGCTGTTGCTCTTCGACAGCCGCCGGAGCAACGAAAACGTCACCAGAAACCGCTAGAAATAAACTATGCGCCGATCGCTGCAATCGCGGGCACGCGATATACAGCAGTGTAACCGACATCGTATCAAACTGTAATCGCCTGCCTCACTGCAGAACTTTATGCAGCCATTTATTTCAGAATGAGAAGCTATACCTTGAACCCTGCAAACGAGTTGAGTGCTGATCAGGGGCTGCCAAAGACTGTTCGTCACCAATTCGTTGTCCTAGACAAACGGTATATGCTAATTCCTATTTCCTACACGAATTGATTTAAATTTAAACGTCAATAATACGGCCGTGGACAGCATTTGAACCCGAAATTAGCCACCGGGCCACCAGCCGTACGCATGTATGTAGCCTTTGGTAGGTCGCAATAAAGTGAACGTAGTTATCAAACAATTTTTATTAGATAATGATAAATATTTAAAAGATTCATTTCAAGGACTATCTACGCTTTTTCTCGTATTAATAAAAAAAAATACTTTTTCGATATAAATTAAATAATGTATTCATGGACTACGCTAAACTTTCTTTAGCTAGGAAATATTTATTTATGTACTCATTTCTTCGGTTGTCGCAAATTCTTTAATCATAACGTAAAAAAGTTTTAACATTTTAATCTCGTAATCGTAGAGGAGAAAAATTTATAACGTTCATTCCATAAAAACAGATCTACATTCAACACACGAGTCACTTTATAGGATTTTATTGAAAAGTTTATAAATTTAAACCGTAGAGAAGGTTGTTAAATTAATAAACGTAATAACTGCGATAAATTCAAAGTTATAGCCGACGCCCTTTTAAAATAGTTCACCGCGAAACGGTAAAAATTTATATGGCACAATTCATCACGAACAGGGCGATCGCTTGACGCATGCACACCACATCGCCATTAAATAGATGAAGGGCGATGAACTTCGCTTTCGTGTTGTGTAAAGTGGATGAAACTTTTCATGTACTCGAGCACCTTTTATCGACCGGCACGTGCTGCTAAAGATGGCACACTTCGCAATTCTGACGAAAATATCAAAGTTCATATTATGCTAAGTGATTTTTTCTCTCATTAGTCATTTGAATATAAAAAATTCGGCGTATGCCCATTGACATATTCGAATGTACCGCATGCTCTCCCTTATGCTGGATGGTATATGAGAAAATTATAGCAATATCGGATAAAAATAAATCTTGAGATTGTCAGATCAATTCGGGAGTATACTGGTAGAAAAGGTACAAAAAAAATTCGATGAACTTTTGTTGACTCTATATTGTGATGAACGCAATAATATTGATAATGAAGTTACTTTCCTCATATTGTACTCATAGTTTGTATTTTTGTTTATACGACGTAGGATTTAATACATCCCTTTCGCTAGTTTTCTCGAAAAGGAAGAAAAATTACCCAACCCGTAAATCTAGTTACTCAATACTTAAGCGCCAGCTTTGTTCAAAACGATTTAATATTAAGTAAATTTATTTATAAGGCTCCATAACTGTGATTTTTTCGGATTTACATGGTTCAAAAATTAGACTTGGGACGACACAAAGTTAATTACTAAAAGATAGTGATCCGCAAAGTATACGCCTCAGGAGAAAACTCATTTAAAAACCCCGCATTTTCAATAACCTAACCAACGACACCCCGGGTTGACCCTGTAGTTGCGCGAAAAAGTAATAAGATCTATTGATCTCGAAGAACTTATAATAATAATTCACTACTATTAATATTTTTACACGCTTTGAGTTCTAAAGTAGCAAGAAGTTTCAAGGATAGCTTACAGAGTCAACGATCTTTTAACTTTTTGAACTCGAAACGCTCAAAAAATTATATACGATTATTAATATTTTTATATTAAAAATAAAAAAAGGCAGACACCACAGGTTCCCACATCTTTACGACCTTTGCATGTCTCTCTCTCTTGCTTCACGGACATCATCAATAATTTCATGCAAGATCATCGGTTACGGATGCTTAAAATTTCGCCCTATATTGATGTGCCACCAATTTTGTCCGCATAATATTTTCTAGGACTACAATTGCCGAACCTTCGATCGAACTTTCGAAGAAGGTGACTCCTACACCTTCTTCCAAACCACACCATTCAATAATATCACTATTACTACATCTACCCATAAAAGAACTCTACACACACTATGTAGGGATCGCTTTTCCGTTGCATGGATTCCAATAACTTCATATTCTATTCGTCATACCCAACTTAATTAATGCATACATAAGCATAGGGACCAGGACTCGGATATCCAAAGGCGCTTGTCATGAGACACTTTTACTATTCACAGGATCAAGCAAGGCCGCAATGCTTCCCCGTATATAGGCCCCGTTTCAAAATCTCTATCATGTTTACCGTCAAACAAACTATTCAAGTATACAAACTCTGTTAATTGTTCAACATTTTATACATATATATAATTCAGTCGTGCTTTCGTTTCTTTCAAACACCATGACCTTAGTTAGTCTCGCTGACATTTACTTTCGTACCGTGATATTCAATAATCAAGGGAAAATTGAAGGTCAACCTTTTGATAAGTTTTTTTGTCAAAAGCTTTATGTATATACATAGTAACATAATTAAATTATAGAAAGTACGGGTGGATAGTGATATTAGTAATTTAATTTGAATATAATTATGAAAAAAATCTTAAAAATAATTCCCTTGAATTCAAGTACAGTTTTTTAAAAGTATCGACAGCAAGAAACCCCGAAGCCACCGCCATCGTAAAAGTAAATTTCGTAAAGTGTTCTAGTTTACAATTTATGATATTCGAATTATGTGGAAACTTTAAGTACTGAATAAATTTCAACGCTCAAAGTTTCCACATGAATAGAAAAAACCACATACATGCGAATTTAACTCGGGCGATCAGCATTCCACAAATTAAGTCTAACATACCCAAAAAATGAACCAGTTTGGGTGTGGCTAAAGTTTTGGGAGGCTAAATCTTCCTACTACCATAGACTGACAGATGAGCAGACCGGACACCCTGTTTCACTTGTATATTTTTATGTTCATTATATTGAGTCATAACTACGATATTATAAATCTTCAGGGCATTTTGAAGATACTTTGAAAAACAATTTTTTGTTATCATTTTGAGCAATAAAATTTAGTAGCTTATTTAAATAATCATTAATTCATTATTAAAGTTCAACCACGCCAACAAAATAATTCAATAGTTTTACTTCGTTACTATAAATTATTAAATTGATTTTTTAAATTATGTGTAAAATTTAATTCTAATTTGATTAATTTTTGAGGTTAAAGGGATAAGGGTAGAATGTATAACAATTGAACAATATCATTAACTACATGAAATTCAAAAAAAGCAAAAAATTACACTTAGTAGCTAATAAAAACTGGTACATATTAATATATTGAATAAAAAAAACAGTAGAAAACTTTCATTTTAATATTTTTTTAATTTTTCTTATTAAACAATACTTTCTTATGAACACAATCTCTTTCGAAATGGATCACAAAAAAGAGCGAATTAACAGGTTATATAAATATACAGTATTAACTATATAATCAAAAACTTTTATATTTTATTTTATATAAATAGGATAGCACAATTTTTTACAGCAATAAGTATATGAGTAACTAAAATAGATCCCTTATTTTACGTTTGTTTACGTATAAGACTATGGTCACATAGTTACAAATAAAGTCAAATATACGTATAATTTCTGACCGTAAATAAATGTTATTTTATGTTTAAATGAGTATTCAAAACTATAAAGCACAAAAATATTCACTTTCAACATTTTTTTATTTGTTAAGCAAAACAACACAGGTCCCGTGTGAGCGTAAGGCGCAGACTGTCTGCTGGAAACGACGCAAAAAGCAGTAATTAAAATTAAGAGAAATGTTAATATTTTTAGTATTTATTGAAACAGAGTAATAAATCTACCATGAAAACTAGATATTGTATAATAAAAATAAATTAAACAATCCAAAAATTATTCGAATATAATTAGGTCGTTTATTAGTAAAACGGTTTAAGGTTTGCGAGAATGTCCCTCAGGAAACGACATTATTCAATCAAATATTTTTAACTATTTATAATGAATTTACCACCATCTGGTCGCGGTGTCATCCGTCGCCATCCTAGTCAACAGTTTGACAAACATTTCTTTTTTGACAGTAAAATTATGGTTCAAAATAGAATAAATTAAATCAGAATTAGAGCTAATTCTCCGACTTCTCGTCTGTTATCATCTTGTTACATATTTCATATATCTTTTACCATTTAATAAAGTATGGCCATAGATATAGAATATTATGCAATATAACTCTCTATCGAAATAAAACCAAATAGTATTAATACCGAATAGTAATATTTTTTTTCTACTAAAAAAAAACTAACTCTATTCATCTACATCGTCCATATTCATAATTTATTTCATCGATGTTTGTCACAACTCTTTAAATTATAATTTCCAAGAAAAACTCGAGATGACCATTTTAAGCATTTATTGAATAATTAAATAAAAGTCAGCATAAAGTTATATTTATTGTCAAATAATAAATAATTCAAATAGTGTATAAGATCGAATTGAATATTTCGCATAATAAAAACAGAAAGACAACTGAATAGTTTTTATTATACCTATAAGTACATAGGAGAAAAAGGTGTTCAAATATTATAAAATTTGTTTATGAACACTATTCCAAATGTAAGCACATTTGTCTTAACACTGCGTAATTTTCGTTTTCAATAACTAAAGTCAATGAATTCTTAAACTTCAAATTCCCGAAATAACACACGACTGACCATGAGTATATAATAGTATTGGTAAAAATATTCTTCCTCTTTCCCAGGTTGAGTTTGAAATTTATTGATGGTCATGCCAAAAGCAATCTTAATAGTTATTGTTTTCATTGAAGCTTAATTAGAGTTACAACTACAATAAGCTTGACTAAGAATAAACTCGATCTGACACTTCAGTGTCAGAGGGATTTATTCTCGGAAATAAATACAATTTTATAAAAACCAATCGATAATGCAATAACACTATATTCATTTAATGTCAATACAATATCAATTTTGGACCTCGGCAATTGGCCATTATATTTTGGGAGCCGTGGTGATTAGTGAGCGTTAGCCGACTAAGGGCACATCCAAACACAATTTGGAGTTTTTGAAACAATTTAACATTAACAACTATCGAGAATTATTCATTCTGACATCTAAATTTTTCTATAGCTTACGCCGTTTTCCAAGAGAGATAGGCAGAAACTACATGTTTCCAAATCTCGATACATCTCTTTTGTATTACTGACATCTATCAGTGATTTTATATACTCGTAAGCTTGTAACCCTGTTTGGTTAGTGCTAAAATTGAACCCTATTTTTTATTGTATAATAAAAAAAAATCTATAAAATGATACGAAAATATAAATTAAAGGCTGTCTAATAAAACCTGCAGTGAAGATTTATAGTACTGGCAATATTCTTTTACAAAAGTTAATTTTTGATACTTCTTTCGTATTTTTTAAGATTATTACGGGCAAAAATTCATTGCATTTCATCAGGCAACACTGCATTACAATTCACTGAATGTGCGTATATTTATGCTACTTTTTTATGAAACTAATGCAATGACTTCATTATTAACACTCGTGATAATGGCAATAACGATTTTAGTTATCATTCGTTTGATAATATTAAATTTTAGAGCCCCATTTTGATTATGGTTCAATTTGGTTTTATGCATAGGTACTTGCTTGTAATAAATAGAAATAGTTTTATTTGTTTGTTTTTATCTTATTTATAATAATAAAATTGAATCAAAAGTGTGTGAAACCTATTTCTAATCGATAAATTGCTAATCGGGACGTTGTCAAGTTTATTTTACATAATAATTTATTGTATTACTTGAATACTAATGTCATGGTAGTAAAAATTTGACACGCACGTTTAACTTCATAATCTATCGCTATTTGTGTATTTGACTCATCTCTAACACCATCTGAAAATTTGAGTCAAAATCCTTTAGTATCACTTCAATGTCAAACCATCAAAAATTTCTTTTTCTATAAATAATACTATACATAGAACGTAAAGCTTATAAGGAGCAGTGGGTAAGCCAGTAATAAGAAGCCGATGCGTTCGAACTAGAAACACATTGGGTGTTACTTCGGGGTTCAAAAAATATTCTGAAAAAAAAATCAAAAAACAGGCCAATTAACCAATGCTGTTTTAACGGAATCATATTAAACCACTCAGAGCTCCGTGGAAAAATGTTATGCCGGCGATCATAAACGAAGGCGCGGCGTTAGTGACTACGGTAGTAAGCCACCATTCAATCCGCAGTGGGCGAGCACGAAGGTTTAGAATTCAAATCCTTCGATTTCAAAGAAAAAGATTATGTATATGTCTCGACAGTGAAATGTCAAAAGTTTAATACTTAACAAAATATACGTATACACAAATTACAGAATTTTGTAGCAGGGCACAGTATCGACCTTGTATGATCGAACAATCAATTATTTTTAACAGCATACTATTGCAATAAACAAATCACTGTATTACGTATATTTTTACGAAATTCCGCTGAAAATGGCGACTGTTCTGATGTTCTACAATGAACAGTTTCCATAGAATATCAATATTTCCAAGTCAATCATTCGATAGATTGGAAATGCGGGCAAACATTAGAGGCACCACTTTTCCGACTGTTACACACCACAAAAAAAAGATCTACCTACCTAGAAATTTTAAATTTTAACAAAAGTCCTTCAATTCTGCTGGGAAGGTAGAGATATCTTAAGTACGAGATTGTTCAAGATATCTAAGGTAAAATGACTGCAATAAGGGGCTGGACGGCGACAATAACTCGTGAAATATTATTTTTAGCTCCAGCTTTTATGATCCCGTTTTGTCATTTTAATTAAAAAAAAAGTTAATTACAAAAGAACCCACTGTACTGACATTCTTGTAATAATGATATATAATATTAATGTTCAAATTTGAAATCACAATCAATCGGCTATAATAAATTAATGTATTAGAATAATGGGATTTATATGATAAAATTTTTGATGGCTATCTGTTCCTTTAACTGAATATTAAACAGAAAGACAAAAGAAAATTGAAAGTACTGGTAATATGTTATAATCGATAAGTTGCAATAAAAAAATCGCAACATATTCAGAAATACTGTATCACAGCAATTCTCCATCTTTTTAGGTTTATTAATTACGGAATTAATGTCTAAGTCTATGTGTTACAAGTCGTGCATAAACTCAAACGATCGATGCAGAACGCAAAGCACGCATGGGCCTCACTCAACCCTGTCAAATTCGAAACCAACATCTCTCACTTGGGCGATGTAATGGGCATGATGTGACATTTTCTTTGGCGGCTAATTCCATCTCTTAAGATTTTCGTCGCTTGTCCGCGGGAAACTTCTGATATGATCTGAATTTTCACTGTCTATGATCAACTGAGGCGTAACTTCAGAAAAAAAATTTTCCGTAATTACAACTCAATCAAATTTCCGTCGACTTAAATCTGAAATTGCTAATAATATATTATAAATGGTTCGTTATTGGAGTCATCATAAATTGGGCGAGGTACGAACAGCTTAAATGGTTCTATTAAATTGGCGACAATTTAGATGTTCACGATCGAAATAGATCTGACCTTTCATCATGAAAAGGATACCCATGCCTAAATTATTTTATATCGTTTAAATTGTTTCGCGACCAACTAGAAGTCTCCGTAACTTATTCATTTCCATTTAACTGTCCGTTTTGAAGAGTTTTATGAAAAAACCGTTTTTAGTAAATCGGTTTTTTCACACAACTCTTTGATGTACATTAATTTTACTTGTCTAATAGGATACTTTACTGATAGTAAAAAAAATATCTATGTTGTGAAGGAGAAAGGGAGTTATGGAGTGAGAGTGACAGCGAGACGGAGCAAGTGGAAAAGGAAGAACTGACATCGGGAATAGAATCGAAATCGGTATTGATAATAGGATCAAGATTAGCTTTTCAAGGAAGTTTTAGAAAAATATTTAAATTTCGATTAAAACCTTCTTTCAAACGGACGGGGAGCGTAAACTAGAATGCAAATAAAATAATAAGTAATATAAAACTTAATAAAATATAAAACTATAAATATAAAACTTTTAAAAATTTAGTTCTAAAAACTGTTGCAAAAAGTAAAATTACAGTATTTTAATAACGCAGGACAAGGACCTAAGGGTGATTGGACGACACGAACCGAATATGTGTCGAAGGTAAGGTGTCCGGCCCGTCCGCAACGGCCCTCAAGGGTCGACATTTTCCCGCGCGTATAGTGAAAATTATTACACAATTATGCGGCTTGTGTTGATCGGTCTTATACATTTCATATTTTGAATACAATTTCGGTTAAAGTGAATTTTATTCCTACGACGGAATTGGGATCCATACCGTAATCGGTTCGTTCCTTGGAACGTGTTGGTCGAATAAGCGAGTGTCACCCTGTAGATATGTCCGGCCTGTATGGAAAAGTCTCCGGGTAGCCAGCTCACAGTTTTATCAAATTCTTTTAGCTATGAAACGAATTACACTTTATAACGGTATTTAAGTAAGCTTAAAAATGAATATACAAAGTTTACGAAACTAATGTAACATTTTGAGATAATTATTACGAATCACATATAAAAATAACGTATCAATACATTAATTAATCTAATATTTATTTATAATATAAGTATATTGAGATTTATTGCATCATTAGTGGGTGCCCATCATTCTTTGATTGTGATTTTTTGAGGTCATTTTTTTCATTCGGACACCTTGGTGAGATTTAGTAAGCGAATGGACCCCTCATGAAGATTTCGCCAATAGTTTAATTAAAAAATCTTTTTGCTCTCTTCTTATCAGCGAACACGTTCGATAATAGAACAATACATTAAAATAGTGTATTCTTTGTAATCTTAAAAGTCGACCTGAGATTTTCCATTGACTCTACGTTCCAAATGAGATTTGTCGAGACTGCGGAATCCTTTTGCGGAACCGATTTTGAGTTCACGTAATTAATGGACATCCCCTTAGACTCCAGAGACAGTTATCTTAAGTATTTTTAGGTCAACATTTTCGTTTGCAAATTACGATGTCCTACTTTTCTATAACCGACAGCTGAAGGTCTGTCAGAGTTTAGAACTGCGCGAGACAAAATAATTTATGATTGCCTACTAGACAAGGAGAACGCATTTATTTCTAATTTAAAGGGGTGAAATTTCTACACGATTTTATTCTTTAGTTGCTTTCGACGCAAAATAAAATATATAAGCAACTAAAATGTCATTATTACAACACTTCCATTTCAAAAGTCGATTTAGAAGAATGAAGTTTGGCAACATTTGAGGTAAGATTATGCGTCATCTTAAGCTAGACCACGAATTAAAGCAGAGGGATCGTGTGCGTAGAAAATGTGACCACGAAGCGTAACGGACAGTCAATGGTGAAACTCGCGCCTAACCTAACCTATCTGTGTTGAGCGTTCATAAACGTAAGTACAAAAGGGCCGACAGGACCCGGGATTAATATTAAAAGCGCACGACACCCTTACATCTTATTAAACAATTCTATGCTGCACGTCCATAATAATACTAGTACAAGAGCCCCGTAACACGTTAGTATGCGAATATTGTATTGCTTTCCTAACGCCTTCCTAGTGAGTTCGCGTTTCGACAGAGGCGAATGGCTTGCTGTGAATCTCGATCACGTGTCGTGAGGATACAACGGGGCGTCCTATACCCGGCGTTAACGCTAAATACCACTTAAGGGCATACACGCACGCTGTTGTCACTTTGATTTGTTGGATCATCGCACAGAACTTCTAAAATGGTAAAGTGGAACAAATAAAAACATGTTCGTATCTTACAAAACCCGACTCCAAAATATCTTATAACTAATGTCGATACGATCGCTACCGATCTTCATCACTACGGATCTTCTGTGACCGTGAATCTTTCCTTTCAGTGCTAATATATATGAATCTAGTTCTAGGCTAATACAATAACGATCATTTCACTATAAATATAGAGAAATAAAAGTTACAAAAAACGCTTATTAAGCGAGTAACGAAAAATTTTAATATCATCATTTTATTGTAACAAATTCCAAACACGGTATATTATAAATTGCATTCGCTTTTGTAACTAGAATAAAAAGAGATCCATCATCTCTTTTCCGCATTATTAAAATATGCCACATATGCACATGGTATAAGGTAACTCATAAAAGTTGTTTTTTCTACTCTACAATCTTAGACTAAAGTCAAACACAAAACCGAACCTCTACATGCACTAAGTAAAAATTTGTAATAAAGATTAGAGATTCTCTTATAGAAACTGTTATAGCGACTCCTATAGAAAGACTTGCTGTGCTACATACAGATGTTGCTAAAGACCGCTATAGTATCTTTCTCACATCTTTTTTTAACGCGCGATGAGCTTTAACATCTTTTGAATTAATATATATATTGTGAAAATTATATTGTTCATTTAGTTTATTATTCCATAGCATTGTTTCCATAACAAAATAAGGTCTTTTTTACATTGAAATTATTAACTCTTTTTAAATTCACTTTTAACTAAAAATTATTTTTAAAATTAAATTTGCGTTCTATCTCTTCCTTTTAACGGGGTTTAGCTCGAAAAATCATTGCAAGGAGGACGTGGAACGTAAATTTTATTTTACAAGAGACTTTTGTTAAATGTCAGTATATAGGATGGTGGAAGAGGTTTTAAGTCGTTATCGTATTTAGACACTGCACTGCAATTACTCGGTCTTCGGCGCGTCTTATACCCTGGCAACCCACCCACACGAGTCCCGCTACCCCGTACCTCTCCACCTCTCGCTACGTAGACGAGCGTCGCTATACCCTGGCCTTCCCGGCTACACTATCAGATCAAAGTCGCGTCGCCGAGGTGTCGCCGTCAAAACCGTAGCGCGTCGAACGTGACGCGGCTGTGCTCTCGTCGCTGTATAGTTCCACGGTATGCACTAATCCACGTCCGCGGCGTCGGAACGAGGCCATCCGATTATTGTATCGTCATCGATTTCAAATAATTGCATACTTACGTGTGTTAAATTTAAAAAAAACATACGGCCGGAAAATCTAATCGCAAGATTTGTGTCCGACGTAACTAACCGTCATAGGAATTTAAATAAAGTTGTGAAAAAATTGTATGTTCGGCTACGCTGGAAGAAGGATATCGTAGTCTTCCCGTAATCGATTGAAGGAAATCAGAGCGCGGACCCACTAACAAAAATAATTACAATTACTCATATTTTAGAAGGAAACACAGTAAATATATAATGTTTTACGTTATTCAAATTTAGATCTATTCTTGAACTAGTACATCTAAATAAAAATTGAAACGCTGTGACGAATAGTCTGAATGATCTTGCAGTAGGTTCCGTGTTCAACTGCGGAACCTTAAAAACCTATTATTAAGAGCAGAACCGCAAATTGCTATTAGTATATCATGATTCACTACTTGTATATGCAAACCATATCAGCAATGTTTCTGTGACTCATTTTATACTTTACTAGTTGCCCCGGCAAACGTTGTTCTGCTCTTTCTTGCGGGTGGCTTGCCCATATACATAATTAATGCCCGCAGCTCCGCCACTATAGAAAAAGAATCAATTTTTTTCTTCTTTTCCCAACCAAGGATCGATATTAAAATAAAACTGAGGCTTGAGGCTATTTCAAATAAAATATTACAAAGGCTATTACTCGGGGATACTATATCTTTCTATGAGTGAATGAATTGTTAGAATCGGTGAAATACCTAGTTCAGTTCCTGCAAATATAAGGTCGAAGTCGGGGACAAACCCTAGGTACATTACAACGTACGAAACTCTGCCGCTGTGAAGTTAGCCATGAAAGCGTCGCAATAGCGTAAGATACGAACGCGACGGAGAAGAAGGAAGGGTCGGGGAGCGTTGCATCATTCGCAGACAATTCAAAGTGGCAGAGTTTCGTGCGTTGTTCTGTATAAATATACGAAATACGAAACATTCCGATCACACCTTTGATGTCAAAATGAAATCAATTGATCCGTCTATACATTCTTTTTCAACCCCAGTCCCGTTCTCAAGTTCGGTCCCGGTCACGCTTTATATTCTGGTCCCTTTATTGATTTGACTTCCACTCCAGCTTTAAATTTCTATTTCGCTATCAATCCCAGTTCCGATTTGGACTAAGACGAAGGTAAATGCTAATATCAAAATAAAATATAAGCTACTCGGGGATAGAGTAATTTTTTATGAGTCAAAGAATTAATAATTAGGAATATAAATTCATGGTTGAAGCCGGGAGGGAGTAAATGTTAGCGGCCTATTTACTCAAGAATAGTGCAAATATTTATTAGTGAAAGAATTTTCGGAAACGGTTCGGTACTTCAGTTTAGTAATACAAATATACGTGGAAGAAACCGTGGACAAATGCTAAGTTTTTTAGAAATATTTCCGGGCGAGCATACAACGTATCACCAAAGTTTCACCGTAATCGGATTAGGCAGGCATAGAGGACGAAAATACTTATGTTTATTTTTATTTACTTAATGTCGATAAGATTTATTGAACAAATTTCGATAAATGAGATTGGTTGACCCTGCAGGACAATTCCATAACTTCTGGTATTTTTGAGCTTCCAGAAATTATATATGCTAATACATTTTCAAGTTCTTACAATAAAAGAATAAAAAAGCACTTTTTCGAATTTCATGAACCTGATCTTAGTTAATCGTTTGGTTAGAAAATGTTTGAAAAAAATGTAACAAAACACCAAAAATGGATCTGACTTCAAATTTAAAGGTTATTTTAAAAAAACACTTTTCGAAAATTAATTTTTCAAGTATCTCTCAAACGAATTAACTGATTTTTATACCGCTTGCGGTATTCTACACAGTTTTTAAAGCTCAAAACTGTGATGGAATCCCAAAAACGAAACAACTACAGATTAGGTTATTTTAAAAATATACGTTTTTGAAAATTTTTCGACAACTATGGCTCTTAAATTAATCAACTAATATGAGAATAGAGCTAATAATTTTTTTTCATTGATCGGCATAGTCGCTTAAAAGTCATTCAATAAAAAAAACATAAGTTTCTCGAACTGTACCAAGCCGGTGCAAATTTTCAAGAAATCTAAGCTCTTTCAAAAACTAAAAACTACATTCCAATTGCTGATCCATTCAAAAGTTATGAGAGGTGTACATACACACGCGCATGCGCACGCATGCACACACAAACAGACAAGGCACAGGCCAGAGAAACAGAAACAGGCTCGTCATGAGCACAGCACGGGCACGGTCACAGGCACATGCAGAGACAGACAGACACAAAGGCACAGGCACACACGCACGCACACGACACACGCGCGTACGCATGTGTAAAGAAACGCGCACATAATCAAAAGGCAATCATCATCATAAAAATAGTAGACAGCTTCCTGTCTCAAGATGTCGAGATTTAATGAAAACTCGATTCAAAAAACGAACTAATATCAGTAAGTTTTACTATTTTTTTTTCATTTTTCATAGCCGTAAGTTAAAAATATTCACGTTTACTGTATATTAATGCGAAAAGTAAAACAGTCCACGTATGTTTCATTTAATATATTTTCTTTAAAATAAACGAAACGATTTTACAGAAGCTGCTATCATCATTGAGAATTTCACAATCATATCTTCAAAGATTCTTTAATAAACCTTGGCCTAATCGATTATTTCTGAAACAATTTTACTGTACTATTTTTAAAGAATAAACACTGAGCTTCCGCTGACAACTTCAAAGTACAGTCAATCAACGAAACGACGATAAAAGAAAGTGTTAAAAAAATGGTATGT
Organism: Eumeta japonica; assembly: GCA_005406025.1. Classification (NCBI taxonomy): domain Eukaryota; kingdom Metazoa; phylum Arthropoda; class Insecta; order Lepidoptera; family Psychidae; genus Eumeta; species Eumeta japonica. The sequence continues at coordinate 957,588 of BGZK01000001.1, forward strand.
CAGTGAATAAAATAACATTAACAATATCTCAAAACCAGTTCGCTTTCTAAACTTTGAAATAAGTTTCTTGATTACTTATTATGATTATTTTTACAACATACTTCTATGAATAACTTATACTTCAAGATATTCTTACAGGGTTCAAAAATTTGTAGTTTATTATTCTTCTAAAATTTTTATTATAGACATAATGTTGACAAATGAATCGTGTCGATTTAGGTACGAATCTAGACCATCTCGCCTCACAATAAATATAGAAATTTCTAAACACATCCCTACGTCTACATGTTAACTCGGATTAATATTTCTGAAGAAATTAGCTAAAAGAAAATAATACATAATAAGTCTCAAATGGAAATCGCAAACCAAAGTGTTAATTATTCAAGCTACCTATTACAGAATTAGCTCATCTAATAGAAATAGAATTAATTTAATAGAATCCATGTAAGAAAATACTTTTATCACAAAATTATTCATTTATCAAATACACCACATTTTTTTATTATACTTTTAAAATATTTAGGCCCCTTCCACCATCTCCTTTTAAGCTGACATTTAACAAAAAGTAACTTTTAAAATACAAATTGCGTACCACGTTCTCCTTTTAGCAGTCTTCGAGCTAAACGGAAGACATGTGATGCAAAATTAATTTTAAAAGTGACTTTTAGTCAAAAGTGAATTTAAAAGTTGACGGTTAAAGAGAGCTCTTAGACTAATAGTATCCATTCCAGAGGACACATCTGAAGAGGGTACAAAATAGAACAGATCGATGGATCAAAAAATTAAAAAGGTCTTCATAACCATCTACATTCGTGCCACAATTCTTCTCGGTAACTGAACTCTTCACATAGCCATAGGCTTGTGAGCACGTCGAAGAATGCGTGGATCGACTATACTCCATTCTCGACTCTAAAGCGTCTATATAGGAAAAATATATTGATAAAAATACACAATGAACTTCCGTGAAGCGTAACCTGTTTCAATTATTCACCGTCCGCAGTGAATGGGTACTAAGTCGAACAGACCGCGACGACCGCCCGGCCGCTACACACAGCCGATTTGAACGGAGGTTTATTTTGATCCCACACTAATGTATATGACAGGTGACGGGTTTTGGCCGCCTTCCAGAGCGCAATATTTCATATAGTGAAAATTTCACTATTAAAGCTGAACTTTTTCGACGCTCCCTTCATCGGTCCGTGGTCGGCCCGATACGATCACCGCAAAATCTCATCACTTTGGCGACGGCGAAAAGATGTGACTAACAGTTAAGTAAATTTCTTTAGAAAAACTCTAAATAGATCGCAGATGTTTGTTTAAATGCCAAACAGCGATAGGGACCTCTTGCAAGATTAGGATTCTTACACCTGTCTGGGTGCCGGTCGTCATAAGCGGGCCTAGCACGATGCCATAGACAAGAGTCTATAAGACTATGCTACTCGCATCAAGAATTGAGCGAAAAGGATAGTCCTATAGAAACTCTTGTCTAGAACGTCATACTAGGCCCGCTGGTACGAGCTGTCAGGTTTTTATCACGCCATATGTAGGCAACTCTTCTACGTTATTTTATATTATTTTTCATTTTATAATGAAAAAAGGTTTATATCGAGACATTTATACACTGACCAAATGCGGACTGGAGATTGTAGGATCTGAATAAAGTTAACCTTATTCAGATTCAATAGTCTCAATCAATCCTGTTCTCAAATCCTGTAAAATCCTGTACAAGAGGTACTTTCAGAATAAGATCTAAGGTGTTAATCCGCCATTAATCGGTCTTAGAAGACTTTTTGGCAGTACTTTATTTGCTTTTTTGTATATGAAACAAGAAGAATGGTCCGATTATTATTGCTATTGTCATTATCCTTTCAGACAGTGGACGATCAGTGCTGGACATAAGGACATATATTTCTACGACATACAAGCTTGGGCTTCCTATAATCAATAGTAGCCCATGATCTTTACGAGGTCATCAAACCAACTAGTGAGAAGCCGTGCCACACCGTGACGTCTAGTTGGTGGTCGTCACACCAGAACCTTCCTTCTCAGCGGTTAACGGTTCTATGGGTGATGTGAACGGCCCGATGTCACTTCAACTTAAGGATTCTACGATATATAAGTCTCATTCTTTTACTGATTTCTTCGTTTTGCATTTAATTCAAGTCATTATTATTCTCTTTAAGTTAGACTTCAAAACGAGAATACTGATAATAACGTAACCAATACAAAACGTAGCCTGGCAGCAATGAAGAATTCCTACCTATCTTGTGTGATTTCCGGTTGCCCATAAAAATAGAAACAAACTTTTCAAATCAGCGGTTACATGTACAATGTCGCACAACGCTGAATTATGGGCGAGGAAAAAACCCATGAGCAGAAATTATATACTTACGAAATGGAAACATGATGGGTGGGCAGAACGTGAAATACAAACGAACAAAATTTCTAAAGAATAGTGGTACATTTACGGTAACAAACGTCGTTAAAAAGACATCCGAACGCTGCGTTTGTTGATATGGTCTTGCGATGTGACTTACAAAGGATAGCATGGAATGACTTGAGTTATTCTTAACTAAATTTGTTGGCGCAACGCACTCACAAACACATCAAACGGAAAAAAAGTAGCTCTCCTGGTACCTGATGGTCTAAAATTACCGAAACCTTTCAGAAAATTCAAATCCTTGAAAAGATGAAAACACCTGACGAGACCTGATAAACGTGGAGTAAGGAAATGGAGACACAGGCCTAGATTGAATAATCAGCTCGGGCTTATGTGCTGGTGCACAAGCATTATATTGTATAATTTACACCATATGTGGGCAACAACCGACCCGCGGGCCGCATCCGGTCCGCTGTAAGATTTGATCCGGCCCGCGAGACATTTTGAAAAATTTAATGTCTGATATATATCGCTAAAAATTATGAACACTACTTTAAAACACTACTTTACAATGTACCTACTTTTGAACGCGGCCCGCGAACGTATTTGCACACTAAAGTTTGGCCCACGACATGTCAAAGGTTGCCCATACCTGATTTACACGATAATTTTCAAAAAAATTAAAGATTGTACACTAATATTGCATATTCCCGTTTTCCATTTGGTCGGTTTATTTCAAATGACGTCGTAAGGTACAATTCATATATATTTTTAACAGACACTTCATCATTTCTTATCACGAGGAAGTAACAAATACAAGAAAAAAAGAAACGTTTTGACCATAAACGAAATTATAAGACAGTAGGCACAATTTTATACATAACCTTTTTATATAATCTATTATATTCCTAAAACAAGGCATTTGGATTATACCGCATACAGAATCTTAACTAGTAACTTATTTTTTTATAGCATAGTCGAAGGACAAATTAGTAGGTAAGCCATCAGAGTTAACAGTCACCGCGCCCATGGACATTCGCAACCCCAGAGGAGTCGCCAGTGAGTTGCCGGCCTGTTGGAAGAGAATGGGATATCTAATGGCGTGGGGTCGGGTTGGTGGAAGGCGGAGAGGGGTTGTGGGCCACCGGTGCTCTTACTTACTGGATAAAACGCTACAACAAAAGCTATTACTTCGAATCTATATTCTTTGAGAGTGTGGTATTAATCTCAGGCTAGGCGCATAATGAACAATTTTATAGTTCCAGACAATACAACGGAGAGGAACAATTGAAATGTAAGCATTAATTGTTTATCTATGTAACACACAAACCTATGCTAGGTGCAACGAATCGGCAAACAGTCCATCGCGGCCTACCAAAATTAATGAGTTGTTTCAACGAAATACTGACAACAAGCGACCGACAAGCGGGCATCGTTTCGCTTCGCTCGTTTGTCGCTCACCTGACACGAGCTATACAAATCATATTGGGTCGATCTTAAAGCCCAACGTTTACGTAAAGTATTCAGCATTGAGATCGAACAAAGCTATCGTTACGAAACTCGTACTATTGTCCTCACGATTGTTCGGCGGTTCTAATGAGAAAACAGCTCAACTATGAAACTTGGCTCAACTACGAAACTTAGTTTATCTTATGAAACAATATAATCTATTCGACGAAGAAACGTTATCAAGATCAGCTTCGATGCTTTAAGTATTAAACTGTTATTACTCACGCATCTATCTATATTTCGAGTACATAAATTGAGGTCAACCCTAAAACTTGACACTATTTTCGAGTTCAGAGTTCGAATATGATTATTAAAGTATGTTTTCGAGCTTTTCAAACTCGAAAATATAGCTATCTTTACGTATATTCGAGAGCGTCAGAATACTTTCCTAGAATCTTAATACGTCAATATCTGATCTAAGAGCTATTTTCGAAAATCGGCTCAAAGTATTACCTCTCGCAAACCAATTGACTTCGATGGAATTTGTGGAATTCGGCTCAATAGCCTGACAATTTAATCTGATTAAACTTTGGAATTGATTTTATGTGTTTGAGATTAGTCTAAATCTAGTCATCCTATTGTATTTAAATTGCCAGAAAATCTAAAATAAGTGAAAACTTTCAAATACAGTCAATCTGATCTTAACAAATCGATTTGTTTAGAAGTTTATTAGTTCAGTAGCGATATTTCTCTTAAATAAATCGATTTTATGTAATTAAAGAAAAATTTGTGAAGATCAAAGCACATTAGCTTCTGGTACTAACAAATACGTTAATTTAAATCTTTTTTAAAAAAAAATTGAAAGTAAATTATTTCAAAACAATCTTTGCAATTTCAAAAATTAGCTTATTACTAAAAATCTATAATTTTGTCAAACTCAATTTGCTGGGGAATCTAAAGCGAAATATTTACTAAAATATTTATTGATTTAGCAAATATTTATTAATGCCGTAAACTTGATCTAAATCAGTCCATCCGTTTTAGATTCTTTTTGGAAAAAAACCGCCAGGTGGGAGTCGTAATCCCGCATGTAGGTCTCCGTTCCTGGGAATGCAGTCACGTGATCTCTGTAATTGCACTAAGTTTAACAAGTATGGAATCACCTTATAACTCTGACAAATTTAAAGTAAAATACTATAAGATTTTATTTATTATATTCATTTATTATAAGAAGAATAGAAGTACACCTGAAATTTGTGAGTATGAATATCAATAAAAAAAAACTTCTTCAAAATAATTGCGTTGAATTCATTCACAAAGCTCTAATACTGTTATCTTTTTCCGATCCTAAAAAGCCATAGTCCAAAAATATACAAAGTTAATGACCTTGGAAGCTAGTAAACCGCAAAATATATCCACAAAAGAAATCACTTAGAACCTATCATGCATGTCTAAATGAAAAATCTTTAATCCCTTAATCTTATTGAAAAGCTACCCTCAAACTGTTGTTAGTAACTAGGTATTAAGTATTCGTTTGGTAGTTCGCAAGAGTCACCTATTATTTTTACCAAAAAAAAAACCGGCCAAGTGCGAATCAGACTCCCGCACCGAAGGTTCCGAACAAACCCGTAGGTATATGAGTAAAAGTTCATCCAGCACGACAATCGAGTCATAGTTATGGTAATTTTATTGCAAAATGAAAACCATAACATTATAATGTGGAAAGCTGGAGGAGGGTAAATTTAAAACAAAGGTCTCTTTATCGTTTTAGTAATCCTTTATTTTATATTAACCCATATTATTTATTATATAATATAACTGAAATACCTACACTAGTCTTCCAGCAGTCTTGCAAAAGTTCTTTTATCAAAGTTATTTATTTACAAAGATAAACTTTTTTAATCACTATTTAGAAATCTGGGTCAAAAATACTAATGAAGTATTAAATATGAACCAGATCTGTAAATGGTGACCAAAAAAGGTATGAATAGTACCACATTGAACATTGAAGTTCAAAAAATGTTAACTATAGTTGTACTACTTCTTGTAGTGTTAGTGTTTATTAACGGAAACATGTTTATGGATGAAAGATATGTGGACATTCCATTTTAGGGATTCATTCTAAAATCGATATTGAAATCTCCCACAACAATCAGACGATAACATGAAGTATACCTATTGAGGTTGCTGTCGTATATTGTTGTATTTATGCATTATATTGCAACATTAATTTGACATTGTGGTGACATATATAAGTTATCACTCTGACATTAAACACTTCAAAATGCAAGCATTCACAATGGCCGTTTGCAGCGCCTGGGTTATTTAAATAATATCTTTTACTTGATCCGTCTGTCATCACGGCATCCTTAAGATTGCGACGTGCGTACGCGATACGATGTTGTCCCCTCTCCATACATAGAGATAAGTCGCGGTCAATGCGGTAACTACAATTATGTTTATAATTTTGTTTTCACAGCTTTAAGGCAATTGAACTAAGTATTTGATATGAATATCAACTTGATACCTCTACGGGTTCATGAGGAAAAAGATAATAAGTTTATAATTATTAAACAAAATATATTATGTGATGTAACTAAAAATTTATAGTTTTCGAATTTTTTCCTTTATGTAAGCTATAAAACGTTGATTCGTAGCAAATTTCAAGCTTCCGAATTCACGGGAGGTACCCTGTAGGTTTTGATTCCCTTGCGAGTAGTTGCGAGTTTCAAAATATGCGGCTTAAATTGCCGTTTCTTTTGATTGCGTTGACATAAAAGTTTGATTTTGTTACAGCTTAAGAGTTATGAATTTCAATTTAATACCTCTACGCGTTCATGAGGAAAGGTGTAGTAAGTTTAAAATTATTAAAAATATTTTTATTATATGATGTGACTAGAAATTTATGGCTTTCGCAATTTTTTCTTTATCTGTGCTATAAGACGTTGCTTCGTACCAAATTTCAAGATTCTGAGTTCACGGAAAATAATACCCTGTAGGTTTTGATTCCCTTGCGCGTGTCGAAAATTTGCGGCGTAAACGCCTATATCTTTTGTTTACGTTGGCTTAGAAGTTTGATTTTTTCACAGCTCCAAGGGACAGTAGACCTGAGTATTAGATATGCATTTCAGCTTGATACCTCCCCGCGTTCCTGAGAAAAAGGATATTGACAGACAGACGGACGGACAACAAAGTGATTCTATAAGGGTTCCGTTTTTTTCCTTATAGGTAAGGAACCCTAAAAATGGAAAAGTGATATTTATAAGGCTCTAAAATACAGAGGGACGGATGGACAGGATGGAACTACTAGGGTTTCTTTGTTACCTGTGGGTACACGGCACTAAAGATTGTTTTAAGGTTTCGTAGTAAACAAGAAATCCTTATAGTTTAACCAAGCATGTTCGTCAGTCTGTCTGTCTGTTTGTCTATGGTAATTTGGTATATATTACCGCGGACAGAAAGACATAATATGTATACCATATTAATCACCTCGACAAAGAGGTGGAATAAAATCTTGTGAAAAAAAATTTTGGGGACCTCCCCTACACGTAAATCGGGGATGATGTTTTTCTTGTGTATCCCATCGTACGGGGATATTTTTGAATAGCTTATTCAAAAACACTGTGAATCTGTGAAAAGCATTCTTCGATTTAGAGATGCGTTTGCAAAATTTTAAGCTTTTAAGTGCAATTTTTTGTTAACAGTCAAATGTCGTCATCGCCGCTGCCGCCGGCCAGGTAACTGGTTATTTTTGGATATGTAAAAAACTTCATCACGGTAACATATTATAGCAAAGTTATGAAATATAATTGGAGAGTAAAAAACAAAATATCCTACAAATGCCATTAAAAATTACTTCGATGACATCCTTAACATCCATCCTACGAGGACCCATTTTTAGACGTTATTAGCCGTTGAACGTGGAATACAATTAGCAGGTTCATATTATAAACAAAAAGGCCCCTTTAAATCCACATATTGTGATAGGCAACTACACCACCCTATATTGCGAGTGGCCCAACACGCACTTGACCAGTTTTTTAAGGTTATCTCCAACTATGTGTCGATCAAATCAGTCGATTTTAATGAGGTTTGCAGCATTCGACAAAGTTTTTGGTATTGAAAGTGTTAAAAAAAAAAATACTCAAAATCTATGTACGTATTTGATACCGATCGAGGACAAATCTTTATGAAATTCCAAATCAAGTAAAATCCATTCAAATGCCATAGTACGAGAAATAGCAACGTTCGCAAAATGAGAATTTTAATAAAGCCGGTCTTTTTGGCATGTCTTTTGTTTCGCTCTGGCTGTCCGCGTGCGGGTCGCCTGGCTGCCGGAAGACGTCGCGTTTGCCTGTGCGCATAACACCTATACAGGTAGAAATATTATTTTTTCAAATCGATTTAAGAAGACTTCTTATTTTCATTTACTTTATGAATGATTAGAAACTTTAATTTATCGATGCCAGACGTTTCCACTGTTGATAATATCACAGTATGCAAATAAACTATTTTTAAATAATAATAATTTTCAAATAACTTTAGTATGGCAGGAATTTTAATATTATGTTATTTAAATATTAAGAAATATAAAATTAATGCGATTGTTAAAGCAAGAGCAGGACCGATTTAATGTTGTAGAGTATTGCGGCATTCCTTAGGCCGGTCGCACTTTGGATACGTTTTTGTACGAATTTTACACGAACCGAGACCGAAATTGAGAACGGGACTGGGGTTGAAAATGAGAGTGGGGGACGGGATCAGAATCAAAAGTGTGACTAGGATCGCCTGAAATTGACATCGATCGATACGAAAATCGATAAGAAGGAAAATTTTGTTCTACGTCCATGCTGGTACAACTGCAGGCATTAACTATACGGGCAAGTCACCTGCAAGAAAATGCAGAACAACGTCTGCCAGGCCAGCTAGTTTGAAATAATTATATCCGATTTCGATTGAAATTTATGATTCCTTTTTACCCCGATCGTGATCCTTACCCGATTCTTATCCCTATCCTGAAATCGACCGCAATACCACCCTGACTGCGACGACTACACCCATCTCAATCCTCATCCCAATCTCCATTATTAGAATAATATTCGATGCATGTAACGCATGGGGCAGGCCATCATCAAATTTTTACGATTTTAAATTTTGAAAAGGCAATACGATACCATTCATATCAGTCCAAAATCGAAACAATTGTATCTCTACTTTTAGAGGTACAATTGTTATGATTTTCAGTTCCTTTGAACTGAAATTCTTTTAACAAAGAAAACTAACTTAACTTTCCGTCGATCCTCCCTGTATACTAATTGCGTTGCAAAATCATTGCAAAAAACCAATTTTTTTTCTTCTTCAATAACTATACTCAAAACTAAAGATCACGTCCGTACGACCATCGATTTTTAGCTTTACAGAAAAACCTTTCTCACCCTTCCCGACCCCACCTAAACAAATAGCACGAATATATTTTGATTTCTATTACAAACACATCGAACTAAAAAGCTGCTCATACAAATAATCCACTCCGAACATTAGCCCTCATTTTACCAAGTTTCAATTAATTTTCTAAAAACGCTGAGACATGTATCCTACACTTTTAAGCAGAACTTTAAAAATCAATTTTCGCGTCTGTAACTTCAAAAAAGACAAAGCATATATACAAAGTCCAAACATTAATTCCTTATTTTATCCTGTCTGGGGACAAATTTTCGAAAATCATCCTTAGTGCTTAGAAACCTCTGTATTTATCTAATATTTTTTTATTACCTTATTATCTACATTTTTTTATTTAATATGTATATATAAGTGAAATACCACTGTCTGACTGACTCATCATGAGATCTCCGAAACTATAGGTCCGATTGATTTGAAGTTTGGATCGGGACGTAGACGACCACTGAGAACGGATTTTACATAAATCCTATCCCAAAATTTTCCACATTTTATGTCTACGCCTGCAGAGCCGTGGGCAAAAGCTAGTTATCTATATTACGGGTCCCAGAAATTTCGTCTGTGCGGTTTCATATCGAAACTAAAACGGAAAACGCCTCCTTAGTCTATAGTTAGTGACATACCGTATCAAATTTCGAACGCGTTAAAGCATCACTTTGAAAGGTCTGTAAAATTGAAAAAATATTCGAATTGTTGTTTGCAAAAAGCAAGAATTTATGATATTTTTGAATGAAAAAAAAATTGTTAAAGGAAGTAATAATAGTGTTTTGTTGACTTTATTAGTGATCAGTATTTGCATTTTTATTACTGTTAATTGCTAACACAAAGAAGTTTGGAAAATATTTTTTTTCACCATATTTAAATTTGGTATTGTAACTACCAATTTTTTATTAGTAATAATAAGTGTGAATATTTATGAAAAATCATGTAATTGTAAACAGATATAACATTATGCCAAGTCCCGAGTAATGGGTAAAATAGTATACATTGTTTTTTTCAGTATGTTATAAGAGTACTATGAATTTATTGTCTTAATTTACCCAGCTTTTTTATGGACTAACTTCAAAGTAAAGCGGGATAAATATCTTACACTTGAGCCGATATTAAAACAAGCCTTTGGATTTTTACTGTACAGCTATGAATCTATATTGACGTATGCTAACATGCAATAACTTGATCTGCAATATACACGAGGGGCGTTCAATAAAAAGTGAGAATGAGAATATTGCTGGCATGTTTTATTAAACTTTATTTTCTTTTTCAACATTACCGCCTTTTAGCATAATACACTGGGCATATCTTTTTTCTAAAGTTAAAAAGCCCTTCATCTTGAGCACCTAAATATTCCTGTACTGTAGCGGCTACTGCTTCATTGTCTTTGAATCTTTCTACTTTCAGATAATCTTTCAACCTTAGAAATAGATACAAATCACTTGGGGCAAAATCGGATGAATACCGAAGATGCGCAAGTATTTCGAAGTCAGCATCTCGAATTGCAGCCATAGCAACGGCGGACCCATGAACTGAGGCTTTATCTTGATGGAACGAAACAATTTTTATTAGTTTGCTTAGGCGTTTCTTTCGATTTTTTAATGTATTTTCTTTATTTATTCTGCACGCAAAAAGCCGGTCACAGTAGCTCCACTGTCAAGTTATACTATCATGGCCACTTTACTACCTCATAAAAGAACCCCTGAATTTTCAGCAGAATCGCCTTAAATATCTTAGGGGTTGGAGATAGTGGACTTTTCCAAGTCATTGACTGTATCGTAATGTTGAAGCCACGTTTCTTTCATGATTGTAAATCGAAGCATAAAACTTTCGGGGTCTTGTTGTAAGTTTCGAAAAAGATCGAGAAATGTTCAGGCTGGTTCATTTTTCTACATCGCTAAGCATACTGGGGGTTCAGCGCGGGCATAATTTCAACCGATTTCATTTCATCCTCAAACGTTCTTTTAAAATGTTCTATACATTACCAATAGAAAACTTTGTTTTTTCGGCTATAAGACGTATCGTTACAAGACGATCTGCTAAAACAATTTTTTTAGTTTTTTTTAAATCCACTTGATCACTACCGTTGGACAACCCGAGCGAGGGTCATTTTCGGTGAATTTACTTCCACGTTTAAATGCGGCGCACCAACGGACAACTGCAGAATACCGTGGAGCATTTATTCCTACAGTATACTGTAGATGTTGATTAACTCGTTCTGTATTAAACTTTTTCAAGCACAGGTACTTAATAACCGGGCGCAATTCATTTTTTCCCATTTTCAACAACAAAATACGACAGAATGCTAAAAAAGACTTCCATTAAAAAGAAAAATAAAACATATTTAAATTATTTCCTTTTTTTAAATGTAATCAATATTCCAGCTTCACCAGTCGGTATTTACTTTCTCATTCTCGTTTTATAGTGAACGCTCCTTATATTTAATTACCTACTTAATAGTAATATAACGCCTATTTCCCAAAAGGATAGGCAGAGACTATATGTTTCCACATTGTACGCTCTTTACGTATCTTTCTTGCTTCACTGACATCCTTACTAATATTATAAAGGCGAAAGTTTGTTTGGATGGATGTATGGATGGATGTTTGTTCCTCTTTCACGCAAAAACTACTGAATGGATTTCGATGACGCGGTACAATAATATATAGCTTACATCAGAATAACACATAGGCTATAATTTATAAAGATATAGTGGGAATTAACCAAAATATAACGAGAAGTGTCAAGTAAGCAGGAGAAAATCTGCCATCTGCGAGGTATTCTGGCGCGCGCCGCAAAAACCGTTGGAATTACACGTATATAATGTACAATGGAAATGTTTATCTTAAATAGTCCTACAAAAAAGCTCACGACAGCATATAACTATCTTTTATGTGTAAGCCATTATCGCCAAAATAGTGAACCATAAATGCAATAATAATAGATAATTTATTTCTAATGCACATTTTTAGTAACAAATTGATCCTTATATCAAAATATATAATTTTATCGCATCTGGTGTTTAAAGTAGATAAACTTTGTCTTTACACTCCATCATTTGGACAAATATTTGAATAGTTATGACGAATGACAAGCGAGTGCGCGATATTACGGTGCGGTCCGGCGGCAGGGTCAGACCATAAAGGTAGCAGGCATACATTTGAGCACGCAATGTTTTCCCACGGCCAGCTCTATGTGACTTGCTCACGCGTTTCTTAATCGCAAAATCTGCATGTTTATACAGACCAAAATAAATCGTTTAACATAGTTTATAGGAGTATATTGCAGTAGCCACCTATAACTTTTGCACTACCATCAATCATTATATACTTCCGTACCTATCCATCCTTACAAACTATAGCATTTATAATACCTATAATACATATTAGCGAGTTCATCTTATAAAATACTTAGTTCCAATTTAAATACATTACACAATATAACTGTTCGAACACTTATAACTGGAGAATAGCTGGACCGATTTTCATTTTAATTAATAGTGATGAAATGTACAAAAAATCAGTAGGTATGAATTATGTTTAACTTCCAACAATTTTTAAGTTGTCGCTTTATATTGCTTTAAAAAACATCAGCCATGTAAACGAAATAGCTACGAATATATAGGGGCTGTGGTTATATCACAATATGTATAAATTGGCCCTATAAAAAAATTTCCATATGAACAAGATGAAAGAATACATTTTATGCCTACGCGGGCGGAGCCGCGGGCAAAAGCTAGTCCATCAATATTTTCATGCAAGCTCATCAGTTTCGGATGCTTATTTGGCCCTTTGTTTAACGTTATCAATTTGGTCTGCCTAGGATTTTCTAGGGCGACCCTCGCCGACAATTCCATCACAAACGTTCGCTTTATAGATTTGTTTTATCGGTCTACTTTCATTCATCCTTTCCGGATGACTAGACCACCTTTTTCCACTCTAGTCACTACATCTTGTTTAAAACCACACCGCTCTGAGATCACTGTTCTTAAATCTACCTATTTAAGATTTTGAAAGAATCATGTATGGGTAATTACAAATATGAATGTTAGTATAGATTGAGGAATTTATTACTTACTTAATGTATATTAGAATATGCATAAACTAATTAATAGCAGTATCATCGACTATTCTTAATGTAGATATTTCAATAAAGTACTGCAAATGTTAGTTAAAAAGCTGGAATGGCGTCAATTTTTTTTTCAATACTATTCACAATACGCCGGGCTGATATAGAATGAAAGATATCTTTCACATCACGGAGGAGAATCCGCGACGAGCAGCTTACTCATTTCACGTTACCGAAATCTATCACGGAGATATAACATTAATTACACTTCGCGTCCGAGGCTCTGGAAGGCGTTCTCTGAAGGCCGGAGGCTCTCTTTTTGCACGCGACGACAGCCGTCCGCTAAGTAAAATTCGATCTTGATAGATTACGCGGATTGCTGCGATATTCTCTGGACTGTTACAGGCGGACAGGTCGAGAACGCCATCGTCATCGTCGGTTCTACGTGCGCCGTATGACGTCGAGACCTCGCTACCTCCGAATCGAACGCGGACCGCTGCTATATATTGGTACTTGTGGGGAGAACGCACAGAGGAAGGCACGTTGCCCTTAGCGGCGGGACGTTCCAAGGGTCCTACACACATAGGATACAAATGAACGATCACTAATTGCATGACATACATATTGCATTGCATATAGTTACATGTGTATTCCGATCGCGATTGATCATACCAAAAAGCAGATAAATATTAGTTTGCTAACATTTTTGTTTTTGTTTTTTTATGTCGAATGTAAATTACGACAATATGTAAATACTATATTAATTATTTAGTATAGTATATATAATACATATAGTATACAATAATAATTACTATACTATATATTAAGTATACTAAGTAATCTTTGTAATAACGCTAAACAGTTTGTTTATCAGTGCGAACGCTATAATGTTAGGAACTAATAGTACAATTTGAAAGAGTTTTAGTTGCAAAGCACGTTTATCGAAGAAAATTATAAACCTACCTATATAGTTTTTTTTTAATTTTCCTCTATGAAAATTTAAAAAAAAAAAGTTCTGTCCAGCCGATTCATTTTTAGCAGTTGGCGTTTTTGTTTTCCCACTTCACATTTAATTGATGAAATGCACTCGATTATTCATACACATCATATGTATGAAACAATCATACATAATCTAATTAAAATGTGGATGAAACCGCAGGACTAAGGTAGTGTTTCCATATTAGCTTTACCGGTAACCAGCTTGTAAACGAATAACTTAACCTAACCTATCCGGTATATATTCTATATTACGTAACTATTTCTTTGTCATAAAATTCTAATTATTGTGTACAAAAGTATTACGCAAACAAAATTTATGGTATTGTATATTAGACTGCAACAAAATATAAATCTATTTACACTTAGCAACAAGGTCTCTTTGTTCCTTCATCGGGGTCCAGTACATATGCAAAATGATTCGTCACATAGAGTAATATGCATTTAGTGAGTGTTTCAAGTCCATGCGAGTTCCACGCGTAGTCAAGTGCATCTCTCTAATAATAGAATATATATATAATAGTGAACATAAATTTAATTGCGTTTTATTTAAAACAGAGGTCCCAATAACCTACATAGTATCTGTACTTACGTTATCTAACTATATTGTTTACCTAACTTTATGTTTAAAGCAATAGTGTTGTTATAGAAATGCAAATATCTTGTCTATTCTATTTTATGAATACATTATTATTATTTTTATTCCTTCGCTGGTATACCACTGTAAAACCGCATTCAATTATAAAACACGGGACATATTTTTCCTGTTGAAATAATTTAATTAGGTAAAAACTGTTATCACAAAAATCACATTTCGTGACGCGACGACATTGAAAAACTGATAAGGACCATCCACAGATAAACACGTTCAAGCATTACCTTTACGGTATGAGTCCAGTCGTTTTCGATTTCCCGGCAACAGAAAAGGGAAATAAACAAACTACTCTATTTGGAGGATTTGCTTTCGTTAATAACTTCCAAATATCAACAAGATGTGGTGAACCAGAAATAAATATAGAAATAATCAAGCAGCCACTCTGAGTAGTCGTGGGCGCGCCATCGCTATAATAACGTAACATAAATTATTTCGGCGACCGCGCCCCGCTGCCTTGTGAAAATAATGACCCTGTGACATGCACCTATTCCGATGCGGTACAATGAAATCTTGGTAATCTTTTACAAGGTAAGTAGCTGCAGGAATTACTTAATTCATCAGAAAAATTTTTTTCTTTCGCAACAAAAACAATTTTCGCAAAAATTTCGCAACCTCTTGATTGAAATACAAAATTCACAAGATGCGAAATCACAATTTTTAAAATTGAATTCAGAAAACGGATTCCCATTTTCCTTTCGACTTTAGCGTCCGCTTAGGATGATTCAAAACGATTATAAAAAGCAAAATGTCGAGAGATGGCGCTGTTCGGCTGTATTACACAAAAATATTAAATTTTGTCCCAAAGGCTAATTTGAGGTCAATCAAATCCAGTTTCATGGGAAGCTATTTCTTAGTTTTACACACAAAAGCACAATTTATTCGAAAATTATGGTATAAATAGAAAAGTACGACAAAATTTTATTTACCTTTCAGACCTTTTGATTTTGTGCTATTAAACATAAAATTACACATGTCCGTGATTACTATAATTGGCGGAATTTTCAGAAAGGATTGACTTTACACTAGGCCACGCCCTATTAAGTTACAACAAATTCGGTGAAAAAAAAATATTTCACCAAGGTACTGTAAGCCAGTCGTCCGACAGTTTGATGTTTATTTATCAATATGGTCAAATAATATGCAAAAAATATATTGTTTGACGATTCTTCAATCATCAAACATCGATGAATATTTTCGTGACTTTTCATATAAATTAAAATAATAATACAGATTAAAGGTTCCTGCGTGAAATTATATAAAAACTTAAAAATAGGATTATTTTATTGCAATTGAATCAAAGGTTTCGTTTCGGAGATGTGGAACCGCAATTAGAATTTAAGTAGATCAAGTAGAAATAAAAGATGACGTCCGGGACAAGGATCATGAGGGATACAGCATCATCAGTCAGTTTAGAAAACTAAAAATACTGCAAAAGAAATAATTTATCTAGTCGAGACAGATGAAAATTTTAAAAACTCTTGGTAGGCATGCACATTTTTTTTATAGTACCGCTGTATGTTTTTACATTGTAGATATATATTATCCTGTTGCCCGATTGGCACGATTTGACACGGTACGCTTTCGATCGATAACACCTTTTTTTATAGCTACACCAATTTAAAAACATAACAGAAACGTATATGCATTTTCAACATAGCAGCTTTATAATAGACTTTTGAATTAGTTCAGGTTATAATATCTGAAAGTACTCAATAGGTAAAGTATCTGTAAGTACACAAGTTATAGAAAGTGGAAAAGTTAATAAGTATGGTATGAATGCTTTAATCTTTATTTTAATAAAGTAAATATGTATGTATATATATATGTATATATATATATATATATATAGTCCGATGTCGATTCCATAAATCATAACGAAAGACAGGGAAGCTGTAACGGACGTTAAATTTTATATTCATATAACTAGGCATTTCGAAGCAAGCGGCGCGGATAGCCTCCCGAGGGCTGCCGCATCGCTATGCTATGAGATAATATACCTAGGTAGTAAACGGAGAACACGCCCCGCCGCTCGCACACCGCTCGGTGCAGAATAAAGCCTCCACTGAGAAGCTTTAGTAATTCATTATTTAATATACTCCAAGTTTTACACAGTTGTGCTATTGTCAGATAATAGAGTATTAGGAAGATCGTTTTCGTTGAGAAATCTAGCATTTCCTAATAACCGTTTCTCAATTGTAATTATTCCAATGTATAACTGCACCTTTATCGATTACAGAAGAGAACTACGATTTGAAGCGCGAAATAGAAATAATAGAATGACAAGGCTCGAGTAAACGTAACTTGTTATTTCTAAACGAATCTCGTATTGTTTTCGTCGTAATTGAATTATATAAAGGCGCCGATAAGTCATTATAGTATAGCCTGTTTCGAGTGTTCTTTGCATGTGAGGAAAGTGTTCTCTACTTCGGAATAAAAACCCTTTTCAACTCGTTACAAAATTTACAAGGGAATAATTTGACGCATTTATTTCTGATAAATAAAGCAGAAAATCAAGAAACGATTCATATATCAGAATGGATAACGAACTATTAATTAAACACATGCTAGCAAGAACTAAAATTAAATTGTTTCCAACAGAAGGGTTTATCAAAATTATATGAGATGACATATAAAATGTTAACCGTAAAGAAGTGGATAACAACATTTCTTGTCATTTAATTTACAATACGAAATTATCCCATCTACCGCACACCTTAACAGCTTGTATATCCAAAAATATTGTTTAGCGAAAATAAATCAAGGGTATGTTCTTTTAATTATTCAACTCTCTTCTAATGTAGACTTTAACTCAACAGGATTTTGATTAAATACATTATTTCTGCACCAAATACAATTTCAACTTGTCTGAATTATACTCTAGAGAACGCCCATTGTGTATACACATAGTCGCAAAGACTCGTTTTACACTAATTAATTACGTATCATGTAACACAAGAGAGATCGATATAACCGTATACAAATATGAAATTTTCCAGGCGGGCGTATACCGATGTTGATCATCGTCCGCGCCACGTGCATTTTTTTACATGTTGCGTATGTATTAAAAAAGTTGAGAGGACAGAGATGTTACTTTATTATGCACCCCATATAAAAACAAATCCGACATTTCTGTCTTTCCAGATATTCGTAGAGAATGCTATGACTCGAAATATCATAACAGACGACTTCCTGAAGTGCATCGAAGCGATCTATATTCGGACGGCGAGCGCTGCACGGCCGTGCGCCCGAGACGACGCTGAGCGTCTGTTGGAAATCGAGTGTCGGTAGTTGAGAATCGGAACGCAAGTTGACATAGACTGAGATTCAATTTCGGGAAATAGGTCTGTTAAGCGGTTGCACACAATATTATTGTTACAATATGATTAGAATTATCAAATCTGATTAGAAAAGCTTAAAAATTTAATTGATTATCTCTCATTACTCAACGCAATTACCACAAGAAAACAATCAAAATAAAAGATGAACCGATAGAATATGCAGACAAACATGTGTGCCTGGGTAAATTGGTGTCTTTTGAAGCAAACAGTAACGAAAAACAAACTTAAACTACGCCAGTCAAAGTTGGGTCTTCACCAAAAAAGTAAAAAAGGAAAATCTCATCATGTCAACACGCAATGGAAAGTGTCTTGAAACTGTAAAAAGGGCAAAAAAGGAGAAACACAGATACTCCGTTAAAAATATAAATTAACAGATGCCTTTCACGTCAATTTAAAACAGATGTGAAAATGGGCGGAACATCCAGCAAGATACGAAGATAGAGACAGACTTACCAAACAACTAAATGGCCCGGCTCAAAAGGCGAAATAAGCGTAGGTAGGCTTTACGTCGCTTTCGTCCAAAAAGATATACGTTTCGGCCACGTACTAACCGAAATTTACGTTCGCACATTTTCGGGTCGCGCTCGGTTCGCTTCGTGCGCGTACGACGTCGCCGTTTGAAATTCGCCGGCCGCTGACAATTCGAGTTGTCAGGAGCCATTTCACGCGCATGAATAAAGATTATATAAAAAATTTTGTTTTAATAGTATTTGTTTGATAACAAAATTAAATTACTCACTCAAATTGATAATAAACGGATGAGAACATTTAAGTCACAGAAAACATAAATAATGCTCTGGATAGATACCAAGTTAGGTTTTTTTCAGGAACCTTTCAGTTTGTTTGTACAACACCACCAAAGTTTCAACTGAATTGAATAAACGATCTACAAATGCATATGCAATGAACATGCACACATTCATTTACACAAGTGAATGTGTGCATGACACATTCATTTTATATATCAAATATTGTAAATGTCAATCTTATATGCCCAATGTAACTAAGGGATTTAATTTTGATTGTATATGGCTTAATATAAATGATTCAAAATAGCTTCATAAATATAACCCATTATATAAAGAATAATGACTATGGGTTAATCTTCAAAAGACAGAAATATACCATCACCGACTTTTCTTTCAGCTTCTTCAATAAATAAGAATAGAATTCTGTAATATATTATTTGGATCTATTTTATCAGGTTTAGTCAGCACTAGCAATGAAAGAACCAAAAAAAATTTATGACTGAGTTAAAAAAATCGACTATTCTCTATTTTCTACAAAAAAAATACAATACAAATAGATGCAAATATCGACTTTATTTCATACTATTTAGTGCAGGTTATTATACAAAAAAAAATGGATGTAGGAGACATCTTAGTCCAGGGCATATTGGCATATTCTTTTGCAAAATTGTTTTAATTCATAATTTTTTTTTTTAAATTGTCTGGAAGGTGTTTGTGATTACAATACAAGTGTAAGATGACACTTGATATCTTTTGACGTTATTGTTTAAACAAACAAAAAACTATATAACTTTGAAAAAATGCATTTATTGCAAACAATTAATTTTTTTTATATTCTTCATAATAATTCGAATGAAAAAAGTCGTCATACCCATCATCGTATCACCAACCCATTAACTATTATGAATTTAAAAAAAATTAAAATCACCGAAAAACCTAATTTTCTTAAATTAATTAATATACCTTAAAAATTGAAATGCTATTAATTAAATGTAAATAAAACAAAGTGAATTGAAATCCTGTTTGCAATGTCTTAAGATCATTTTACAAATGGCTGGTAGAACAGAGATAACAATCAACAGAGTATAGAATCAAAATTTACGACTTAAAATGGAAACCCTAAAACAAAAACATCTTTTTGTCGACTTGTATAATTTCTAAAAATATAATTCTAAAAATTTGTGTCCATTTAGTATTCATCTAATACCTTAGCAAAAAAACTGAATGAATTTAAGGATGCACATTTGTGATATACACATTTTTATTAAAATAATTTAATTAACAAAAATGTACTAACTTTAGCTTTTTTTTATTCATGTTGTGCAATTCACATAACATTCTAAGCAAAAGTGAAACATACTTTTACATCAATTATATTGAGGCATCACTGATGCGTTGATGGAGTTGTACTTGTTTTTGTACAACTTATACATCACACCTTTGATTAGATCATTAAGTTTAAGGCTCACTATCATATCATCTAATGCATATGTCAATGATATATGAAGTCTATGATATTTTGTAATGAAAAATTGTACTGTTCACTACACTAGACTAAACGGCAATAATAATTTTTTTTTTTTATAATACGGATTGTGTAATATTGATTTTACTAGCAGTTTCATACAGATACCTTTTAACCATTACGTTCATACATTGCATGGTAATTTTCACAATACTGCCACCAATATTTCTCTTTGTACAGTCACAATGACAGCTTCACACTATTCATGAGAATTACTGCTGCTCTTCTGTCACTGATCAAAAAGTTGATATAACAACTTTGCTCCTCACCTTCACCACCCTTCAACATTTCTCACAACATTCTGTCATATGGAGCATTTTCCCCTGTTATTGATACTATTCATTGCTTTCACAAATTCACACACTGCGAAATAGGATACACTTTGAAATAACTCTTCCAAAGTGTTTTCACCTCATTTTTGTTTAATTACCATCCATTATCATTTCTAATTACCATTATATACAACATCTCCGGGTGATTCCATAATATTTTGTAGTTGTATTGAAATTGAGAATCCCTATTTTTTACAATCGTTCTTTCCTTTTGGCATCTTCAGCTTTCACTTTAATGATTTAGCATTTTTCAATTTACTTTTCATAATGCTTGTTTTACTGTATGGTTGTATTTGAATAAAATAAATGCCAATCTCCAAATGTTCTCTCTTTAGAATCCTTATAAACTTATATTATTTAATATAAGTTTTTTGTCATTCCACCATGCTTTCTTCTTAGATCATTTATAATATTAGATTTCATAAAAACCTTTCTTTAATAAGTTTATATAATCTTCCTTTCACATTGGAATCTCGTATTTTCTTACTAATTCAAACTCCATTATGACTACTGTGACATGGTACCACCAATATTGAAATTGTTACACTAATCTAATTAGAATACTATTACAATAAAGCAATAACTAAGAAATCTATCAGTAAATGCTTCCTAATGTTGAATGATTGTATTTGATAGGTATTCAATTTCATAGATAAATTTAATCTACCTTAGAATAGGATACTAGTATAACAAATTGACTGTCCTTCAATTTATTTAAATGTCTAGTCTTTTGTTGAATTCAAGTTGGCAACAAAAACATTGAGCCATGCTTTATAACAAATTAGTTATGGAATCATGCACATAATTTGCAAAGATATTACTGAAATGAGATGCAGCTCTGAATGTAACACCTAGTTTTCATTTAAAAACTTTTAAAAGATAATAAGCGATAAGTTAACTAAAATAATCCGATTAATACCATATACCAAACTTAAAATATCTCAAATAAAACAAAAAATAAATACTTCCATAATTTGCATAATAGACTGAAAATATACTTTTTAATTTTAAAAACAATTTAAGTAAATTATTAGTGCATATAATTTGCTTATGATGATTCTGCAGCAAAACAGTTTGAAATAAAATTATAAATAATATTCTTTTGGATTTTATAAATTCTATTAAAATAGTCCAAAATTGTCAATGTTATGAAAAAAATGTCAATTTTAAAAAAAGAAATATAAATAAAAAAATCACTCACTTTAGGTAGTTTTGCATAAGATCCAGTTCTGATGTCTCTAATTGAAGAAATGTCCAGCATTTCCACTTCAAGGTTCTGATCAGTCCAATGTAAGAAAAATCCTTTTGGATCCACACGTAAGGTAACAGGTAATCCAGTGCCAGAATCCTAACGAAAAAATTGTCTATAGTTTCAAAGAAATTTTACATGGATTATTTAAGATAAAATAACTGTACATATATATACAAACCTCATCCCATTTAATAAATTTATCACCATCCTGTAAAACTTTCGGCACTTCAATAGGTTTTAAAGAGACATTAGCCATTGGTACTGCAGTAGTCATTGTGTATATAGGATATAATTAAGATGAAATAAAAACACTACTAATCGCATTGAAAAAGCAGCATCTTCATCTCGGTTGAAAAGTCTATCTTTAATATCTATTCATAGTATCCGAAATATGATAACAAAACTTATATGTCTTTATGAAGAAATCACAATTTTTTATATTGAAAATCAAACATTATGATAAAAATGTTTTATGAAATTCAATAAAAAGAAAAGATAAAACAGACACAAATACACGACCCACCAACCACACAGAAATGTCAAAACTACACTACTATTTGCTTCGTTCTGAAACCAAAGCAGAGTAGAGAGAATTACAGACGGTCGTGGTCATAGAATGTACATCATTAATTTAAGACTACATACATTATAATTAGTGCATCATTTTTATGTTACATTTTCAAATTATTTGAATTCTTTATAACAATCTATGAATAGAAAAAATCATTATGATTAAATAGTTTGACACCAACTAACACAAATAATCGGTACTTTTCAAAGAAATACCTCCCTGTAAAAGACGAAATATACTACTTTACTACCGACCAATAAACAAACTTTGTATTGTTCCTACTTTTTAAATAAACGTTTATAATACTCTGGTGGAATCTCAAAAAAAAATCTATGTGCTTTAAAATAATTTTAAAAACAACTATTCCATTTTTGAAATTTACAAATTTATTTAAAAAGATTCAAATATGTTTTGAAAATGAATTCTTTTACAATATTATTATTTTTATGAATATCTTTACAACACTTTTATGTCCCTTAAATGACAACGCTAATAAACTAACGAAATAATATAAACGGTTTAGTTGGGAAAATGTCCACAGCCTTAATATTTTTGATAAGACATTACTGTCGTTGTTTTAACCCCTATATTTTAAAAGTATTTAATAACCTTTACTAAAAGAAGTTCGAATAAAATCCAAGTTTTGAATGTTCAAAGTCAAATATTTGTGCCAGCTCC
Organism: Eumeta japonica; assembly: GCA_005406025.1. Classification (NCBI taxonomy): domain Eukaryota; kingdom Metazoa; phylum Arthropoda; class Insecta; order Lepidoptera; family Psychidae; genus Eumeta; species Eumeta japonica. The sequence goes on from BGZK01000001.1 coordinate 981,029, forward strand.
ACGTAAATATAAAATAAAAGTGATTCCTCGTTCCGAAGTAAAAAAAGGAAAAAGCAACTAAGCTTCCAGAGTTGTTAAAACATGAAATAAAATACGAAGGAGAAAAGTAAAGAAAGATAGTGGAAAAAGGAAAAAAAAGGAGAAAGGATAAAGAAAGCAGTGTATATATCATAAACACAGACAATATTTAAAGTAAATAAGACACAAACGTAAAGTAAATATTATACGCATGATTCTATTTACAATTTTATGTTATCATTGCTAATGAATGAGATAAAGGAGGGTAAGATTGACTTAGAGGCATAGGATAGGAGAGTAGGTATGCTAGTTGGGAGAGGAACACCAGAATACAGAAGAGAGTTTAGAAGATGCTGGCGATCAAACAAAGGACAAGAAAGAAAGATGTGGTTTAAGTCCCCGTCGTCCAGATCGATTCGCATACCGATGAGTCTCTGATACGAAGTTTAGCTAGGTGCATTGGGGTGGAACAGTGACCGAGGTTCATCCTGCAGATGGTTGATGTAGCTCGTTTGCTAAAATTGAACTTAAGACACCAGGGCTTAAGATGGATGGATGGTTGAATATGGGAATAATGAACCCCTTTAGATTTTTTGGAAATCGACCAGTGATGAGTCAACGAAGAAAGTAGCCATTTTTTAGATAGGGCAACCAAATCATGAGAGTAATTAATATAGGGGATTTTATCCCCACAGGAGGTTGCGTCCTTTACTCCCAGGTCCACGTGTTCGTTTCCTGCAATATCCGAGTTGCCGGTAACCCAGGCCAATGGAATCTGTAAGTCCCTTTCATGGCATTGGTCGATTTTTTTTTCTTATTTTCATTATAAAGGGGTTGTGAGTTTTGGACTTGAAAGGGTTTGATTGGAGGGATTCGAAAGAACTACTGGAATCAGACAGTATGAGCGTGCGGTGTAATTTTAATAGTAGGGCGTACTTAACGGCTTCCAAAATGGCACGACATTCGCCTGTAAACACCGAGATTTGGGGGGGCATCTAACTTTCTAAACTATATTGTATTGGGAGTGGAATGTATCAATTCCGACGAATTCTGCTTCAGAGAGCTTAGAAGCGTCAGTGAAGATGATGTGCCACACCAACCGACCGCTCTTTATTATGAAGTGGAAGTGGACATCAGAACTAGGGTTGTCCTTTGAAATACCAAAGTCCAAAATAATTCTAGGTTTCGAGGTTATGATTTTGAACGAATAGTTAAAAAAGAGTAGTGTATTAATGGAATAGAAGTTAGCCTCTATGGCTTGAAGTCTCTGGAAACTAAGAACAAGGCACAGAGTTTTTTTTGACATATATGTTGTCCGGGTTCAAAGAATTTACACAGTGTGGATAACAAATGAATTAAGGGGTGGTTTGAAAACTGCAGTGATTTGGATAGGAAACGGTCAGATAAAAACTGTCGGCGAAGAGGAAGAGGTGAATCTGTGCATTCAAATTGGAGTGCGTTGGCAGTGGAGGATTTCATACAACCCACGATTATCCGCAGTGTTTTGGCTTAGACCAGGTTCAATCTCTTCAAAGCAATAGACTTAATTGGCTCTAACTAGAATAATCAATAGTACAAGTGGCTACGAACAATCGCATTGTACAGAAGTTTAACGAATTAGGGGTGGGCACCCCACCATGTACCAGATGGGCATCTTAGGATGTTGATAATTTTTTAAACTTTTGTGATGATAAAGTTATAGCGGTTGGTCTCGATAATTTGGAGTCAAAACATAAACCAAGAAATTTAATACAATTTTCACAGGGGATTCTGACGTTGCTCAGGACAACAAACACATCCCACAGCGTTCTTCTCCTTGAGAAAACAACCAGGTTACTTTTAGAGGCGTAAAACTCCAATCGAAGAGAGTGAATATGCAACTGCAAAGCCTATAAAGACTCAAACAGTACCGAGATAGCATTGAAGACGAAAGTGTCAGAAAAGTACAGACAGCATATTGAAGAATCTTACATGTGGATATTGACAACTCTAGGGCGGTAGTATACAGATTACATAACAGCGGGCTCAGTACGGATTCTTGAAGAAGGCCCCTCCACACCAGTCGTGAGGCTTTAACCTCACCACCGATGCAAAGAAAAATTCTTCTTTCAGAAAGTAAATTAAAGATAAAGTTACTCCGCCTTACTGGCATCTTCAGCTTGTCATGCTCGTTCCTAAGGATTGGAAGCTGTACATTATCATATGCGGAGGAGATATCAAGAAAAGCTGCTGTAATAGACTTTCTCTGGAAAAAGGATATGCGAATATCTGAGGTAAATATGTCTATAGTGCTTCAACCCTTCCTGAATCCATACTGAGGATTGGCCAAGAGGCCGCAGCTCTCGACGTTCCACTCCAATCGGTTCTTAACCAAGTGCTCAGCAATTTTTAGCAAAACAAAGGTCAGAGCAATCGGGCGATATGCAGCAGGGTCATCGAGATTCCCTTTGTTTTTAAATACTGGGATTATAGTCTATATTTTCCAAGCGATAGGAACATTACCAATATTTACAACCAAATTAACTATATACAGGTAGTAAGACGGAATCTGACCAGAAGTGCTGATAAGAAAAAAGTAAGGGATGTGTGGCGTATCCGGACTCCGTGTGTCGCGACGCTGTGAAGAATAATAAAGTTTGACAAGAAAAAAAAATGTCATGACACCGACGTTTACGCGAACTATATTTTTGTGTTTTCGTATTTAATTACTTTATCTTTATCAAGACAAGATTATAATTATTTTAGTTAAACAATATGTTGTGTACGTGTTTATCAATTTATGTAGTATGTACAGTGCCACACCGAGGTTGACACAAACTGTTTGGTGTTTTCTTCCGCATTTTACCTAAAACTGGTGACCCCGACGTGATCGCTAAAATATACAAATAACAAAATATAAATATTTTATTAAAATGCCAAGAACACAAAACAATGAAGATGCCGGATCTGATTCCATTGCCTCGCCCGGCACGTCTAACGAAGTTTGTCGACTTACTACAAAAATTCCACCGTTTTGGCCTGAAGAACCTATAATATGGTTTGCTCAAGTCGAAGGTCAGTTTATGAACGCCGGAATAACGGCAGATTTGACAAAATATAATTATGTCATCGCACAATTAGACCAAACGCATCTACGAGAAGTCAAAGATATTATCGTAAACCCTCCAACGACTGGCAAATACGAAATATTAAAACAGAGCTTGTCAAACGTCTATCAGATTCGAAAGAGCGGAAACTAAAGCAACTTCTCATGCACGAGGAACTTGGCGACCGCAAACCTTCGCAATTTCTCCGCCACTTACAAGGCCTGGCCGGTCCCGACATCTCCAATGACTTACTCATCACAATATGGACAAGCCGCTTACCACAAAATATACAAACAGTCATCGCCGGGCAGACAGCACCTACTTTGGAGTTGCTCGCCGATTTGGCCGACCGAGTACACGAGATAGCTCCTCCATCCCTACAAGTCGCGTGCACTTCCACCGTATCAGCCCATGCTTCCACACTAGAGAACTTAACTAGTGAAATAGCTGAACTCAGACGTCAAATGAGGCAGCTGACTACTCATTCCTATCGCCAATTGCGTCCAAAGTCACGTGGCCACCCCCAAGGACGCTCACGCAGCAAGTCTTGTACCAGATCCGACTCTAGCTACCGCAAATATCCTACATGCTGGTATCACTCCCGATATGCGAACAAGGCCAATAAATGTGTCAAACCATGCGACTTCAAGGCGGAAAACACACCGGGCAGTCGCTAATGGCGACAGACGGCTGCCCCAACGTACCTGGTCGCCTGTTTGTAACAGACCGCTGCACCAAAATGCAATTCCTCGTAGACACCGGAAGCGAGCTTTGCGTTTTCCCACGCTCGGCCGTGCAACAGCGACGTACAAGGACTACCTATCAATTGAGTGCTGCAAACGGAACAACTATAAATACTTACGGCTACGTCAACCTGGAGTTAAACTTATCATTACGTCGAGCCTATCCGTGGCGATTTGTCGTGGCTGATGTCACCAAACCTATAATTGGAGCAGACTTTCTCCAGTTTTACAATCTAATGGTGGATATCAGAAACCGCCGCTTAATCGACAACACCACAACTCTTTCTACATCGGGGTCAGATGCAACATCATCCAGCACGATATCTTCAGTGAAAATACTGCTCGGTGATACAAGATATGACAAACTTTTAGCGAAATTTCCCGATATAACTCGACCTTCAGGCACTTTACGTAGTCCCAAGCATAACACTGTTCATTTTATAAAAACCACCCCCGGCCCTCCTGTGTCCTGTCCACCACGTCGCTTGGCGCCAGACAAATTACAGATAGCTAAATGCGAATTCGAAGCTATGCTTAAAATGGTACTGCCCGACCTTCCGAAAGCTGCTGGTCGTCACCCCTTCACCTCGCACCGAAGAAGGAATCAGGATGGAGACCCTGTGGCGACTATAGGATGTTAAATGCACGCACCATCCCTGATCGATATCCCATCCGACATATTCAGGATTTTCTCATAATATCACGGGTTCCAAGGTGTTCTCGACAATTGATTTGGTCAAAGCCTATAACCAAATTCCCGTAAACGGAGAAGATATCCCAAAAACCGCCATTACGACTCCGTTTGGTTTATATGAGTTCCCGTATATGACATTTGGTTTACGTAATGCAGGTCAAACGTTCCAAAGATTCGTTGACGAACTTACAAGAGGTCTTAATTTCTGTTTCGCTTATCTTGACGATTTTTTAGTTTACTCGAAAGATGAAGAAGAACACGAAAAACACCTGAAACAAATATTCGACAGAATGAGAGAATATGGAATGCTCATTAACACCAGCAAATGCGTTTTCGGAGCAGATAATGTTACCTTTCTGGGTTATAACATATCAGCCAAAGGAGCAAAGCCACTGGAACAAAAAGTGGAATCCATCAAAACTTCCTATACCTAAAACAGTGAAGGAACTACGTAGATTCTTAGGAATGATAAACTTCTACCGTCGTTTTATACCTGATGCAGCACGAATTCAAGCCCCACTCAATGCCCTTCTCACTGGTTCAATTAAGAATTCGCACCCAATAAACATCATAGGAGAGGCTCTAAAGCATTCAACACCTGCAAGGATAGTTTATGTCATGCATCTCTCCTTGCACACCCAGACTGTGACGCGAAATTGAGCCTTGTCACAGATGCTTCAGACACGTCTTTGGGAGCAGTTCTTCAACAATATAAAGACAAAGCTTGGGAGCCCCTAGCATTTTACTCCCATAAACTTAGTCCAGCACAGCGAAATTATTCCCCCTACGATCGCGAACTCTTAGCGATTTATGAAGCAATAAAACACTTTCGCCATATGCTAGAAGCGCGTGACTTTGTTATCTACACAGATCACAAGCCACTTTGTCACGCTTTCAAAACGCGCAAGGACAAATGCTCACCCAGACAATACCGTCATCTCGACTTCATATCCCAATTTTCTACGGATATCAGACATATATCTGGGCGAGACAATGTAGTAGCAGACACGCTGTCAAGAATTGAACAACTGGACAATGTCGTAGACTTTGTGAAATTAGCTAATGCACAAGAATCCGACCCCGAGCTGGAACAGATCCTGAAAGATGGCTCTGCGTTACAACTCCAGAAAATACACGTACCTGGAACAAAAACAGACCTCTATTGCGACTTCAGTACACCAGCCCAAAGACCTTTTGTTCCTATTAGCTTACGACGCCAAATATTCAACTGTCTACATTCTCTAAGTCACCCAGGCTCGAACGCGACATCAAAATTAGTTGCTGAACGCTACGTATGGCCTGGAATCAGGAAAGATTGCAGAGATTGGACGCGAAAATGTTTACAATGCCAACGAACCAAAGTAACTCGCCATGTTATACCACCAACAGGCACATTCGAGCTACCTACGGCGCGCTTCCGTTTCGTTCACATAGACTTAATCGGACCAATGCCAATATCCAAAGGATATCGTTACTGTCTTACAGCTGTTGACAGATACACGAGATGGCCAGAGGCGATACCGATCACAGATATCAACGCTGAGACTGTCGCCACTGCCTTACTAACCTGCTGGATATCAAGATTCGGTTGCCCAACAGATATAGTGACCGATCGCGGTAAACAGTTCGAATCCACGTTATTTCAACATCTGGCAAGAGTAGCTGGATTTCACCACAGACGAACAACAGCATACCATCCAGCTTGTAACGGTCTGGTAGAACGCTTCCACCGCCAACTGAAAACAGCTATTACGTGCCATGCAAACGAACATTGGACAGAATGCCTACCACTAGTCCTGTTGGGCGTAAGAAGCGCATATAAAGACGACCTAAAAGCATCCTGCGCTGAACTGGTATACGGGGAAACCCTCAGGCTACCAGGAGAATTTATTAGTCCAAGCCCTACTAAAATGACGGACATCTCGGACTATATAGCCCGACTCCGTTCATTTGTACGAAAACTCCAACCATCCCCAGCATCACGTCATGGCGAACGCGCTACCTTTGTTTACAAAGATCTAGCTACGACAACTCACGTCTTTCTAAGAGGACACTATACGTAGCTGTTTTCAACCTGCATATACGGGACCACACGAAGTATTAAAAGAGGAGACAAAATCTTTACCATTTTAGTCAATGGAAAACGAACGACAGTATCAATCGAAAGAATAAAACCGGCCTACACTGTCGACGACGAATTACTAAATACTGTCCACACCGCCACCAGAGAGCCTAAATCAGTCCCAGAACTAAACCCGGAACACAGAAATATAAAAGAACACGTTCAGGACGCACAGTTAGATTCCCTGATTACTATCGCCCGTAGAACGGTCTCAGGGGTGATGTGGCGTATCCGGACTCCGTGTGTCGCGACGCTGTGAAGAATAATAAAGTTTGACAAGAAAAAAATGTCATGACACCGACGTTTACGCGAACTATATTTTGTGTTTTCGTATTTAATTACTTTATCTTTATCAAGACAAGATTATAATTATTTTAGTTAAACAATATGTTGTGTACGTGTTTATCAATTTATGTAGTATGTACAGTGCCACACCGAGGTTGACACAAACTGTTTGGTGTTTTTCTTCCGCATTTTTACCTAAAGGATGCAATCAATGCTAGGGGCTGAATCTTTCAGGGATGAGATAACTTATTTCAACTCATATACTGAAAAGGGTGCATCTAGGTTGCTTGTGAGAGAGAAAGAGTAAAAATAGGGTTTTTAATTTCGATTGGGAATAAATGAGGGGGCAAGAATATTCATGAACCGGGCTATCCACTTTGAAGCATTCAGGTACGGGGAACTGCCTCGTGAAAAGAGTTGCGAAATTTACGAATTTATTTCCAAACCAAGTGGGAAAAGACATCAGGGGAAATACTCACAGAAACTGTACCACACTTCTAACTTCTTCCTGCAAAGAAGCCGCCTAGACTTGGCACACATCTTAGAAAGGTTGATAAAGTTGTCCTGGGAAATGTTTCGACAGTTCAGAATTTCAGCTCCACTTCTCTCCTCAACAGCTCTTGAACATTGTGGTCCCACCACGGCGAGGACGAAATGCCTACTACGGACAGAGCGGGGTCTAAAGCAGATAGTTTGGGCAGTTTAGCAAGTTTATAGTCTAGTCGATCCCTGTAACCGTTCCAATTATCAAACGTTAATTTGTATTTTAATAGGGGAATAATTTTTAGGCGAGAAAAGAGAAGTTTGATAATGATCGGGAAATGATCGCTATCATAAGAATCCTGTAGGTCTTCCCAGGATAGGAAAGGGGCTAGATCAGGAGAGTAGAACAATAAGTCCATTGTCTTCGGGTTCGAATGCGGTCTAGTCCGACGTGTTGGGGTGCTATTGTACAGTATGAAAAGATCGAGTTTACCCATTATGTCGACCAAAATCCTGCCAGCAGAATCGACGCTACCACAACCCCAAAGGGTATGATGGCAGTTGAATTCACCAAGCACAACAAGCACACAATAGATTCTTACTTTAGCAATACACAAATAACAATAACTTCACTTAATTTGCCTAATTGATTGTGACTTGTATGATATGCTGAACGTCAAACAACAAACAAAACAATGGCCGTCGATGTGGGTGAGCACAGCAACTGCTTCGTTTTGCGCGCGTTTGTATTGCAGAGCGAACAAGACACTAAATAGAAAAATTTACGCTTGTGACTAATAGAGATATATGTTTGTTTGTGTAGCTGACGTCGTCCATGAAGAACTATGTTACATTGATGTTTTAGGTTTCCATATCGATGTTACAACGATATTTATGAACGATATATCATTGTTTGAAAAACATCGATGTATCATTTGCATCCTTTAGTATAGTCTGTAAGCAATTTTACTTCATTGTGAGAATGTCTCGCATACATTTCACTTGTACAGTGCAAAGTTTCTCATAAATCCAAACTGATATACGTTTTGTTACAATCTTTGTAACCGATATTGATTGTATCAATTAAATAAATAATGTAAGAATTTTATTCGGTTAACGACTCATATGACGTACATAACACTGAAAGAAAGATCGATAATATTTATTTACAGATATAAATGTGTATCTTATTGTACGTTTTTTTGCAAACGAAAAATGAACAGTTTAATATATTAAACGATTTTATGATAGAACTACCATCACAACTTATCTGTTTTGACCTGATAACGTCTTATAAATCGATGAACGCCGGCTGCACGCACGAAAAAGCATTACTCATTGTCGTGTTTCTGAGCCGAGCGTGCGAGCGAGAGCGCGGAACAATAGAGAGGCCAGTTCCGGTTGTTCCTCAGTTCCGGTTGTTTCTGAGTTCCGGTTGTTCCTCCGTTGCGATCGGTCGCCTTCGGTTCAGTCCCCTGGACCACCCGTTTAGTTTAGTGTGTTACTGCGTGTCAGTGTTCCTTCGAGCCACGTTCCGTAGTGTCGGGCTCCACACGTGTACGAGTGTGTGGGGTGCCGCGCAGTATAAGCCGCGCGGTGGCAGTTAAACCACGGGCGTCCGTCCCGACGACAAGCTCCGGCTACCCTGCCGTCTGCCGCCGAGCCCGCACACGGTTTCTACGCCTAGGGAGCGCTGCCGTAGTTTTCGCACTCCAGATACCGATCGCTATTTTAGTTATTTCGCGTGTTTTTACGCGCGTAAATAGTTTTTCCATTAGTTGCCTGAGAGCGACCGTATGTTGGGCGGTCCTTGGGGGACGGGCTTCGCTCAGCGTCACGGTTAGCGGTCAAACTCTGTTAGTGATGGTTAATCCTTTCCGAATTTAAATTCAGTTATGTTACGTTACGTTTTTACTTAACGTTTATAGGTCATTTTTGAATTTTAATTTTAAATTCAGTGATTCAAGGGCATAACGCCCTCAACCGGAACCGTTAGTTTTATAACCGCCTTTCGCGGTTTTTTGCCACCCCCTCCACTACTCGCTTTTTCCAGCGTCATCTACCTTAATACCTATTATACTCTTTAATAGGTAGTTTTAGTTATTTTTTGCCTCTTCCCGGGGCAACACATTCACCCGGACGTTATTATTACGTCTTGGTAACCCGGAAGGGTTTCCTGACCTTCGCGCCGTTGGCACTCTATAGTGCTTTCTGGCCGCTCAGATGAAGTGTGAAAAGCCTACGGGCTAAAGGCAAGCGCCTTAATGCTTCAGGGGGTTTTTGGTCCGTGAGAGTCGGACACACCCCGTGCGTCCGGGCGCACGGACTGTCCATATTGGACTTTTTCCCTCCTTGCCCTTCGCACGGGCAGAAATACAAAACAAAAATAGAGAGGTATGATCGGCCTAAGCGTTCGGCTTGTAACGCATCTATCTCTTTACTGTATGATTTAAGTAGAAAAATACTTGAATGAACGAGTGGAAATAAATGTTGATTTATCGAAAACATTGTCATTTTCAATTAACTCCTTCTTTGTAGTATACAAAATAATGATAATTCAGTCATAATAATTCAATTCAATTTATAAAAGAACGTAATTTTTCATCAATGTTTTCTTATGACATTATCGACCGACTTTAAACCAACTTTAAAGACAACCAATTTTTTTTTTCGCAAGAACTGATTAAGGTATTTGTATTAAGTATAGATACCTACAAAAAGTAATTTGAGTCAAATTTAAAGTAAGAAGTTTGTTAAAGCGTGAAGAAAGTAATAGTCCACACAAAAATAAAAACCAGCAGTCCTATTGAAGAAATATAAAAGTCATCTAGTAATCAAGGGATTGAGATTGAAATAAATTTCAGTTTGGATCCCGTTTTAAAAAACCAGAGAGCGATCAAGATTAGAATTTAGAACATGAATGTCAGGGATGCGACTGGACTTTAAAACGAGATCGTGATCGGGACTAAAATCAAGACTAAGGCTGGAATTAAAAACCAGACCAAGCTGAGAACCAAAATAGAAAACGGAAATGAAATCGAAAACAAAATTGAGACCAGGATTGTTATTAATAGATCGCTTAATATGGAAAGTAAAAAATGAATTGTATGTCCCATAAGCTTTGGGAAAAGGCGGGACTTACATATGTGTCCATATACAGTATGTAAATAAACAGCACCACATCAGTTGTAGTACAAGATAATATTCCTATTTAATCTCTATTATAATTTTTTAAAAAGATTAGCAACTACGAGTAACTAAGTCGCATGTGCGCCAATGACCTTTGAGTTTGAATCACAAGAAAAATGCAACGTAGGTACCAAGATTCCTGTTATTTACCAGCGTATTGTATCCAGACTAATCGTACATTAACACCATATCCAAATACTCACCCACACTAAATGGACTTATCATTCACGTGGTGTTGTAAAATTCTTAGTTACGAAATGCTCACGGGCTTTAGCGTCGTATTGGATTCGCACTGAAGTAAACTCATTTAATTTTTCTTGCATAAGTACTCAGTCTTGTTTTGTTATTTAGCCTATGGCATCCACTATTGTCTTCGACACTTGTTATTTTGTAATCAAATACAAGTTTTTGCAATATTTAATATTGTGTTCTGACCATAATAGTGTAATATGAGAAATTATCTACGTAGAATACGACCTCATAAATTTTTTTGTAATTTGATTTTAAAATTTTACGCCTAAAGATATACTAAACATAAACGTGAAGTTCTTTGACAAGATGCCATTCCAATCAAACGTTGGAATTGATAACTTTGATACGTCATCCTCTGAAAGTATTATGCAGTATCAGTTACTGATAGTGTATACTACGGTATTATATCCTGTGTAGCATAATGTACTAAAGGGAAATATAACGAAATGTATGTGCAACTGTCTTGAAATTTTATTTTAACCTGAATTTGAGCCACTGATGCGAAAGCCCCCCACATATTGAACCTAAGCTTCAACAATACAATACAGGCACACAATTAAGACAAATTCAGTTACACCATTGTCTAGTTTCAATTTTCAAAATAGTGCAACATATGTTTATAAATATCAGTAGACAAAGAAAAACAATGTCTCATTTCTAAATGAAAAGTCAGTGAATTTTGCTTCCTACAAATATTTATATACATATAAGTCAAACTTATGTGATTGCCATTTTTAAAGATAGAAGTGAAGTGAAGAAGAAGAAGCATTGTATGTTGCTGTTCTATGAGACTGTCAAATGATCACTATCTATGGACTATGGTTATTAATTCAAAATAGTAATGAGAGGTATTTTGGAACGTAGAAAATTTAGTACGACCTTTAGCTTGTAATATTTTTTTTTTCGTACTTTTAATTTTTCTAAGAAGTTATAACTTTGATCAAAATGTCAGAAAATAAAGCTGTACCGGAAACCGATAAAAATGAAGCTCCCACTCGTAAACGCGTTAGGCACCGTAAGAAGCTTCTTTATGAGAAAATCTTGAAGCAAATGGAATTCTATTTTGGTGATGCCAATTTATCTAAGGATAGATTTCTTAGTGGACTAGTAAAAGTTAATCCTTATGTTCCTATTGAAACTTTTCTGACATTTAATAAAATACGAACTTTGACAAACAGCGCTAGCGATATAGCCAAAGCATTGAAAAAATCTTTGTTATTAGAACTATCTGAAGACAAAACAAAGGTAAATTTTGTTTCATGAAGATAAATCATAAAGTAATTAAAATTGTTGCATTAATTAAGTATTAGCAATTTGTACAGATTATTTTTAAGAATCAATTATTGAACAGATAAAACGGAAAACACCAATGCTACCGTATGATGCAGACAGTCGGACTGTGTATGTTGAATCTATTCCAGTCACAGCTAGCAGAGAATGGTTGCAAAGTGTTTTCAGTGACTATGGTCCTGTAGCTTACATTTCATTGCCGAAGATTAAAAACACAGAAAAAATCAAGGTGAGTGTAGAAAAGTGGTTAATTTTATTATTATTATGGAAACGGATAGTCGATAAGTAAATCTGGCCTAAATTTTTCTGATACTGGATTTTAAAATTTGTATATTTTAAAAAATCTACATAAGAAATACAAATCTATATTTTTATTTTACAAAAAAAGAAGTGTAGTATTTGTACTTGCACTAAGGAAAAATTATAGTGCTTAGTATCAAATTCTCTGCATTAAGGGTCAATTGCCGATTTCCTTTAACTTGATAGACAAGGCCAGCTTGAGAAAAAAGTCTTTCGCTGTATAAGCAGCTGCATTGTGCTTGAAGATAAGTTTCGACAAACTTTGTTAAGTTTTAATATTACATAGCATTAGGTGACCCCCAAATATAAAAGTTTGACTGTGATCAATTCACACTGAATGCAGATAAAAATTAATCTCAAATACCTTTACATTTTTTTTTTGATTGTGAGACAGATTGCTGTTGTTTTTATTTACTACTTCATTGCACTAATCCTAGCCGGATGTCTGGCTTTCTGGTGCCAAGGTTAACTGGATGTCCAGTCTCCAATATCTAATCAAGCAGCTATCAGTTTCGTCTCTAATTATTATATTAAGTTTTAATAATTTATCTAACTGGCCATATAGTTTAAAACTGATGTTTTGTTTTATATATTTATAATGTTGCTATTACATTGTTAAAGTTTTTTATATGACTGCTTAAAAAAGAAATATTTTCTTAAGTGTTACTAATTAAGTGTCATAGAAATATCTTGAATTAATGGAAAGTAAGTGGGACTGGGATGTAAAAGTTAGAACATAAAAAATGCATAACAATGATGATAATCATTTAATTCAAAATTATGAATTTTATCGAGATTAGTCAGACCTTAGATTAGATTATTACTTATTCTATTATTGCTGTCATGACAAACAATTATTAAATTTATCTTATATTCAACAAAAATACATTATTTGTAAGAATATTATAATCTAAGGAATCAATATTATGATATTTTAATGTTATATGCAATTATTATTATATTAATTGCACGACTCATAATGCGAAGCATTAAGAAGTGCTCTATGAACGAATAATTTTTTTTCCTCAATTTCGTAACTTTTTTCATCAATAACACGATTAATAATTCATGTAATTTTATTAACCTGTGCACTATTTGATAGATAATTTAATGAATATTAATTCTATCACTGGTTCAAATCGATTTAACATAATACAATTAGAAAAACTATCAAAATAGTCAAAAGAAATTTCCTGTCAATCAACACTTTTTCGCTCGGACACGATAGCGTAAAAATTCACTAATTTGATCCATTTTTTTAATAGCTTGAGATCCACTGTCCGGAGATTGGTATTGAAAATGGTTAACTTGATTTGTGTCGCTTAATAGTTATTAACAAAAACGAATGAACATTATGAGTCGTGCACTTTTGGATTTTCCAAATATTTTGAATTTGTATCAAGTTTTGTTTTTTTAGGATAATTATACAAATTTTAGGATAATTACTTTTGACATTTGTAAATGATGTATTTGAATATTTGCCTTAGCTTTTTTATTGATAGCTTATTGTGTCTCTCATCCATGTTACATTTGTCTGTTACAACTTACATATTGTTGAAATACGTAGGATGCTAAATTCTCTAGTAATATGAACGAGTGGGATATTGTATGTCCTACTTAGTGCTGATGTGTCTTAAGAAGGTTAAAAAAGATATGCCATCTAAAATGAAACATGTCGCAACTCTTTGTTATCAAGGTACATTCATATATATGCGTGACTTTCATTATTCCACACTAACTTCTAAATCCTTTATCAAGTTTAGATATGTGTGGTATCGACAGAATCCTTACATATTCCCAGTGATATAGGATATGTGAAATTTTTATAAAGTAGTAGGATGGCTATAGTATGGGAATAATAAAACTGGCTAAAAGCATATCAGACCATACTCACTGTAGGGTTCCGAAACTGTTACTACAAAAAAATGCACTACAGATGAAAAAACTGTTGTTACACTTTTTCCATGTTTCCCGCATATAATGGGTATAAACACCAGAGAATAAAGTAGGTGTATCAACTATTACTCTTAAACTAGTATAAACTTAGGTGCATCAGCAAAAAAGCATATGTTCATAGCACTTATAACCTTTTGTTGTGAAGTGCAGTTTTTTAGCAATAACTCAGTCGGTATAACTGATCATGTTCAAAATTTTTTTCATAAAAAGTGTTTATTAAGCTATTACCTTCATATTTTTTGGACATACGGTTTAAAAAATAAAGGGGGGACGACAATTTCGAAGTTATTATTTCAGGAAATATTCAAAAAAAAGTTGCTTAGAAACTTTAAAGTATTTTTTTAAAAAACTATTGAAATATGTAACACATGTTGATGTTTGCTGAAATAATTTTTTTCAGCTTCTGTTACCTGTAGGGAGTGCCCCTCTAGAAATATTTATTTTTGTTATTTAACTATGAAACTAAGTAGCGGTTTATGCAACACTATAATACATACACTTATACTCTTAAGTTTCATCAATATATATCTTGTAGTTTATAAGTAAAATGGCTGTGATATACAGATGGACAGACATGATAAAACTATAAGAGTTTTGTTTTTGCCATTTTGGCCCAGAACCTTAAAAATCAAACTTCACAAAACATTACAAATTTTGATTATATACATTATGATTGTCTAAAACTAGTAAATTTTATAAAAAAATATTTTTTATTGTGATAAAAATTCCTAGAAATCCCTAAAAAATAGAGGAAAAATCCCTAGTCTCAGGTGTTCGAGTTTTCTTGTAACAAATATCTATATACTTTCACTGTTTATAGAGTGCAATAGAGACAATTTTGTTGAAAAAAAAAAGTGCTTTAAGTATAGATCCTAACTGAAATACAATTTCAGATTCATAGATACTTGATTTGTTATGCTGAAAAGCTTAAGTTGTAAGTTATTACCATCTAATAAGCGTCATAACAGAGTAAAGCTTGAATGGGAACATTAAGCGAAAGCTGGATCCAAATCATACAGGAACTGTGTTCAGAAATTGGAAATAGACAAGGATTGGAACCAAAAACAAACCAGAGAGTAGAACTTACAATAAGACTGTGATTGGAATCAAAAACAGGACTGAGATCAGGATCAGGATTGAGAAGAAGCTCAAAAATTGAACAACAATGAGATAGACAAACGATGAAAGAATTTGTTCCTTGTCTATATGGGTGAAGTTGCAGGCCAACAGCTAGTAATTTATTATAATTTACACTTGGACATTCTCTTGTATGTCAAACTATATTGGGCAATACTATTGAGGCTTATTTATTAAGAGAATAGTTGATTTTTTTATGGTTTGGGTTTTAATGCATTAAGTAATCATTTGATTATTTTATGATTCAGTATGAATATTTTTTAGTGACTTCGAGCCTCTTCCAGCACTTCCTTTTAAATTAATATATTTAACAAAATGTCATTTTTAAAATAAAGTTTGTGTTTCACATCCACCTTTTAATGGTAGTTTGTGCTAAAATCCATTAAAATGAAGAAATGGAACCCAAATTTTATTTTTACAGTGACCTTAATATTAATGCTTCACCATGGTTTCTGTTAGAAACGTTGACTGCAATCAGCCATTTTTTGTCCTGCTTTTCATTGCTGAGTGATATTATTTTAATTTATGAATGTTTATTAACATAGCTTGTTATGCAAAAAGTTATGTCAAAATATATTATTTGTATAAAAGATTGTAGTTTTGAACACTATCTCAGAATGAACTTTTCATTAATCTGTGAATGTAGTTTATTAATTGATCACATATCATAAAATCTACTTAAGTGACTCTCTGATTACATAATAAAAGTTATAAAGATTCTTTTTCAGGATAAAATGTTAATATTAATTTTGGAAATTGCATTTTAGGGTTTTGCTTTTATAGAATTTTCAAAAGCAGAAGATGCACAAAAGTGTTTACAGGCCTTCACCAAAATGGGATGCAAATTGCCTCTTATTATGCCACCAGAGGAGTTGTCAACAATCAAAATGTTTTCAATAGATGATTCCGCTAATACTCAAAATGAGAATAAAAATTGTAATAAAAATGAAAATTACGAACCCCCCAAAAAAAAACTGAAGAAAGGGAAAGACAGAAAGTTACAGAAAAATTTAGAGTTGAAATTAGATAGTGCACCTGATTCCAATACAGAGGACAAGCTAAATACACCCGTGGAAGTAAGTATTTAAAAGTTCCACCAATGGTGAGAATACCTATGTATATTACTTTTTTTAAAAAAAACAAATGTGACTGATTTTTCAATCATATTTAACTTAAACAAATGTTCTTCAATTCAATTGTTAAAATTGAATAAAAACCTATTTTTGTGTGTTTCCATGTATTGAAAATATGCTGTCATAATATATTAGTAGCCATATAAATCCTATTGCTATCAAAAATATTTAAAAGAAAATTTTATTTTTCTTTAATGTGATTTTCATATATTGAATTTTAACAATCTTTTGATATATTTATTTATTAACTTCAAAAAATCTCAATTTGGTGATTTAAATGGTCATTCATGATTAAAGAATGTTGTAGTTACTGGGTAAGTGAAAGTTTGGCTCTGTAAGCGTTGGTTGCATCAAAAATTAAAAATGTAATTCGAAAACGTAAACTGTAAGGTTTGATAGATTATTCATAAATTTTCTATCAAATCTTATGGATTATATTTACGAATTACATTTTTACTCTTAGTGCAACCCACCATTAGTGTTGTTTGGCTCCCATGTAATGCATCTTGCTGCTGTACTATGTGATTATAAATATAATTGTTCATCAATGTAGAGTAGTACAGTATAGTTCTTACAAATATGCTTTTTATTTAATTTTATGGAATAGATTCAATTTAGATATAGGTTTATGATTCAAGAGAACAATCAAATTCCAAATGTGCCTTTAAAATTATTTCACATTAACAAGACTTATAATTTCAGGAACAAAATAAATCTGTGGTTACACCTGTAGAAGTAAGTATAAAATAAATATAAAAGTGTAAAAGGAAGTACAAATGTGAATAATTTTATTTGTTGCATTTTCAGGAAACTAAAACTGTTGATGTATCATCATCAAAAGATGAAATCAGCAGTCAAGATGAGTCCAACAAAGTTGATGAAGCTCCCCGAAAAAAGAAAACTAGGAAACGTACAGCTAAAGAAAGAATCAAAGCTAAGAATAATTTAGGGAAAAATGAAGCACCCAAAGGAGCTCTTTGGGGTTTGCAAGTATTGTCTAAATCAGAATGGAAAGCATTAAGAAATAAATACTTGAACCTTCAGAGAAAAACTATGAAAGAACTTAAACAAAAATTAAGGAATAATGGCCATTCACATCCTGCTATGACACCCGCTCCTCCTTTGGAGTTGGGACCTGGTTAGTGAAAATCCTTTTAGTGAAATATGAAGATATGACAGTTAAATTAATAGTTTATAAAGAACTATTTTACTGATCTAACTGATCACTAAATATATATGCTATTGCAGTGAAAACTTGTAAACGTGTTTTTACAAATAGCTCCTGTGGCCTTTAAGTTGGCTTTAATAAACAGATTTATCATTTGTTTTTTGTTCAATACCAAATTTCCATAAGAATATAAGTTTCATCCCAAAATTTTATATAAAATAAATTTTTACGTCCTTTGCCTAAGAAATATTTAGGTAATCAATAATTAATTTAAAAGGAAATATCACAGTACTTTTCAATAATTATAACATAATGAGCTTAAGTGTAAAATTATTTGTCAAACTAATTACTCATATTGTTAACACTATGGATTACTCATATTGTTATAACTATTGTTAACACTCCATAAATGGACCATGTTATGCCAAAATGAGTCAACACACACAAGTAATTTCGAGATAAATCAAGTTAAAGTCTAAGACTTTTGTTAATATTTCTGTTTAGTTTTATTTAAGAAATAAACAGCTACTTTCAATTATTTGTTTCATAAGTTTAACACATAAGGCATATTTTATGATAGTGTGCACTTAAATCCCATTTTCAACCAAATTGAGGTTTGACTCATTTTCACATAACATGGTCGCAAATGTTATAATAAATCTCATGAAGAACACAATTCAGTACAAGCTGAATTCTATTTTTTCGGTTGTTAATATTTTTCATAACTTATTTCCTCGCAGAAAAGTATCTGAATTACAAAAGAAATGTTATTTTTGTAGCATTGAAACAATTATTGTGCACTAATTAGTAATAATAGATTTTGATGTTGATACTGTTTTTCTGCCAATCATCTAAAATTTTTCGCAATGGGTATCACTTACAGTGGAATCTCAATAACTCGAACCTCGTTAAGTCGAAATCCTCAGTAAGTCAAAAAAAAATTGCTATTCCCTTCCGATGAACTCTTAAATACGCGGTATCTTGAATTATTTAGACTTTGTAACTCGAACAAAATGTTATTTCCCTGTGAAGTTTTAATAATACATATTTATACTCTATAACTCGGATTTCAAAAAGGAGACTCCGTAAGTCATAATTGGTAAAATAAAATGATGTCTTACTTGGAATTTCCCGAAATAATAGCAATAAATACCAAAATGAATATTCGGGTTTGGGGCTTCTAATCTATTGTTTTTGTCTTGTACACATGTATTGAATGAATACATTCATGAAACTTTCTAAGTAACACAGCTGTGAACATTATGTTTGTTCCTTGTTGACACAGTCATATTTATCTCGGAGTTCTTCTTAAGTCGAAAACTCGTTAACTCGAATTTTTTTGCATTTCCCTTGACATTCGAGTTATTGAGATTCCACTGTATTATTGTACTTAATTATACAAGCGTATAACCTCCAAACAATAGTTAAGTTACTATAACTTTTCTGTGGACAAGCATTTTTATAAGGTTTTATATTGATTATTACTGATACATGATTCGAGTTGTCATTACATTTTTCTCTTATTATTATAAAAAGTCCGTATTTAGGCACATGTGACAATTATATCATTTTTTTTTTGTTTACGTATCAAATTAACAATGCAATAAAGTTTTAATCTGTTTTAAGCTATTGCATAGCTTCTATCGCAGGCCTTGAACGTGGAGACCGAATCCAGAAATTCCGTAACGAAACTAACCTAACACCCCCCACTCCGACCGGCACAATGGTGCCGGTTGCCATCTATCGATGAATAGCAGAACTTTTAATGACTATTTTGAAATATCACGCATGTCTCTTTAGTTCAGCAACTCTCCTCTAGGTGGCATTGGTTGTATTGGCGTTACTGCGCATGCGTAATCCCCCTCTTCGCCCCACAATCTGGTGACTCATGCCTGCTTAGAGTTTCGGCGTTAGGGCACTCCTCAAAAAAAATACTGCATAAATAAAATAAATAATTATAATTGCATAAGTTGTTAAATACTATGCAATAGCTTTACCGCGACAGTCCCCGAGTGCCACACGTGTTTTTTTTTTGTTTCTACTAATCAGTAATTCGTTAAAAACATTTTCATCATAATTTTTTTAGTTTTATGTATTTAAATCAGGTGAAACTATTGTGCACCTATACCAATGTTAAATGATTCAAGTAATACTATATTAGATATTCTTAGATAGTCTTCTTCCATCCCTGCTATTTTGTCTTAGCTCAGTTTTTTCCTGTGCATATAGCTAAAATAAACAATAATAATGTATTTAATAGTTACAATTCTATCCGAATGTGGCATTCATGGGCGACGGCACAATTATTTTCAGGGGAATGCATATTAATAATAGACATTTTATTTATATATCTTTGTCTATGCTTTTTATTTCTACATACGCAAAACCAGAAATATTGTACTGATGATAGAATAATCTGTGCCATGTCAGAGCTTGTGTTAAAAAATTTTTTGAATTTTCCATTTTTTCATATTTATGCAAAATAAAGATTTTAACAAAAATTGAAAGGGAAACTAAAATATTCAGGATACACGATTTATTTTAAAAAAAATCACTTAAATTTTGCTATCAAATCTTGCTTCTAGTGAAAATAGTCAGCATTTACATCATTTAGCCTTTCATATTTACAGGGTTAAGACCAAGTAGTGAAGATGAAAGACCGAAGCGAAACACAACTGTATTACAGAGGGTGCCCGGTGTATTTGTCAAAGATGAGCTGCCTGAACCTTGTCTTGACATAAAACAGACCAAGCAGCAGGTATTCTTTATCGAGATTAAAATTTGTATGCATTTATAAGATGCCCTCTTGCTATACTTGATTGTCGAAAAGGTGACTAAGGATGATCAGGACGCAATCTACCTCATTTATCACAAAATAAAAAATCTAAGGCTCAACCTTATAGATACATAGATTGGTGATGATGCAGGTGCAAGAAGATACATATAATACTTACTACATATAGCTATTCTATTGTTTCCTATGATGAATGAAAATTCAATTTGATGCTCAAAGATTTGTTGCACAGTAACTACCTTCTGCCATCGATTGTTACCAAAGGTAGCACATGCAACAATTCCTTGTTATTTCTTCACAAAATACTTTCTCAATATTAATCCTCTGTATGTGTACCTATTATCGCTTTTACCAATATATAATGTAAAAGTGGGTTTGCCCTTCAATGCTTCAATAGCTAATATAAAGTGACAAATTACATTATATTTCGATATACTAAAAGCCAATGTGTACATTTATTGGTTAAATCAAACTGTAATTTTATTGATGGTGCTGTAAAGTGAAGTTCAATATTGAATTCATAGGTTCTTCTTAATTCCTTATATTACAGATTCGTAGCAATGTCCATATCCAGTATGTCGATGTGAAAGAAGGGCAAAGTCAAGTGATCATGCGTTTTGATACAGCTGAAGCTGCAACTGAGGTAAATATATTCACAACGAATTTTGGTTAAATACTTGGTGACATAGAACTTTGTTGTGGTATCCTGTTAAAAGTTCAAAATTAAGTTATGTGGCTACAGTATTTAAATATCTTTTACACAATTCCAAAATATACTACAGCATTGAACTTATGCATAACTTTCATTTTTTCAGAAACTGATAAGTTACAATAAAATTATTATAATTTTAATTAAACATCCATTCCATATCTATATTTAATCAACACTGGGATGGAGCAAAAATTTTGAAGATTTATTTATATTTTTTTCTAAACATCTATTTTTCCAAGGATAGGCAGAGATCACAGATTTTCACATTGTATGGTCTTTGCATATCTCTCTTACTTTATTGATATCTATCAAGTTTATTGGTTTTATACTTAAAATTTGCCCTTTGTTTAATATGTCACGAAATTATCTATTGCTCTATAGATTTGTTTTCTCGAATGAAATTTAATTCAACCTTCCCAGATAGTCAAACCACTGCACATACTTATTTATACTCGTCATATCTTTTTTCAGTATACAATTTCTGACATCACTATTCCTATATCTATTTTTCAAAGGTACCCCACACATTCCAAGCAGGCATCACATCTACACTACATTAATTCTACTCCTACATATTTCTCCTACCATATTCAACTTTTCCTATCTTACATAGGAATAGGAACCAGAATTTCATTATGAATAGCCAAATGCATTTGTCACAAGATACGTTTATCATTAATCATAGCAAGCAAGGCTTTATTCACTTTATTTCCTGTGTTTACTCTTCTTCCTAAGAGTTATCTGTCAGTTTCTATATATTTAATCAGAGGTAAAAATGGTTCTGCTTATTGTGCAGGTGTTTTTATTATAGTTTTACAATAAGTTGTTATTTTTGTCAATACATTAGCTATTTTATTATGCACTTCTAACAAGTTTATTGTTATCTGTAAAGTTGGTGAAGGTGTTAACTAATGAAAATTAGTGAATATAAAAATAATAAATTAATGGTTGTTAATGTAAATTTTTCAGAATTATATCATTAAACATTAATGTGTATATGCCCGGACAGTCTGAGATAGTCAATTTGGGGCTCGCCTGGTTTTCGTTTTAAGTGTCTAGGCGCTCGAGCCGCGATCTAGTGGCAGTTGTTGTAATTCCCGCAAATCCCGCACACTCCGATCAGCTGCCAAGCAAGTAGTATAATGTCTACCGCATACATCCCGCCGGCCCCGAGTTAGCCAATCGTCTATAGTCTGAGACAAACTATAACATTAAAGGGAGACAATGGCGTAAACAAAATATATTATGCTGTGAATAGTTTTGTTTTTATTTTATACTATTATAATTGTATTGAAACATTGTGAGAACTACTATCATTTTTAATGGAATACCTCAAACATTGATTATATTTTATATACTTAAGTTATTGCTAGTATTAATAACAATATTTCTGTTTTATAGTTTATTCTTAGTTGAATAACTTCTAAATGGATAATATGTAGTGTTAGTACTTACAAAAACATATTCAAATTAAATTGTTTTATCTCTCATATATTGTTTCTTCACAGTAATATATATATATATATATATATATATATATATATATATATATATATATATATATATATATAAAAGGAAAAACCAACTGTTTCATCAATGCATAGCCATAACGGCTTGGTCTATAAATCTAAAATTATGCACAATGTTTACTTTTATAATAGAGATAAGTACTAAGAAAATGGGGTTTTTGTAGTAGCATTGTTTTTCCATTACAGTCATGAAAATTAGTATTTCCGCTTTTTTTTTTTCAAATGCATTTTAGAGTTTTTGAAAATCAATTTTGAAAAGAGTAAAATAGAAAGTTAGTATAGGAGGAACCATTTGTCATAAAAAATAATATTTGAGTTCTTTCTAATAAGTAAATAAATATGTATTTAAAAATTCAATCCCCAACAAACAAATAACGTTTGGATATAACAAATCGAATACGGGACCAGAATGAATAAAATGAAAATCGGAACCAAAATGGGATGGAAACCAGAACTGAACTGGGATGAAAATCTGAACTGAGTGGGATAGAAATGTGATACACAAGTGAGATGGGGATCAGAATTGAAATTGGAACTGGTATTACATTAATAGAAAACTGAACAACAATTAGAATTTAGAGCAGAACCGAGGTTGGAATTTAAGATAAGAATGGAATGTGAACTGGGTTCAGGATCATGATGGACAAAAATTTGTTGATATAAAGTTACTAACATCCCATGCCCACATTGGTGAAAGCTAGCATATAATTGACATTGTTATTGTAGTATTGTAACATGAGTAAGTCGAGTCGTGTGCTGAGTGGTGCGGAAGAAGCCCAGCAGTGGGAGCGGGCGAGCGGGTTACGTGCGCCGCGTTTGCGCGGACGCACGCGCTTGCTCCGCCGTGCAGAGGCAGCCGCCAGCGCACCTGCCCATCCGCAGCCTACCGCCACGCATATACGTTTCGATGATGACAACAGCTAGTAACACACTATATATTCGCTTATAATTAATTTGAGTGGCACTATCACAATTTACCTATTGAAGGTTATGGCAGTAAGAAGAGATATAATGTGTATATGATAATTGATAGGAATATGAAAAAGAGTATGTGAAAATAAAGTTATTTAAAAAAAAAGTTTGTGTAGTGTTTCATTTCAGGAAAACTTTTTAAGTTAATGGAAATTGCTAAAATCATAATTTATTTTAAATCACTGAGCATGTTTAAATCAGTGTGAAATCACAGTTAAATTTACTAATTTAATTGGTATTTATTGCGGTTTCAGTCATATTCCTATTAGAAAGGCTAGACTTGGATTTACCAAATATTACAATATTCTCAGGATGAGACAATTTTTAAAATATTTACTCAGAGTAAGCGCAATAAAGGTGAATGCATTCATGTAAGTTATCTTTAATGGACTTGTTAAATGGTTGTTGATCACCCAAACTATTGAGAATCCATATGGTTTTCTATCCAGTTTTATCATTAAGTGCATAGCAAACTAGCAGGTATCAGAACAAAAAACTATGTTGTTAATATTGATTGTGATATAATTATCAAATCTACTATAATGGTTACTTGCTAGTATTTGTGGTACTATTGGATGGATTAATATTTAGAGTTAAATGTGATCTCTGAAATCACCACTATATTAGTATAATTATGGATTTTTTTTTAGTAAAATTAATTTTGATGGTCAAAAGCGACTACCGTTTTCTTTGGAGGCAGAATATAACTGGTTGCAAACCGATTACAGGTAAATTGAAATAAGACTGAAAAGGCATGGCTCTGCTATGGGAATGGCAGAATCTAACACTAAAATTCTCCGCAATAGTATTAACACAAAGTAAACAGACAGGTTTAAATTAAATTAACATTACTTGAGAGTTGAAAATTTTAGTATCAGTTTAAAACAAGCACAACAAACAAAATAATATGAAAAGAATATTTATTTAAATAAGTACATAAAAAATTAAATGCAACATGTATGTACTTCAGTCTCAAAATACACGTTACTCATACATCAATTTTAAGATTATGAGGCACTGGCACATAGATCTTAATTCTATTTAGTTATACTATTTAATACCAATAACTTATAAAATAAATTTCATCATAGCCTAAACATAAAAAAATTAGCTTAATGAAGACAGCTCGTATTTAATTCTTTTATCGTTGGGTACTGCAATTACTTATGGCCACTTCAATGATTATTCTCAACTTGGATGATTTTTTTTAAGATATCTATTAAATTTAATTTACAAATTAACTCGATCCTCTATCTTACTAAACTCTGCAGTAATGAAAAAATCCCTGTATATTACATTTTACAATGACATGTCAGTTTGTTAGTAGGTATACTTAAATTAAAGTTGAACACATTTTGACTTTGAAACAAATGTTTGATTTTCTGTACAAAAATAAATATGTTCTAGAGTAGTACAGTGCAAGTGCTGAAAAAACTCTCCCAAGATATTATTGAAATGTCACATGTATCAATTCAGGAAACTTTATAAGAACAATTAAAATTGTAACACAATATAATAATAAATACAATCTAAATATAAAACCAGCAAAGTCCAAGTCAAATTCATGAACCTACATCACAGATTAATTTGTTACATATTTACCAAAAAAAAAAAATCATTTTTTCAGTTAAGGATCCAAGCAATACAATGCAAGCATAAACATGCTTGCCCAGGTTTTATTATTTGTGGTTTTATTTTAGACTTGCACTATAATCACCAGATTTGAGGATTGTATGTAGTTTTTACAATAGAACAAAAACAATAAAATCATGAAATAAATGTTTTTCTTTTGGGTCTCTAAGGAGTCTCACTTTAATTTTCACTCTTTTTGTTGTAAAGCCCTGATAACATATATTTTGTAAAAATATTCATTGTCTACTACTCATTATAGATCAAACAATACGGCCCATTAAATATAGAATAAACAACAAAAACTTAGTAAAAGGGTTTTGTTGGCACCCTTGAATATGGAACTTTAAAAACAGTACCAGATATACATAGTACATATTCATAAGCTCACATTTCCACACTATGTTTAAAAACACAACAAATGCCATAAGTACAAAAAGGACACATTAAATGGACAACCATCGTAAAAGTACAAAATATACTAATTTTCATAATTTATAATGCCAGGAAACGTATTCAACTTCAATGTGTAACAAAATACAAAATATTATCAAAAGCTTAAAGTTACTTTGTTCATAGAAATTCAAAAATACAAAATTTACAACAAAAACTATGTAAAACTTCATACAACTGGCAATAAAAATATAACCTATGTTACAACTATTAATACTGCTTAAAATTAAATAATTAGCTAATTTCAAATAGACAGAGGTAGAATTGCCATACAATCAATGATTCATATCCACAAATATAGTACATTCACATTTTGTAAAAGTCCTATCTTATGATAATTATGATTAAATTTGATAGAGTTAATTAAATAAATAAACAGAAAAGTAACTTTTTGTGACTAATCAGTAAAACTAAGGAATACTTAATTTATATAAAAAAAGCAATACACTTATTCTGACCTTATTTTTGAGGGGCAGAGGTCAATACTATTAGATTCCAAACATGCGGAATAAGATCACAGATTGTATGTATAAATAGTTATGAAGCTTCCATTTGTCTATGAACTGTGACTGGTGCATTAATAATGTTCTTACTACAAGGCAAAATTATAACATTAGTTTCACCAGGCCGAGGTCTAGGTTTGATTTTACTTGGTATTGGACAGCTTACATCTGACTTAGTATCATCAGATAAAACTATGGGTTCATTCATAGAAAATGCCGTCGCTTCTGAATCTTCATGTGGGGTCATCGTAGAATAACCATGGTCGGAATCTCCAGTGGTGTGTGGCCGCCTGTACCCAGTTACTACTCTATAAGGCGATATAGGTGCCTCGATTTCCGCTGCCGGTAACAACTTGTCATGACCTGAATGATCTCCATTGGCATCATCAGATTGTAAATGACTTAATTGTACATCTTGTTCGGGCCAGGTTTCAGCTGGTCCATCAACATATAAATTGTGGCAACTGGTAGATGTCACATTTTGTCTATAGCAATATATTGCAACTGCTATCACTAAACTCACTGTAACTATGCATCCAGCTATAGGCCCTATAGTTGAATAAGATCCTAAAACATCATCTCTTGACACATGACCATAAGTACCTTCACCATATGGAGTAACAGCTCCCAACACACCACTAAAACAAGTTGGTTGTGCAGTACAAAATGGACTTGAAAGTGGTGTATGCCCATCTGTGTCTAACTGGCACCACTCGCAACCCATTACACCTAAACATGAAGAGTGTGTAGTATATATTTCACATTGAAAGTCAAAACAAGGCTTCAAATTCTCAGCATAATTATTGAAATAATGTGATTTATGATGATTACTTTCAGGTATAACACCGCATAATGGCAAATCTTGGTAGCTTCTAGACAAATTAGATTTAGGGCAATGGTATGCTTCAGAGCTACACTCGCAGGGGCATTCGCATTCATTCTGCTCCATTCTATTGCAGTTTAAACAAAGTCTGTCCACCATACTACAAGGACAAAATGCACCAACACTACAAGAAGCATTAACTAGACCCACAAATGTATTGGTACCTGGTATGCTAGCTATGTAGTAATGCACACAGTGGTCCCCAGAAACAACGTTAGAAAGCACATTTGATAAAGAAATGTTGAATTCATAAAATCTTTGAATAGTTTTATCTGAAAAATTATTGCATAAACGTTTCCTCACAAACCCTTTGTGGTTCAACATGTCTATGGCGATCATGGACTCTTTATGAGTAATGTGCTGCTGTTCTATTGGTCCAGAACTGTTTGGATCCATTAAACCAGGATGAGAAACGAGATATCCTCGATTATTCATTATAAAACACTTCATGTATGATAAGGCGCATAGAGGAAGGCTGTCTATAAGCAGTTTGTATAAAAACCCCATAGTAACATCCATTGCTACAACCATTATTGGAAAATGTTTGCGCTTGACTGCATATGATATCGATACTATATAACCTGCTCCTCCTACATCAAGATTTGGAGGTGTTAAAATAATCTTTCCTGGATTGTCAATAGCATATGTGTACCAAGGCCTCCGGACTGGTTCATAGTCATATTCCAGCACTGTTCCAGGAAACATGACCATCACTCCACTTTCCGTTACGGCATATCTCCGAATGACATATTGACTGTATGCCCCATGTAGATGTTGATGTGTGTAATATGACAGAACTGAATTTAAAAAGCCAACGTCATGTTGAATTTCATTCTTTAAGCCAGGATTTGAGAGTAGCCCATGTGCAACACTTTTTAAATAAGCCAAATAATTCTGCATGTATGTTAGAGCTTCCTGGCCATCACTCATGTCATATAAATAGCTGAATGGAGATTGAAAACTCGAAGGGCTCAAATATACAGTACCTTGGTCTATGGTTGCAATTTGCTTAAAATGTCTACACACTTTCCCATTTTTTGGTGGGAATAAATCAAGTCTATGGAGCAATATTTCTTTACTGCCCCAAGACAAAAATATATTAGTCTCATTAAAATTTTTTTGGTTGTCCAATTCTGATACAATGCATATAATATATAACTTTTCAACCCATTGCCAGGAATAAATTATCGATTTATTAGAATTTTCCAAATATGCTGTGTAGTTACCAAAATTTTTGGAAATCATATGCATTCTTACATCATCAATGAAGTTAAAGTTTTCTATAGATTCCAAACTTGTAAATTTTATTTTTTCTGATGCTAATTCTGGTCTAGGAAAAAAAGAATGCATAATTACTACACCAGAAAAATCCATCACAAAAGCTCTTTTTCTATAATTATTTCCTTTAAAGTATATGATATCTTCAGCGAGATCAGACCAATATAAGTCTAGACCAAGTACACCATTTTGAGTGGGGAGCACTAAAGGTATTAGAAAATCTCTTTCTGTTGCCTCCCAAATGGGACTTTCCGAAGTTATTTCATTTTTTAAATAATTTGTTGGTATAAGAGAAATTAATGCTGTGGCCACTTGGCCGACTACTCCATGATCATATGTATGCATTTTCATGATACTGTGATTTGAATGGTTATGCCACTTGTCAAAATGTAAGATCTCGAAAGATCTATTTTTACTAACCTGGTTCTGTAATATGGCACCAATAGCAAAATGTAAATGGTTTTGCTTTGAAATAAATCTTTTTAACCAAGTCTCGTTTTTTACTAACTTAGTATCAGTCAGAAATATTAAAAGTTTATGCTGTGGCAAGTTGGGCTTTTCTAATAGAAACTTCAATTCATTACATATTTCACTTATAGAAAAAGTTGCTAATGAAGTATCTATAGCTGCCAAATACTCTCGTAAAAGAATTTTATTATTATCTGTAGCATTGCCCACATCAGACATTCCATCAATGCTACAAGTATCTTCAAATTTTATAAAATCAGATGAGTTGGTTATCTTCAGAGTTATCATATCTTTAGATTGTAATGCATTTGCAATTTCCAGCACAACATTTACAGCATACTGAAATGAATCCACACCAATAGTGTTGTCCAATATAAACACAACAAGTTTTGGCTCTGGATGGACAACTTTATGATAGAGACTGCGTAAATTTGAAAGGGAGGTTGAAGAGCAGTCTTTGTCAGTTGCATGATCTATGTGTGATAGAAAATATTGCCTTTTAACTTTTACATCCTTAAAGGTTCTCGTTAATTTAGCTTTAGTTTCAGATGTTGACAAGTCATTTGAATTTTTTATAAAACCAGATTTACGAATAGAAGTGAAAGGACAGGGGTGCATAAAAGACGGAGTATTACTACTACTGGCGATCACATTCTTCATGTCCCTTAAAATAATGGCAGCAGATGATAACTTGTATGCTAACTTTTCTCCTATATTTTTTAACACCTCTTGATCATTATATTGGGAACGAATAACTCTATATGAAGTTCTAGGTTCTAAATGTGCTGTATATTCACTACCTAATTCATTGACAACGACTTCATGGAACTTGTTTGATAACAAATCTGAAAGCGTTCGCACTGAAATCTTGTTATCGCAACGATTGCCTTTGAAGGAACTTTCATTTTGTGAAGCGGCAAATTTTGCTGTATTGACAAAAGTAGTAATTATAAACAAGAGCAATAAAAACTTCATCTTGATCTTAGATCTATACGACTCGATATCATTATCTCTGATTAATGGCGGTCTTCAATAATAACACATTATGCGAAAAAAATACCTTACGATGAAAACATTGTGGTGTTTAACAATAAAATTATTATCAACATGTTAAATTGATTGATTATGCATTTTTAATTCACACTG
Organism: Eumeta japonica; assembly: GCA_005406025.1. Lineage (NCBI taxonomy): Eukaryota > Metazoa > Arthropoda > Insecta > Lepidoptera > Psychidae > Eumeta > Eumeta japonica. The sequence continues at coordinate 1,011,252 of BGZK01000001.1, forward strand.
ATATTCAATTTATGGTAGCAAAACATTCCTCCTACCGCTTGACAACACTCAACCACTTACACAATGAATTGATTGTACTTGATGTTTATGATTGACAGAATGATTGACGTTATTTCTTCGTTTTCTTTTATCACTTCAAAATAGGCAAATGTTAATCGTACAGCTTGATCAATACCTATTGAGCTCTTATTGGACCTAAAAAAACTATACATGGGCATTTACAATGTTATCACTTTTTAAAAATTGGCTGCTTATAATTATAACGGCATATGTACTAAATGTGTCGAAATAAAAAAAAATATAAACCCGGCAACGGTGGAAATTAAACTACTGTATCCAGGTTTTCTTACTGAAAATAGAATGAAATCAAAGTATTTTCACTCAGAGTTAAATTAAAGGGCTTAAGAACGTACACAATGCCAGAGGAGTTACTATAACACGTTGTCAACATCTTGGATAAGAAAAGGAAATCTGATGAATGGGGAATGGGATCATGGAGGGTAAGTGGAGCGATGGAGGAGAGATTGGGGTGATAAAAACGGCAATGGGCATTAAAGTTTTGATAAATTTTATCTAAAGTTATATAGGTAATAAATAGAGTAGGTATCTAACTATTGGACATCCACTGGTGAACATAGTCTTTCTCTTAGATTTCCATGATATAGGTAATTTAGGCGACCTGCAAACAATGATGATCCGTGACCTTTATTAGATCATCAGTCCAACTAGTTGGAAATCGTCCCACGCGACCACATTCAAAGTTGCCACTTGAGGACTTTTTTACCTCAGCTGTTATCAGTCCTACATGTGATAAAACCTACCCATTGCGATGGCATAGCAGTCAGGAAATTGTGATGACAATTTCCTGACTGCTATGTCAGTAAGTCTTGTCCTTCTATGGATTTTTCGTTTTAAATATTATTTCGTAGAAAAACCTTTATCATAGCTCTTTCTATATTATTGTTGACAATAAAGGTGAGTTCTTATTATATAAACTTTGTTTCTGGTTTATAATTATTGTTACAATTATTATTATTAAATCAAAGCTGTTCTGGAAAAAGTGTCTCTCTCTAACAACAAATGCAAGGACAACTTATACTCTTCCATAAAATTTATTTTACATAATGTTGTTACACTACACTTTCTATCATAAATTGAGTGATTTTTAGTTTGTTTATAAGACCAACAATAAAATTCGTATCTGGCAACTGTATGCCATCACGGGCAACGTGCAGCACGGCAACACTATTCAAGATTTTTGTTCTTAGGTACTCAGGTATTTTGGACTTGAAAATGCTTCGTGATTTTCCGAAGGCTGCCCACCAGAGCTAAATTTTCTGAATTTTCATTTAAAGAAATAGGTAAATATTGTAACTTATACACACAATTAATCACTACCGTACCAATGTACCCGTAGCAAAGTTGATCCACTTAAATGCTTTAGGTGCATATTATACACAAATTTCTATGTCGATTTTTAAATTGAAAGAACTATTACGTATTATTTAAAAAATAAATAATAGTTCTTTAAATATCAAGAATACCATAATACTTACAGTGACATAGTTTGGGTTGGAGAGAGGCAGTGGCAGTGGGACCGAGTGTCACCCTGTTTGGAGTAACACTAGACCGTGAAAATATAAAACTTATACAAATCTTTTGATTATATAGATAGATTTTATCATACATATTTTCGCAAATATTCATAATCTCCTTTTTTTTAGAACAACTTTTCCAAAGTGACTATAATAAAAATGTCATTTATAATATAATATAGAGACAACCCTAATAAATGCTCGGCCAGATTGCAAGCGCGAGTGCGATTGGGTGACCGGCCACGTATGCTGCAACGCAGTACTTATGCGTCATCTTTTCTGATGTATTCAGTACGACATTTCTATATAGATGTTCTAAACTATTTTTCTCAAAAACGACTATTTCAATGACTAATGACTATGACTTCTTTTGTAAAATTGTTTTAAAAGGGGAGGAGATTATGAATGTTTGAAAAAAGATGGATTATAAAATCCTGTCAATTAAAAGCTGTCAATGTACTGATACACAATCACAACCACAAATAAGGTTTCGCCCTCACAGCTATTTTCCCTATCTCGTGACTAGACTAGACTGATTATAGCGCCGAACAGAATTATACATGTAATATTTACCGTATGCGAACAAATTACTTTCTCAGATGTATACTTTTCTTTCTATACATTTTGATAACATCAGTCCGTGAGTCTTTTATTGACTGATATTATCAAAATGTAATTTAGTTACGCACGAGAAAAATAATTTCGTTGTAAGGTGACTTTTTAAAAATCACATTTATGCGCTAAATATTAGTACTATTTAGCTTGATCGAGAATTGAACACCGAGAACGCTGCAGAGGGCGGGCGCTGGCCTTCCTTTCCATTTTCCTTTATATATCACTTCCATTATGTAGGTGTTCCATTCCTTTATTCGACGATGGACGTCCGAGGGGTATGTGGGGTTGAAGGGAGGTGAGAGCACCTCACGTGATAAGTGGCGTTACAGCTTCCTGGACTTATTCACATCCCCCTAGCTTCGTCTTTGTCTGCCTTCCTCGAAGTGTTTTGCAGACGGTGCTGTTGACGTCGTAGCGGGTATACGCAGATTCATGAATAATACCGGCTACATGTACTTGGGGTTCTAGGACCGTTTCGAAAACGTGGAATACAGGATTTGGGCATTTTTCTCGTGCGATATCTGATTTGGGTCATTCATTTGTTTGCTATTTTCCTTGACTCCGGTAACCTCCTTATATCCAAACTCTGTTTAGATAGAGATTTATACAAAATCGATAACAAAAAAGGGACAATTTTATACAATATAAAATGATATCGTCAATTTAAAATAGGTATGATTGTTCACTCTAAATTGATTTTAGTAAACAAATACTTTGAGATTAATAAATAACCATTTCGAAAATAGGAAGACGGAATTTTACAAACATTGGTTAAAAAATTTTTGCTTTTTGCAAATAGTCACTTTCGATTCAAAAATGATATCAAAGTTAGTACTTAATTTCGATAGGTATAAAACTAGTCTGGCTAAATAAATTCGTATTTAAACAGAAGTGCGCGCGCAGACCCCACGCAGACACGTACGCAGGCAAACGCACATGGCAAGATGTAATTATAGCGATGGTGGAAGGAAGTCAATAGCGTTATTTTCTAACCAGAAAGTATCAGGTTCAAATCTTAATGACGGATTTGTAGACCAATATTTCTAGTTTAATTAAACAACTAGGTCTATTCCTTGGAAACCTCCTTGAGCTGCTGTCGCTTCCGGACGTTGCCGTCAAATCGGTGAAAACTGTTTTTAGAAGTCTTTTCAATCCCCATTAGACGAGCATAAGGGGTTTAAGCTTTTATCCCTCCATACATAAGCAATTGTGGGAGAGTGTCGTATCTTTTGAGTGAGTATTTCTCTCTAATAGGTACACACTTGTTTAAAGCAGATGATCTGTTAGGAAAGTCCGCATTTTGGTCTTTACATCTAGGGGTATAACTTAAAAAAAAAAACGTGGTTTTAATTTTCACTGCGACTGAATGCGCTATATAAAATTTTAACGTAAAATGAACGATGTCGCATACAATTGCTAGCATTAAAAAAATCTTGTTAAATAGGAGCACGCCCTTGGCCATGAGCTTAACAAAGGTAGTGAAGCCACCGACCTAATCAGCTAATAACGATTTTTGTGAGGAAAATTGGTTAAATTGTAATACGTATTTTCCATTATCACAAAAGAAAGCATAAAAATGCAAGTTGTACTAGTTAATAAAATGTTCCTTACTTTACACGCACCTACGTAAAAAAATAACTAGATACCTTTCAAATACATTAGCTTCCCGCTCGCGGCTTTGCCCTCAGGAACATAGAATGAATTTCTTCATAATTGTATCGATTGGTTTAATGTCAAATCCCAACGCAGTCCCGCTCTCGATTCTTAAGTTCCATCACTGTTTCTGTTCCCCGACACGCTTTTGATATTCGCACTCTCTTTCGATCCCGGTCTCGCCCTTGATTCTGCTCTCTGTCTCTTGTATCCGATTCGGGTTCCGCTAGCGGACACGGTTCCAATTTGAACAAAGCCGGGAAAAATATTAGATAGTGTAATTTTCTTATAGTGAAAGGGTTTTTTATATTCGGTTTGGTAGTTCAGTTTAATTTTAAAAATACTCGAGCGAAACCGAGAATAAAAGTTAATTTTTTAAGGATTCGTAACTCTCAAGGAAAAGGGAAATACCACTTCATTGCTTTTCTGTCTGACTGTAAGATCTTTTTTATCCCAGCTGCGCATTTGGTATCAAGTTGAAAATAACATCAAATGTTTATGTCTGCAGTCCTTTAAAGCTGTAAAATAAACACGTTTCTAAGTCAACGTAATCAAAAAAATTGCCCAAAATAAGCCATTTATGTGTTATATTTTGGAACTTGCAAATACATTAAAACTTATAAGTTTCTTCCTATTGACTTAAAACTATAAAATTTGGCAAGAAGAAAGGTCTCACAGCACAAGTAAAGGAAAAAAATCTGAAAATTCATAATGTATACTTATGTGATATTTTTTTTATGATTACATACATACGCTTGGAATTGAAGTGTGGACTGTGATGTGGAAGACTAATATATGAACGGAAGGACATTTTTTAATTTCATTTTTTTAAATTCCGAATATTTTTAAGAAATATCGAAGAAAGATTTTGAGAAAAAGCAAGTTTCGGAATTCGTGGGACCAGTATCTCGTCAGTGCCTATACGGAAAACAGACATAACTAATCGAGACTTGATGGATGAAATAACTATAGGTAAATTAAGTTTGTGGGGACCCTCAGGATGCGAATTCTCATCGCATTTGCTTTTCAGAAACCTTCCCAGTTCGGACATAGGACACGTCACCAAAGTTTCACTCAATCGGACGAACGATGCACGAACGCCAAGGGAACGAACACGCAACTTTGTTTGTCTTTATTAGACGTTGTAAAGAGAAATTTTAATCTACATCAAATTGCCCAAAGTAAATAACACATTTGATTGGATAAGTATTAATATTATATTAATGAATACAGCTTCGCAAATATAACGCTTTGCGTCTCAAAACATAAAAATAATTACCACGTTTTATCTTTAGGACAGACATTTATTTTGGCAAACTATTCTATAGACTTTTTCAAGATATACAATTCTATAGTACAATTATTTTGATTCATAAGCTTTTAGCCAGCGTAAGCATGTAAGCGCCCGAGAAAAATATTAAACCTTAATTAAAAACATCGACGATTTTTCTCTACTTTTTATAAATGAAATATGTGATTTATAGATATATACAAACAAACCTTCCGAAAAAAATGATCTCAATGGTAGTGAAAACCATATCCAAATCCGTTGCATTAGAAAAACAAAACACCTAAAGAGACAGATACGAGGATAGTGATTTTATCTTATACTATTTAGTGACTAGTGACCGTAGTGACTAACGATGATAAAATAAACTGATCAGTATCTAGACACGCCGGCACAGTTCTGTGCCTAGTTAATAAATTGAACACAGCGTGCCTACGTATATAATACAATATTTATTTCGTTCACTTACCATATCGGAATGAGTTCATTAGAAAATGCAATTGCTATTAAATTTTCCATCGCGGACACAATTACAAAGAAGTCAAAATTGAGTAACCTTTATACTGTTTAATTAGCTAGGCGTATTCATTAATTAAATAAGCAGTATCATTGCATCATTATTTTACTCGCGTACTTATGTGTTATTGGGAAGTTTGAGGAAACTATAACTTTCAAGCATCACTGTGAAAATAATTACAAAGTGTCCTATATATTTACTTATTTCAAGCAACTCATCGGAAGGTGTCTGTATTTACAACATACACATTTATAACGTGAAATGAAGAGATTTAATGTCGTTTTAACCGAACTGGAGATTCATGTTTTCTAAATTAGATTCGGAAACTTAAATATATTTTAAAAGTCTGTTTCGTCATATCATTTTATGACGTAATAGACAATAAGATAGTTTGATTGCATATTTGTATAAAATTAAAAAATCAGGTAGTCATAGTTAGACTAATAAAGATGGAGGTTTACAATGATCGAACAGTACTATATTTTAAATTCCGTTTAAGTCAGCGTAGTCCGCTAGCAGCAAACAAGAAAAATGGAAGATACTGTATTAACGATTAATATCAGTCTTGATGAAAATAAGTATCTCCCTCAGCTTCATAATCCCGTTTGTATTAACAACCAAATAGTTTATATAGGTTAGGTATTTATATTTTTAGTTTACACTTTTCGTCTTTATCTTAACACTTTCAATTTTAAAATCTTCTGTACGTAATAATCTAGAAAGATAGAGTCTTGATTTATTAACAGGTTCCATTACCCGAGATTAATAAAGCATACTAACATCGGATATAAGTACGTCTATAACGTCTAGGTCTAGGCGTCGTTTCTTCTTCGAGTAAAGAAAGCGCGTGTCCGTCCTCTAGGCGTCGCGATACGTAGAAGGGTGTGAGGTCGTTAGTGGGACAGCCTCATCGATTGGTCTCGCGGTCGCGGCCGGCGCGGTCGGCGGCGGCCGGCGGCGTGCGTTACGGCGATCATTAACCCAGTTGTGCGCGGCGGGCGCCGCCGGTGCGGGCGCGCCCCACGCCGCAGTCGGGAGCATGCAGCTGCCGGGCGGGCCGGGGCCGCCGCCGCCGCCACCGTTGGCGCCGCTGTGGGAGCGCGTCGTGCGGGCGGGCGCCCTACCGCCTGACCTCGATGTGGACCGCCTGTACGTGGCGATCCGCGACCGCCTGCGCCACCCCGAGCCGGAGGTGCGGCTGCACGCACTTCGCGTCCTCGCCGACGCACTGCCTATAGCGGGGCGCGCTCTCACCTTCCCCTTCGACGAGACAGTCGATAATCTGGGCCACGGTTCGCCCAACGTGCGCAAGGCCGCCCTCGACGCTCTCAAAGTGTTTTGCGCGCATTGCGAAGAACCAGAATGCGCTGCACGTGCCCTCCTCCTCGACGAATGCATGTACCGCGGCGAGACCGGACCGCCCAGCCGTGACGCCGACGCGAGAGCCAACGTCATCACCGGTCTGGTGCTGTCCATCCCCTCGTTGCTCAATATTTTAAAAAGAAGAGATCCTTCTCTCCCGACCCTCCCGATTTTCCGTGTGCTAGGGGACATGTTATTCGACCCGGTTCACAGAGATGTAGCGTTGCGGTCGCTCGTGAAATTGCGCCGAGTTTGCGGTCCTCGAGAATATATGGATGCGTTTTCACGTCTCGACCCCCATGTGCAACATAAGTTTCGAACGTTGTACGAAATGCACGACGAAGACGCGGTTGACGTATATTATGCTAGAAAAAAAGCTGTTTTAGATCGGGAAGACGAGAGAAACGGGCTCGTGGCGACGAATCAAATATCCGGAGAACGAAACCCTTTTCACGGTACCACATCGACGGATTCTTCCTCGGAAGACTCCTTCGTTCCGAGACGGGACGACTCCGTTTTACACAACGGCTTTGCGAGAGTGATAATCGAGACGGAAATCAAAATCGACGGGGACACGGCTATCACGATGACCGTGCTCGAAGAAAACGAAGCGGACGCGGATTCGGACCGAGTCGGCACCAGCGAAGATGACCACAACTTCGACGGGGGCATGCTGAAGTACAGCGACGGTGATTCCGAAGATATGGACGTGGTGGTGTCCCAAAAAAGAGTACGATTCGGCGGCGAGAGTGTCAAGATCCGGACGCCCGACAGCGACAACCTGGCGAACAGCGAGGACGACAAGGCGACCGGCACGAGCTCCTCCACCTGCGACACGTCCGTACGGCACGACATATCGCATCGCGTCGACAGCGTGCCGGCGGTCTCACACGCCGAGATGAAATCGGAACTAGATAAAGATATTGCGATTTCGAAGCCGAAAAGGAGCGGAATCCCGTTACCGATAATCCAAACGAAGCGAGTTCAAACGGCGGTCGCAAAACCGCAGAATGATGCGAAACAAAAATCGAAGTCGCTCAGTGAGCTGTACGATTATTTTAGAAACAGAAATGACATCGCACAGAACAAAACGAAAGGCTCCGGCTTCGCGCTGACATTGAGCGAAGTTCGGTCGCCAGAAAAAATACCTAGTCCTATTCCGGAGCACGGGGAGGTGGAGGTGCTGCACAACCTGCAGCGGAGCCCGCTGCACTCTCCGAGGCGGCAGACGACTCTTCAGCTAGAACACGACGGGTTAGTGCGTCCTTATTTTTTGGTATTCGACTACGATGAGATTAGAGTATACAAGTAAAGGCTGCATATAAGTAATTACAAAAGTACTTAGTTGTTTTTATAAACGTTACAAGACATATTTCATCAGTAAATGTATTGAAGATTGTTTTTATAACTCTAACAAAAGTAACAAATACAATCTTGAGTACTCCATAGAGATTAAAACTTATTTAACTTATAGAGTTCCGAATTTGCACATTACTTTAACATAACACGTGTCTTTTAGCTCGTATTTGTAACAAGCGGAAAACATTGTAAATAAAATTTTCCAAAAAAGAAAAACTCACATTACTCAAATCCGTCAATCGTCGGTTTCTTTGCTATGGTATGCATCTCAAAACTTCGACCTATCCTAATGTTTAGGTATATTTTACAGGTAAAACTATAGAAATATATAAAACAATAGATCTTGTATATATATTACACAATATTTCAGTTATGGTATATAGCGCTGATCTGATTTGTCTAATTAGTATTCTGTACATTTCACGTCGTATATAGCGTATAGCGACCTCTCACTGGGTGAACAAATGACCTGGTAAAAATTACGGGCAAACATTGGTCGCATGTGGCCCAAGATGGTCGTTACGTCGTGGATATTGGGAGGGGCGGCTCCCTTCCACGTTCACCACTAGGACAGAGTAGGGCTCCCTTTCGTGGTCGGCACTGCATTTTCAATGCCTGAAATGAAACGAAACGAAAACGGTACTAATATTTTTTACAACTTTTACGCACAATATTAAGACATTTTTTTTACTATTTCATAGAATATCATATTTAGAAACTATTAGATATATGTGAATGTCACGTTGTATGTGCTATAACATCAAGAATTTAAAATGTTTATTTGCAATATTGGTAGTTCATTTAAAACAACAGACATTTAGGCATCGTAATCAGTGGCGGCGCTAGGCGTCGGCGACGTCGGCGATCGCCGACGGCCTCGCTCCTATGGGGGCCTCGCAAAAAGTTTAACAATGCTAAATTTTAAAGCTGTTGTTATTCGTATATACCTTTTTTCGTACGCGTGAGTAGTATTTGGCCAGAACCGCCAATTTATGACCAATTATAATTACATATTTCTGACTGGGTAATGAAAAAGGCCTCGCAAAGCTGATGTCGCCGACGCCTACATTTGATCTAGCGGCGCCACTGATCGTAATAATAGCCTTTTGCATCATATTACCTCATGGCTAACATTTTTGATTCTACCAGAATTATTAAATAAACTTTATTTCAAGTGGAATGTCAGACATAGTTTTTAGAGCGATCAGAAAAAATAGCCTTAGTCAAAAAGTTTCAAAAATTCATAATAATCGCATTTCTTGATCCCTTATTATATTCAAAATTAATCAAATTTGATATCATAATCCGGTTAATCTCTTTAATTATTAAAGCGTCTCTAAATGACTTTTAATAAATAAAAATTATTCTTTTTATAGACTTGTCGTCGCTATCGTATACCATAACCATAATTATATCATTTCAACATGATTATTTAAAAGAAATTGTTGTTATTAGTGCCTGTCCAATCAAGCTTGCTTGGAGCCTTCCAAAGCCTCAGTATATATATAGCTTCGTTCAGGAAAAGTTGCTATGTTCATTTTCCAACAATATTCATTTGAAAAATTCACCTATGTATTTTATTTATATATATAGAAATAATATATATATATATATATATATATATATATATATATATATATATTATATATATATATATAAAAATATATATATATATATATATATACACATATATTATTTGCTATTGAGAATCATAAGCATAGCATCAATGAGGTAATCGTACCTCAAAATCATACAAGATGGTGCTATAAAAGAACGTTTATGACTTTTTTGTGAGGAGAGAGATATTATGAAGATCATGAAGGAGAGAGATAATGATTGAGATGGAGTGATAGAAACACAAAAGTTTGAGAAGGAGATGCCTCTCTTGTTCCCTTTCTCATTCTTATTGTCGTCGTCGTCCCCCTCAGCAAGGGTAGAAACAGAGAAAACGATAGCAGGAACGGGAGCAGAAAGGAGATATGTATAAGAAGAAGGAAAGATAAAAGAAGTGGGATTGTAATAGGGGATAGGATTAGGATCGGGATTGACAATGGCACCAGGACTAGGTTTTGAATGGAAGTTTTGATAAATATCAAATCTCGATGAAGATTTTCTTTGCAGGCGGATCCGCGGGAAATCGCCAGTATTTTATAACAGTGTACTGTATTACTCGACTATTTCACTCTATGCCGCCGTATCGCGTGATACTGGACACACTTGGAAAGTAACTCTCCTTGAATGGGGCCGATCGAAGTTTGCGTGTTTGACGCCGTAACAATACAGACGTGTTACACACGCGCTCACCACCGCCCCCGCCCGACGCCGCCCAGAGGAGACGGCGCCCGCCCTAACGCGCTGACTAACGTCTACAATCTAATTATTCATGCATGCCTAGAATGCGATGGTCGGTTTCCATATTTGATGCTTTTATGACATCAAGACGGGAAAGCCAGAAAATGAATACTGATTGTAGGAATAACTGCATTATAATAGGTGTAATGAAATTAATGCGGCGCGCCCATACTTCGGGGTTAACGACCGTACAGAACGATTATATATATATTCTTTTTTATAGCATTATCGAGGGGCAATCGAGCGTGTGATCCACTAGAGTATAGGTGATCGACGCCGCCCACGGATACTCGCGAATCCGGAGGAGGCAGCAGTCCGTAGCCAGGTTTTCGGGTACGAATAGGATATTCGATGGAGGAAGGAGTGGGCAGATGGAGAGGGTAAGGGGCTGATGAAAGGAGGTTGTGGGGTGATGAAGGTGGAGTAGGCCATCGGAACTCTCACTCACTGGACGAAAGGAACAATGGAAATTGTTATTTGACGCTATCTTGTGAGAATGTGGTTCATCACCGGTTGAGTCTGCCCGTTTACGTGCCGAGTCGATCACAGGATGGCTCAACAACAATTTTGTTACAAATCATGCTTCAAAATATCGAAGATGTAGCATTTATGCTTAAGCTAAGCCCTTTAACAGGAACAATATACATAATATTTTATAATGCACTATTGACGATTAGGGCTTTAGAGACATATCGAATGTAATTTTTGGAAAGAGAAAAATAACATTGCTCAATTTTTTCCAAGTAAATATTCTTAAACCTTTTGTATTATATTAATGTATTAAAGCATTTTTAAGTTTAAATACCACAAACAAATGGTCAAATTTTAATACAGTAATATAGTAATATCATGATTTAGATGAACTCTCTTCAGAGGTATTAAACTTGCATTTTCTATTTTTTTTTTATATTGAAATGACGTATTTATTCTAGTCGTGCGAGGAAAGTTTTTTTTTTTTGTGCAATGAGGTTAAAAAAAATGTATGCATTTATAGTTTCTTGTTGATAACTGTTTACGTGAGAGTTTGTGCCAAAAATGTAATATTTGTTATTGTATTACACAAATTTAGATTGTATAGTTTATACTTGAATGAAAAAAGTAATTTATTTTTATAATTTGATTGTGTTAGTGTTTCTAATTTTGTTTGTCGTTTTCTTTTTGAACAAGTAATTTTTGCCGATGTAAAGACTTAGTTTATTTTTGTGTTGATATCGGTTTTGCACTAATTTCATATTACATTATTTATAAAACCTCATTAGAATATATAAATTTAGATTTTAATTTGTAGGGCCACAAAATTTTACGTTGCTCATATGTATAAGACGTATATTTTCAATATGTTTCCTAATTAAGAATTCAAGTACCCCGATAGTAAAATATACCGTAATAGACGATAAGAAGAAGATTATCAGACCGTTGTCTGCGACGGACTTAGAATATAAGACGCTGGGCTAAGACTGGATCCAGCTTCAGGAAGCTGGATCGATTAGACCACATCCTTACAGGAGACGCCTACGTAAAATATTAGCCGCCTGTGATAACAATCTATATTGCTTATAATTTCTAGATGATTTCATTTGAAATTAAATCATGCATGTTGTTCTTTAGATTCGTGCTGAACGTGATGACGATGTCGCCACGCGAAGACAGCATCCTGTCGCCGCGGCCGCCCACGCCGCTGCTCGCGCACTACGACTGGGAGACCGGCGACATATTGCCGCAACATGTCGTGCAACAACTACATAACACGGTATTAGACGTCTACACATACGATAAAACAGTAGAACCCGATGTGTCTGTACATTGAAAGATTGTTTAAATAAACAAAAACTTTAACAAAAAAAAAACGATTTAAAAAAAACTATTCCAAAACAAATTCATATGCATTAAAAAGTTAAAAAATAATCGTTCATTTTTCTACAACGTAATATTCAACTTACTTTTTCTACTCATCAATATGTAGGTATGATCTATGTGTTTACCACGCAAGAAGGTAGGTGGTACCTATCTACTTCAAATTTAACTCTACACATACCTATGAATAACAATAAAATGAAAGGTGAAATATTAGACTACTTAAAAATCAATCAAATTATAACGATAATATAATGTTATTACAATTATTGTTATTGTTAGAGTCGATGTCAGCTAAGGAAACACTACAATATACCTAGCAATAGACCAAACTCGCATCAAACTGCCCTTGAAGTACAACCTTTCTAATAAAAAAAGAATCATCGAAATCGTTTGGTCTGATATTGAGTTATTTAACCATTTGTCGCGCACGTACTTAATGCAACTTTAAGACTTATATGGTTTTCTCATGGATGTCATAATCCGAACTGGACCAAATTGAAATAGGACCACACGGAAAGCACCAGCTTTCAAAAAAAAAAATCAAAATCGGTTCACCCAATCGAAAGTTTTGAGGTAACAAACATAAAAAAAATATAGTGAATTGTGAACTTCCTCCTTTTTTGAAGTCGGTTAAAAATTTATAATGAACTATAAGACAAATGCACTAGAAAAGAAAACACAACGATTATTAAATTTTCTATCTGTCTGTCTGTTCATGTATATATCTCTCAAATGACTAAATAGATAGTAATGCTGTTTTCACGGGTAGATAGAACTTGACTTCGTGCAGAAGATAGGCTTTATTTCGTTTAAATCGGATGTTAGGAAAAAAGATCTCAATTAAAGTTCTAGTTGGAGTAATTACATGGCAAATAATAATTATTAGCGTCAAAGGACGCTGAGGACGTCACGACACGAAAGATAAACAACGTTCAAAACTAAACTCAATCTTCTGATCACGACGCGATCGACTTATTGAAAAATACACGAAGGTAGGGGAGAGGTTGGAGAGGGAGTGGACCGGTGAATGTGGGAGAGGGGCGATATAAATTTTATGTGACAGACCGAATTCCACACGAGCGAAGCCGCGGGCAGAAAACTAGTGGTTAAACAACTTCAAAATTCTCTGACTGACACTGTTTATCGGTTATATGAAATTGACTAACCATTAATTATCCGTGGATTAATTACTCGTGGTTGTAGAATAGATTTGAAATGAAAAATTCAAGATAATAATAAGGATCATTGTCGAGAGTTCGTTCAATAGAAGCTGATTACAAAAAGCCTTTCCTTTTAAGGTCAGCAACTAGTAAACTTACGGAAAAAAAATAGTGTATCAAAAATATAAACACATTTCTTTTAAGATAAATCTGTGGTCAACAATAGTTTTCGGATAACTGTACTGTAAAATCGCCAATGAAAAATGGCTCTAACTCAATGTCCTCTTACATTGGTAGACGACGATTCTAACGAAAAACCATAGACGAACTGATTTTCGACAAGTGTTTGATTCAATTTAGAATCATTCACTGCGATATTTTTACAATTGACAAATAGGAAATCGAAAGTTTAGCTGATATTTTCGGAACATAAGGTAATTACTAGAAACAGAAAAAAATTAGCAAAAAAATGTTGTAGAGTGTTTGATTCGCAACCAAATTAAAGTTGTTTAAAGATGACATCGATGATAAGACAAATTAATTTGGAACAAGAAAATAAACACCCTAGACGGTTTCGAGATTGCTGACATATTTATATTTGAAGTAAAAGAAATTTCGATAAACATAAGTCTGTAAAGTTGTTTTAATCGTTATAATATTTTGATCTTCCAGAAAAATTGAATAATATTGCGATCTTCCAGGAGAATTGGATAGCAGTTGTCCGCGCTGCAGATCAGCTGCACAGCGCTCTGCTCAAACCAGAAAATGTGGCCAAAGTGGAACCCGCAGCGTTATCGCTCGTGCGGCACATGTGGGCTTTGAGTGAAACGGTAACATATTATATATAAAATATCATAGTGCTTGTTATGGGTCTCGTTCTTACTACTCCTCGGCAACTATTCTCGGGGTAGGGAAAGGGAATGAAAGGGAAAATTGTGCGGGAAGCGAAAAATTACCCACAACATTTTAAAATTAATCGTATACGTATCATTGTATTATTGAATTGTAACTATATTAATATAGTTTTATTAAGAAGATAGAATTATGAACTTTGTCCTGATTTCGACTCGCTGTCGATGACGATCTAGGTTACAGTCTCGATACCGATCGTGGTACGTACCTGTAGTTTATAATAATTTCAATTCTGGTCTTATCTCAAACATTTGATATCGTGTGATTGTGACATGTGGGCATGTGGTGTGTTGTTAACCTAAGTAGAATCACTAAAATACCAATTTTTTGAGTATAAACCAGAATAAATGCTTAAGTTTTAATACAACGCAAAACTCCAATACAAACTAAAAGCTTGTACGATAATTATCAACATTACAGGACATTGGTTGATTTACATTATTACCCATAACTTTCTGGCTGCGGCTTCGCCCGCGTGAACGGTTGTATCGATCCGTCTCGTTGTTAATCCCTAGCTCAATGTCGTTCACGTTTCTAATTCCTGTACTGCTTCTATTTCCGATCCCGATCACGTTCTTGATTCTGATTTTGATTTTATGTGTCGATCTATAACAGATATTCAGTTTCGGTCCCGATCCTGCTTAGACGAAGTCGGGGGCAAATATCGAAAAAAATCCAAACCTATTATTCGGAGGTGTGTAGTGATAGAATTTTATAATCAGTCCAATAATTGGGTTCAATAGTACCAATACGTAGCAAAAGCTGGGACAAGTGTTGATTTTCGTTGACAACGAGATTCACTTAGAATTAAATAAGGTAATTGGACTAAGAAAAATATTTGTTCATCAAATAATGGGATATTAATCAAACTGGCTACCTTTTAAAATGAATATGTCGATTTTTAAATGGATATATAGATACGCCCATTTCAAAATAGAAAATGTATAAAAAAATCGAAAAAAAATAATCGCGCATGTCATTTTAAAAATTGTAAATGTTATTTAAAAAAAAATTGATATTCATATTAATGATGTTATGGTGATAGATACATTTTTTTTTTACTTTTTGATAGTAACGAGATTGTTGCAAATATTTACGTAATTCGTTTATATCTCAAGCCCTACTGTCGTCGCCAGGTGCCTGCAGCTCGGGCTCCTGCTGAAGGGGCGGTGTGCGCTTTACTGCGTTCTTCCAGCAGCGACTGCGCACGAAGACTGCTCCCAGCTCTGATCTCGAGGCTCACAAGGGCGCCCCCTCCGGCCGCCCTGCCCCACGCCCTTTTACAACGGCTCGCTCTGCACCACCTGATCGATTTGCTATTCGACCCGGACATGACCAGTGTGAGTCTCGTGTAAACAACGTCATTTATTTGCTTTCGATAGCTATCGATTTTATTCGATATGAAAGTGATTTATGTTAATATTTACATATCTGTAAAATACCTAATTATAAATAACCTGTTAGAGCTAAGTATTTAGTCAAAACACATACCTGACTATTTATAGTTTATTGTTGGGACGAATACAAGGATTAGGGGGTTCAAATCCTTCCCTTAGGACTCGATGCCTTTATCACGAAAGGAGTGCAATATCAAGAAATAAAAAGGTCAACAAAATTTCTCAAAATGTTTGATATCGTTCCATGTCCTCCTTTCAACGGTTGTTCAGGCTAAAACCCGCCGAAAGGAAGACATGTAACTTAAAAGTTATTCTACAGATACTTTTAAAGGTGATTTTAGTGAAAAGTGCGTTTAAGAAGAGGTGATGCAATAGGCCCTCAGTGTACAAAGTGTTTTCAAAAAAATATCGACTTTTAAATGATTAAGTTTTACAGATAATTGAAAAAATGTACGTAATAATGACTAGTTTCTTTGACCATTTAAGGCCACGTTTAATAATATCAGTTAAACAAGCGAATTTACGCAGAGGTATAGTCTCTCTATTCGAGAGAACTGTTAGACGAGTCCTAACCATTGACTATTATGATTTTTATCGCATCGTATCCCCGCAACACATCGAATTCCTTTCTGGACTCGTTTTAAGACTGGAAGCGTGTATTGATGATGTTCACAGTTCACATTGTATTTCGTTTGATGGTCAAAGAAAACCTGACTCGTGATGAGATCGGTCGTGCTCTTGCAGCATCGCGAGTCTGTATCTTAATTGCATATCAAATAATGGAGTATCGCCTCGCCCGTACTGTGACAGGCAGACATAGACGGGACAATAACTTAGTACAGTACAACGCACGAAACTTTGTCGTTCTAAATTGGCAGCGAATGATATACTGTGCAAGTTTTACGCTCCCCGACCCTTCATTCTTCTCCACCGCGTTACTATTTTACGCCATTGCGACGCTTTCGTGACTAACTTCACAGCGGCAAAGTTTCGTGCGTTGTACTGTACAATCAGAATGATGACGACTACAATGGGTGCCTGTCGTTAGTTGTGCGGCGAGACGTCGCGCGTGCAGAGTGGGCAGCTGCGCGCGGCGCTGTGCGTGGCGCGCGCCGCCGGTCCCGCCGCCGTGCTGGCCGCCGTGCGCAGGAGGCTGGCAGGCACCGCGCGCGCGCAACTCTTCTGCCAGAAGGTTGTTCTCATATACTCCCACGTAAAACCAATATTGATTTTGAACGTTTCGAAACATTAAGATTTATCATATAAAATTAAATTTTGACACAGTTATCATGAGTATTTGATTCGAGATTCGTGCCAATTATGGCGTCTAATAGTAATAGGCATGATGACAGTAAACAAGAATTACTAAAATAATGTATTTATCTACTGTAATACAATTAACATATTTTGAAATAAATATTTATGTTCATTTATAAGGCGGCGAGATTATTATTTATTTAATAAAATAAACTACAAAATACAGACGTCCACCATGCTCAGTTGCGCCCGCCGTGGTCTGTTGCTTAGTTTTGAATTCTCAATGACAATTTAAATCGTGGAAGAAGAATTTACCAAGGCAAACAGCTCTAATTTGCCTAGAGTTAATTCCGTAATGCTGCTGTAGTTCATAGTATCAAAGAAAGACTTCTATTTAGCAGAATTTAGAAATATCAACACTACAATGTAAGTAAAATATTAATGATCTTTAAAACCGATCATTTAAAATTTGAAATCTATTTTAAAAAGCACCGCTTCATATGCTTAGTGTTAGAGGTTACGTTATGCAAATAATGTTTTTATTATATAACATAAAATATGCTTACCTATCGATTTCAGTAAATATTTAAAAGTGGGGCTCCACCTATTTTTGGCTATAAAACCTTAACTAATGAAGATATCCACTTGGTTTTTGCGCAATTGTATTCGCCTTGTCGACGGATTTAATATTATCACATGATAATATTTAATCACATATAAAAGTTCCACACTATACAAAATATACGATATAAAGTTACAACTTACGTCAAAATGGTCTTCATAGAAATGAATAAGAGAATTTAGGTACATTACTTGGATCTCGATATGCAAGATTACGCCAATTATATCTTATTGTTTTGTGTGTCACGTAAACAAACAATTTATTGGGGTTTTTAATGACGTATTAACGCACTGAGAAACCGCACACCACTTATACACATTCTAATCCGTGTCTGAATAAAATGTATCGGATTTTATGCTTTAACTCCCTAGTGTTTACAATCCAAATACATAGGCGTGACGTCACAAGCAGACGCCATGACACCAGGCACCATTTTGGCACTAATTTATAAATATATAAATAAAATGGCAATTATTTCTAAAAAACCTTTGTTTATTGAAAAAATAATATATTTTATTGGATATAGTAGATTCTTAAGAATATTAGAAGATGTTTTTCAAAATCAGTTATCATGCCTATTGTTATTTAAAATAAGTTTGGATAAAAGCGATGGTTGGATCGTAATCGTTCGCTCTGCTTACGCACAGTTATCCGTAATGATATAACGAAAATTGTATATCAAGACATGTCCATTTTTAGGGTACCGAGTCAAAATATCAAAAACGAAACCCTTATGGTTTCGTCATGTCGGTCCGTCCGACCGTATGTCAGAGGCATTTTATTCAAAAACTAGAGGCGATGTTACGCGGTACTAGGCCCTGTTTCCTCTTATATTTACGAGGATACCCTTAAGGGCATCTATAGCGATCGAAAACGGGGCAACTGTACTTTTAGTAGAGGATAGATGCCCTTTTTCATAAAAAATCAAGTAATGATAAAATCACAATAAAATATAGTAATTCATGCAGCCTATGCTTCAGTGCAACCAAATGAGTTAATTAAAGATGGAAATTAAAAGCCAGTCTAAAGTTATTCAAAAACAAATACTTAAGAATATAATTTTCACGCTTTGCGAAATTTCGCCACGGAAGGTTTTGGCGCTCACAGACTAAACGCGTACACTCTCACTTACGATCGTAGCAGTACCACAAAGTACTATTGAGCAGTACTGAGGTTTACGGAGAAGGCACTCGCTATTATGTAGTGGAATTTTGGTCCCACAGCCTTGCTAGCAGTAGAAATTGAAATCGAGGCATCTATCCCTCTGGGGAATCTATCCTGGAATTGCCCCAGTTCTTCTTAAAGCTCATAAGATTCCGTGTCTTTGCTTTCTCCATTTTGAAGTACTATACCTTAATCATTACAATGCTTCAAAAACTCGTTATTTGGTAAAGATTTTAAATTATTTATATCGTATAAGAATCCAAAATTGTTGTAATATTCAGTGAGTGCACTAAATATTGTATTAATGTCTCGAACCATAGCGTCAATCATTGTAATAAAAAAAACCAATACTGAATCTACTTTCAGCAAAATTAATAGGTTCATCTTCAGCTTTAGAATCAAACATTTTCTTTTTCTTGTGAACACTTTAAAAGTCGTTGGAATCTCGCAACTGCTCTTTTCTATGAATTTCTAGGTTTTTACAGTACATTTATTAAAAGCTGCTTCCCGAAATTTGTGGATTCAGTCGCTATTCGAACTATTTTATTCTGAACTACCTATTTCTAGAATTTTTGAAACCCTCCCTTTTTTTAAAAAATATTTACCACCTTCACTTTTTTTCTATAAAGAATACGTGTAAATAAACGTTTTGCAAAGGTAAGCTATGTTGCCAGTCTGTGATGAGTCTGCCTAATATTTTTTAGGTTCTTTTTTTAATTTGAAAATAAACAAAGATTTTAAGTCTAGTGGCATCTCATTTAAAAAGGCTTCGCTAGGCACCTATAAGTGCATGGCCGTGGGCAAGGGCCCACTTCGTCCACGCCTAGCTACGCCATTGACTTTAAGTGAAAATCATTTTGAACATGATCGGGTATATTGTTTTTGAGTTATTGCTAAAAAATTACGCTTCTGAGCCAAAGGATGTAAGTACCATGAATATGCATTCTTTTGTTGATGCACTTTAGTTTAACACTAGTTTAATAGTAATAGTCGAAATATCTACATTTTTTCTAGTTATAGTCGACTCAAGTGCTCATAACTATTCTGTGCGAGAAACATGAAAAAATTGTAACAACGTACTTTTTTCATGGGTAATACATTTCCTTGTAATAATGGCTTTGGAACCCTATAATGAGCACGGTCCGACATGATCTTGGCCAGTTTCTTTTATTTAAGGTGTTTTTTTTGTGATAAATAATTATTAAGTGCACACTAAAGGTATAAACATACATATCAGTTTTATGGTTTTTTAGGTGGTTCTGTTTATGGTGGAGAATTTTGTTATTTAAAACAAATTTATTTTATATAAATACAGATCTAATAAGTTAATATATAAGAAACATAATAAAGAAAATGTATGATAATTTGCCTAATTTTTGCCGCTCGCTGTCTTTAATCAAATAGTTTATAGAAACAGCGATGAACCGAGATAAATTTCTTCAGTCACTTATTATTATTTTTGGGAGTCGATCATTGTGGTAAATTTTAAGCCACATAGAAGGCAACATTTTTCATTAATTCGCATTCCTAAGGAATTTTTAAAAGTCGTCAAAGTATATATACCGTATACTATTAAAAAAAAACTCAAGAAAATACAACTAGTTTTACATCTACAAGTGGTCCTTTGGCGATAGTAATGTGCAATAAATGAGGCTTTTAAAATTACTGTAAATAGTGAGTTTGACTTGAAACGCAGGTTTTTTTACGTTTATTATAAAAATTGTATTCAATGAGTATCTTCCTTCACAGCTACGCGAGCGACTGAGCAGGCCTGTTGAGAAAGAAAACGCGAGGTTCGCTCAGATTACAAGGTAATTTTCAGTAGTGTGCATGGAGCTTTTGGTACGTTTGGTGCATTAGTTATTTTTTTGAGAATCTACAAAAGCGCTCTTCAAATTTCTAACAGAGAAATGCAAAACTTTATTTACTCACGTATTACACATGCAACCGGCCGAGTGCGTTGTCGGACCCGCACACGTAGGTTTCCCTACCACCGTAAAATGTACATATTTAATTAAATATTTTTTAAAAATTTTATTAAAAAATTAAGGCAAGTCCAATTTACAGTTTCCTGCTTCTAGTATCTGTTGTTCTATTTAAGAATATGATTTGCAAATAAATTTAATGATTGATCAATGTCTCCCTCGAGATTATCGTTGTTTATAAACGAACAACACAGACTAGGTTCAGAATATTCCCCTTCTCTTTCGTCTCCTGTCACGATATTGCAATCATGCACACTTTAACTTTTTTCAAACATCGTGCTTTTTGTCTTTGTTACTTTAATTACATTACAGAAGTAAATGCATCTATTTATCTAGAAATACCAGTCTCGGATCTACGATTTTTCGAACCGGAACAGTAACTTAATAGTGGCGCCCCCTTTATCCAGTGCGATAAATTGTTAAAAAAAAACTCACAAAATGGCATTTTTTATGAACAGAATAATAAAACTTTAATAAATTTGCACTCTTTATTATCTACTACCTAATAACTTGTTCATAAAATTGTAACAACTCATGTTATGATATGTTTCCTGTAGGTACGCACTCTTTTGACCAGTCATTTTTGATTTTTAGACTTTTTAAAGTTAATAGGCGAAGCTCCAATACTATGTAACTACCATTTTTACATAATTATATAGATAACTCTTTATTTTTCTCCAAAAATATTAAATTTATTTTTGGAAAAAAATATCATATATCTCTCGGGAGGAAAAACCATTAAAAATATCCCTTAAATAATTTTTACCTTTCTCACTTATAAAATTAATAAATTAGTGAAATTAAAAATCCCCCTATGATGTTGTCAACAATATGCTGCACTGCAGCTGCTCCAGCGCATTCAACCTTAAGACGTGTTCAAAAACCAACTGGGCGCTTTGAAATCAATTGATAGAACAACGTGAATTAGGTATTAGGCGCTTTAAGAAGCAAATTTTTTTTTTCAATAATATTATACTATGATTTTGGCGCCCTCTGAAAGTACCGTCCGGCGCGGGCGCCCCGGTTTGTCCCCCCCCCCTACATCCGGGGCTGATAAATACTTATACTACCTAATTTATAAATACTAGATAATTTGGTACATTAAATACACCTAATTAATCTATTATAAAACTGTAGAAGGAGTGTCGATAGGTTAGATACATTTTCCAAAAGCTGATTGTGGATAGTGCATGGAGTGTAATACAATAAGACTATTTTTAAAATCTCGTCTATGTGTTTGTCTGTTACAACCTAATTTTTAATTCATTTTTAAATATAAAGTTGACTTTCAAAACGATGTCTCATACCCTGATTTTCATGAAGTATTTTAAATGAGATACGGCGTATCTACCGAAAGAAAAACATCTTCGAGTAATGGATAGGTAAATATTTATTAATAACTCACGCGCCAATCCTGATAAATGTAGCAATAATTTTTAAATAAGTTTTAATACTTAAGTTCGGAAATCTGGCTATATTATTTCCTTCACTGATATGTAATACAAGTTTAAAAGTTTGAATCAATGATCATCAAAAAACCCATATTTAGCACATACTTAAACCAATGCATTTTAATTCAGGTTATACATAGTACAGCAATCTCTTCTGATATTTTATGTAGGACCAAATAGCAATTACATCATAACTTTTGACATATTTTGTGTTCTGTTAATGATTGAAAAGTTTGACAACGGTTAAACCGCGATCTATGAAAAATTACGTCGCGGGAATACTATGCAGCCATGACAGTTTCCTTTTACTAGACACTCGTCAGTGGTGAACGGCATCGAGTTGAAATGTTACATGCGGGTTGTTCTGATAAAAACATATATCTTCGATTGCTATACGATGATGGAGTTACGGTGCCCTCTTGCTAAAAACTCTTCAGTGGTGAACAGTATCATTGCAATATGATTATTTCGTGAATCGCATACAGGAGCTCCCAGCTGCCGGTGGCGGTGAGACGCCGAGCGCGGTCGACCCCGCCCCCCGCGCCGCCGATGCCGCCCCGAAGGCTACGCCCTTTGCCGGACTCCGCGCCTGTGCCTGGTAAACGATTCTTACAACCATAATTATTACGATTTAAGTCTTCGAGTATAAATTCATCCATTCAACGAATTTTACTTCAAGTTTGGTTTTTAGGTACATTTAGTGCAATTTTTAAGATCAAAAGACACATACACTGTCATTTTGTCGATTTCTATTTCAATAATTGACTTTTTGAGAGTCAATAATATAAGCTACAAATACCGGTATGCTGTCAAACCATTATTTTTTTGAATTTAAACAATTTAGGCTCCTGCTAAGTTATTCATTTAGTACTTATTTTATAGGTCTCTCTCATTTCACTAAGGATTTGCTGCCAAAGCCCATTTTTCCAGTACCTCTGTGTGACAGGTAAGTCCTAAATTATGGTAAATTAAAAAATGATTGTTTAGTCAAATATGGAATCATCTGTGCACGTAATGAAAACTGCATTTAATTTTATATAAAAGCTACAGAAACTTTCTTTCAAACGCTAATAGAGGGCGTTGTAAAGAAATAATAACACGATTAATCTATTTTTTATAACCATAAAAAATCATATACAAAGGGCAAAATCGCGAAGAAAGAATAAATAAATAATCATTGCAGTAAAAGTCAAGAACGTTCAATTTTCGCATACCTTTGCGCAATATCTTTGTACAATTAATAATTATACTCCAATATATGCAAAGTGATTCTAATATTCTTTAGAGAAAACCCTTTGACGTATAAGTATAATAATTAATTGACTGACCACTAAGAGAAAAGACAATGCGATGATTAAATAAATTATTAATGAAGGAAGAGTTAGAGAAAAAATATGGTTTTAGAAGATTAACATAAAAAACCTCCTAGTACCTACATACCCAATCACCTTTTGGACTCTCTTGTTCGTCTCAGGCGCACTCAGTTAATAGCCTAAAATATTTGCGGTTTTTAAATTCCCACTACGAAAATTGAAAAATGTTCATAAAATTACGAAGTAATTGTTTTCACCCCGATTTTCGGAAGTTGTATTTTCTCCAGTTCTTAGCGTTTTAGGGTCCTAAGAATCTATTTCGACTATTTTTAAAGTAATGTCTGTATGTCTATATGTCGTGTGCGTGCGTGCGTGCCTGTATGAGTGTGTAAACCTCTTACAATTTTTGAACAGATTAAACGATCTGACCGCAGTTTACGACATTCAGAAGAGGTGATAAACTTTCTGAAACTTCGAACTAGTTTTGTCTGAAAGATTTCAAGGGATCAAAAAAAACTTACAGATTCATTTTTTCAATAATTTTTAGATTACTGTACTGATCGATACCAAAACCTAGTCAGCTTTTTTCTTCAAACAATGTCGTAAGCTGCATAAAAATCGGTTGATTTGTTAAAGAGATATCGTCGGAAAAAAAAATTTTAGAAGTTTTCTTTTACAACATTTTGTGAACCGCTCTACTGATAAATTACAAAATTTATCCATTTATTCTCATTTAAAAATGAACGTTGATCGGTGCTGAATATATCTAAATCGATTTATTTGTTCAAGGGATATTCTAGGAGATAATATTTTCATGAAATTTTTTTTTTTATTACTTTTTACAATGCTCTACCGATAAATTCTACAATATAACTAGTTGTCCTCTTTGAGAAACAACGTTAATCGTCGAAAACTGCATCAAAATCGGTTGGTTTGTACGAAAAATATCGCTAACAAAAATTAAAGAAAAGGATGTTTTTAAAATTATATGTGAATATCTTGATGGATTGATATTTAATGCTCGGTCATCTTTTTCTCCTTAGAAAACTGCGTCAAATGCCGCAAAACAGATCAAAATCGAACTACGCGTTCCATAGATATCGTAGTTAACAAAGTATGTGTTTGAACTTGAAGAGCTGAAAACATATTGAAATTATATATTTGAGTTCAAAGAGTTTAAAAGAGCACAAAAATCAGTTTTTTGGTTTCAAACTCAATAATTTACATTTTTCAAGACTTCCAGCTTGAAAGTAGCAAAAAGTTTCAGAAATAGCCTAGGTACATAAGGTGAAATGTTTTGTCGAATTTTTGAGCTTAAAAACTTAAAAATAAGTCTTTGAGACAACTTTATTGAGATTAAGGACTTCAAAAACATATCACAGCGGGATGTTCTTAGGGGTGGCCTGCAGAGTCAACCGTTTTATAGATTTTTATTAAGTACCATAATAGACTGAAATAAATTACTTCAAATTCACAACTTAATTACCTTCATTAGACGAATAAGAAAAGCATTCATCTACCGAAGCCCCGGTAGTTTTTGGCTGGTATGGGTGCCCGTTTACGGCCCTATGTGCTAAAAATAAATTGTTTTATTTCATTTCGCTGAAATATTTTAATTTCAGCAATATGTATTTATCAGTACTTAACCCTACTTCGCGCTCTCACCGACACAATTCTACGGTTTATTAAAATGCAAACACATTTTATCACACAAAGCAACCGTATTACGTTTTTCTGAAGTCGAAGATGCTGGCAGATCGACAATATCTGTTTTAGAAATGCAGTATCTAGTACCTACGTAAATCGAACTTTCATTTTTTCCCCTCTTGCGACGTGGAGGAGGTAAAAAATGTCTATCTCGCACGCCCTCGCGTCCGTGCGCGTGGGCGGTGTGGGGCTGAAACCCACTAAAAAATTCCCCCTGAAGATAAAATAATTTGGTCGGCTATGCTATGTAGTCGGACGACTATAATAACTTCACCGAGCGCGGCCGGACGACACACGTGGGTGCCGACGGCGCATCGAACTTTCCTATGCACTAGCTGTTGGCTGTGGCTCTGTTCGTACGGACTACAAAATTATTGCTTAAATTTACTTTTTTATAAATAAATAGCGCGATAATCGTAATACATACGTAATAATACAGTTGTATAACATATAGTTTACTCGACGTAAGCCAATTAATTTCCCTAAAAGCATCTTTTTTCTGACTTGATTCATTATTATAATCACTGCTTCTTTCGTACGTTACTTTATGTAACAAAATATATCATGTAAACTGGCTAGGTAACATAGCGACAAAAGAAAAAAAAAACTAAATCAGGCAAGTGGTTCTCGCTTCAAAGGAACTTAACAGACACACTTTGAGTTTTAAAATATGTAAAGACATTTTCAATAAGGATCGGTAAATTATTGTTTGTCTACTCTTTTTCAGAAATTTATGCGTGCTACTTTTTATAGCAGTAAAGGACAATAGATGGTAGAATAGCCATCATTGAATTCAAGACCTAGGTGCTCATAATTATTAATGGACCCCTGAATATTTGCATAACTGTTGAGATCCACATACATAATACATTGAAATTGCACAATAAAGCTTACATTTTTTTATAAGTTTGTGTTAACTTTGACTATACTTAATTTTTTTATTGCTAATTTTTAACCCATTCGGTATTTATTTTCGCATGTAACGAATAAAATCATGGCACTGGACATAATTGCCATACGCGAATTTAAACTAGGCCATATTTTCCTTAAAATTAAATGCTGCATATAATATTTACAGAAGAAACTGTATATATATAGAAGCTGAAAACTTATTTCATCGTGTGTAATTAAGTACAGAGCTTTCGATTGCGTAATTATAAAAAAAAGAAGTTAAATCCAAGCGTAAATACGCAGTTTCCATGTGATTAGGGAAAGGTCATTAAATTTTTAGTCAAGGATAACGCTAAATGCCTGACCTATAAGACAATCGTTGTGGACTGTACACAAACTTACAGGTTTTTTTGACTTGACCCTGGTGTTATCGACTTACGGTATGAGAAAGTGAACACCTGAAATTAAATTCATGCTTATGACAAAAGTTCGTGTTTCATTTATTTGTTGAGTCTTAGTTTCAAACATCCGAATGTATCGAATGATTATCTTGCTCTTGCTATCTTTTTATTTTAGGTTGAGATGCTTTGGACGGCGATGTTTAATCATTGTATTTTAATTTTTTTTTAATGGTGATTGTCAATTCAATTTTGTTTTTTTATGTGTCACGCGATATTCCGGCTTCAGTGGACGAATTTGGCTCACAATAATCTTTTGTTTAATCTAAAACAGGTTAGTAAATAGGGTGTGATTTGATTGATCAATCTGCACCTATAGAGATTTTAGACCAGAATATACTATCGTTTAGGTCAGAATACTTAATCCATCCGTCTATTCGTCCCTCGATTTCATCCCCAGATACGATTTCATGCCCGTGCGTAGGTACGATCGAAATAGGATTCCCCGGGTTTAGGGCGTCTTTCACCATCTCGTAGTCACTTTTAAAATAAAATTAGCATTCCACGTCCTCATTTTAACGGTTGTTCGGACTAGAGCCCGCCAAAAGGAAGACGTGAAACGCAAATTTTTTTTTAATACCGACTTTTTATTAAATGTCAGTTTACAAAGAGGTGGTGAAAGAGGGTCTTATTGCTGTCATATAGATTTCAATTTTTCAAAAGATTAAGAAAAGTTTTATCTATACGAACAAAAACAGGGCAATACTCATCGCATTTGATGACTTTTTGATTGCCGAAGGATATTTCCGCATTAACTCATATTAAGTTGAGTTAGAACGAATAAAAAATTGATGACGGTACTAGTTGAATCTCGCGACCAAAATTCCGTGTCAACGAACAAAAAGAAGCGAATTTTCAATTAGATCATGCCTAAACCCAAAGTTCAAACCAAACATCCTTACTAGTGCATTTTAAAAACTTGATATAAGAAAATATTAATAAAAATACGTTTGAATTGTGAGTACCTATGGCATTAAAAGTCGCATAAATGTTAGACAAATGGATAAGTGGATAAATGGATAAATGGATAAATTGATACCTATACACGGTAGCAATGAACAGATGCTATTTGAAATAATTTTCTTTGAAAGTGCTTTATGGAGATTTTTATTAAAGGTTATAGTTGAAAAGTCATAGAGCTACAACGACACTAGATCGACGATTTTTGCAAATTATTAAACTGTAAGATTTCCAACGAACCTTTAATGTATAAATAAATACCTAACAAGCAACACCTTATCTCGACCCCTTTGTCTGGTATGTCAATTCCACATTTTCTCTCTCTCTTCGGAATTTTGTCTCGCAAGTAAACGCTTTGAGGGTTGTACCCACTGAACTTTGAATAGCTTTACGCTCAACAAAACCATTGAATCACAGAGCACATTTCACATTCATAATATTCTGGCTTTTGCCCCCGGCTCCGCTCGCCTGGACATCAAATGAGTTCATATTTCATCATTTATGACGCTGTCGTTCATAAGCCCATGTGGTTCCTCCTCTCGATTCAGTCCTGACCCCGCTTTCGATTCCGATTCTGGTCCCGATCCAGTTTACGGTTCTGTTCTGAATTAATTATGTATGTACTGTTCGAAATATACATAATTCACCCGCGGTTCCGCCAGAGTGGACATGCAACGAATTCTTTCATCTTTTATATGGGTCGATAACGTTATTGATCCTGACCTCGGTTTCGTTTTCGTTTCCATATCAGAAGAACCCATATTCTCACACCGAAAACACGTTATACCGCTATTTTTTTTAACTACGAAACGACCTCGGTTACGCTCTTTATCTTGATCGTGCTCCCGCTTCTGATTCCGGACCGATGTTGAAAAAGCTCCCTTGAACGTTGTTGTTATCAATAACCGGCAGGCGTAAGCGTAGAATTCGTTCTACGATCATGCAAATGAAGCCGCTAGCAAAAGTTAGTGTCTTTGTAAATTATAGCCTATATGTTATTCTGATGCATAAGCTATATTACTATAAAATTTCAGCTAATTAATTCAGCCATTAAAGCGTCATTGACTAACAGACATCCAAACGCACAAACTTTCAGATTTATATTATTAGTAGTCGCAGCTGAATTTATACTGTGAGAACAATAAAAGTACGTATGTAGGTTTCCACAAATATTAATTTAATGTCTATGTAATTTTTATTTTTTCTTCATTAGGTGCATATATGAATCTTTTCTTTTATTAATTTTTGATTAGCGATCTGGAGCAAAATTTCAAAATATACTAATTTTCTGATGTGAATCTGGTTTGTGTCTGCATAATATTACTTTTATATGTTAAATACATCACTATTTCGATAAATATAACATCAAATTACATTACAATGAAGCTATAGACTACAGATAAACATATAGACACGTACACACTTAATAACATTTTGGTGTTTAATTGTAAGTGCTATTTTAAAGCAATAACGCACACAATAATGTGGGCACTTATTTTTATTTATTGGCATAAGAGCCTCTTCCGCCATCTTTTTTTAAACTGACTCAAAAACTCACTTTTAAAGTAAAATTCGCGCTAAAATTCCTGTCTAGTTTCTGCTCCGGATGGCGCGTATACTTCGGCAAAGTAGACGTCTACGTATATTTATACAAGGAAAGTGTTTGCAGAATCTACTAAAGACAAAATATTAGTATTTTAAAGTACCTGCTCTATTAGTTTTTTTTTATTAGTAGGTAACTAGCGGTCGTCCGTTCACTGAACTGGGTGTGTTACTATATAATTAATATTTTATATGCCAATAATACCAAGTTATATTTTTAAAGTCGACGTTACGGAATTGAAGTTGGAATGATCTAGAAACTGTGAAGGTTGTTCATTTTGAAAATTTGTTTTATAAATTTTCCATGACTCATTATGAAACATTTAAATGGACTCATCAATTTTTAAACGTGGACACGAAATAAATTTCTTTATCTTTTATATGTATGTCGTCCTATCTCTTTCTCGGGGTCACTGTCTATCTCGATTCTTTACTTATCTGAAATAATTTAAATCTTCTATATCATCATACTCCACAACTATTTTTAAACTATATTACACTAACGACTTGTCTCGGTTTTGTACGGGTAAGCACTACTTGTCTATAGCCAGATGACTTCTGATGGATAAATGGGACCAGCCGTGCGACGGAGTTTTAGCATATATCTATAGGTGCATTGTTGCGCTCACGAAAAAAAAACAGATGCATTTAAGGCAAATGAAGAATTATATTTCTTTTTTAATTCATCTTGAGGCTAGGGGATAGACAACGATTTTTGTTTTTTTTTATTTGGAGTGATAATATATAAATATTTTTGGTGTATGTACTCGGAAGCAAGCCTCTTAGAATTGGCCGTGTAAAAAAAAACATGAATTTTCCAAAATTAAACCAGCAATGGTCACTGATTGGCCTTGTGCATTTCTTTTAATTTTAGATATTCAAAGATCGAAAAAAAAATGTAAAATATCTCTAGTTTTGTATTAATTTGTAAGGAAAATTTGATACCAAATTGTCAAAACGTAAAAGAAATCCATTCATTAGATTGCTACTAAACTTCACAAGATCACCCGCTGGACTAATCTGAAGATATCCTGAAATTTTCATTAAAATCGGTCTAGCCGTGTTGAAGTCTATAGGGAACATACACACATGCATATATGCCCACATACGCACATGGAATTTTATATATATAAGTAAACTGTAAATGACTTACATTAAAAACATTCAAGATAACTTGATACGTCATCTTTTAAGAATATCAGCGGAAATCGGAAAAAATATTATTAAAATTTCCTTCTATCTTTAGGTTTTAACTAACATCATAGACAGTTCATAGATGCACTGCTTAAATAACAACTTAATAAAATGACCTAGGGTTTTATTATGTAACTTTGAGACAAGTGACAATGGACAACGGAAAGTAATTTTTTTATATAGTATACGATTCCACGAGCGAAAAGTCATTAAGGTAGTAAAACTAGAGCGATCCAATATTAAGGTTCTGCTCCTACTCTCGTTTTATGCCTGATAATTGAGACGGAAATATAGGTAAAGTTTTCAGAAAAAAAACCAGTGTGGATGTGTTCTGAAGTTGCATAAGGCGAAAGACATGAAAATTACGTTTTACGACTCATTCAAATACCTATAGAATTTAATGGCAGCACTGGTGATCCACCGTTTCTATCTCGTCGACCTACAATTGGATTAATCACAAATTCGATCTCTTAATTTCGATATCAATTTCATTTCAATAATGATACATTTCGATGTATCACGGATTATTCATAATTTCCAGGGATCGGGCTTCGATACTCTGAGACTTTTCGAGGCGTTAACCCCAAACGGCCCTTCGTGACCAACGGCCGACGTTACTCATTTAACCTTTCGGAAGGTTTACGGCGGCATCTTGCCCTTCACGAAAGCTCTCATTAATTATTTCGATTCCGGTGAAAAACACTTCAAAGCAATTTTCAAGTTATCACGTGACGAACTACTTGTAAACGATTTTAGCATACAGCGCGTTTGAAATTGACGGTCAAAGTGTGCCGCTGCGCCGGCGTTGTCCATATTCCGATATTTATAATGAGTATACATGTAATATAATTATTTACAGCCCTATGATATGTTATCTCAATCCGAAATTTCGTGAGAATAGATATAAAATGGGTGACACTGATCATTGATTCATGGCTAGGTAGATGAACTTTAAAAAAAATGTTAATTATTTCTTTATGTTGCACTTATACCTTTTTAATTAGTCACTTTGTATTATCTACTTTTTTATAATCGCAAAGCAGCGTATGAGCACATGTATTGCTCAATAACAAGGCCACCGTGTGCGTTGGCCGCCACACCGGACGATGTGCTACGGCATCATCGGTAAAAGAACGGTACAGCTATGGCTTTACCGTTCTTTAGAAGAAAAACAATTGTTTTAATCTCCCAATGTAACGTTTGCCTTTAAGCACCTTTGATTAATTTTACATCCATGTTTTAAATATATACTACAGTAATTTGTGCGTAAAACATACTGTGATATACCGCCAACTGTTGATTTGCTGCATGCGAAAATTATATGTACCGCGAACAGTGCGGCGATATGGGCTTATACTGAGCCTAATATTACATAAATTAATTTCTCAAAGTGTTCCTCCAATATATGCCACATAATAACATACACGCCGCAACGCCTTCGTAAAGCCCAGGGTAGGCTTGGTCCAGGGGATTGGAAATGATTGATTCGATTTAGCACTTCTGCGATGGATACACCGGGTGTAAAGAGTTGACACTCCGGTGACTCAGTCCAAAGATCAGAACAGTATTCCATACTTGGTCAGGCTTGTGTCTTATAGAGTTGAAGATGGTATAGTTCGAATAAAAGTCTTCTACTGCTTGAACTAGCTTGTAAAGCTCTTTGAAACTAATTTGGATTTACCCATTAAGTGACATACAAAATTTACATTTTTTTTTCGTAAGCAATATTTATGATATTATATTTACTTCAAATAAAAAAAAGTCTGACAAGTACAAATAGGACTAGAACTTTAAAAGTTTCGTACAAATTTAATTGTATATGTAAACATTTCAACCATTAACAGTCTAGATGTCTTTTTGTCTGTCTTCGACGCCGATATAGGCAAGGAAATTGTTTCCAAGAAATATAAAACTTTCATTTTCAAAAAATTTTTGTATTTTCTTAGGAATATACGAATTTTTGGAATTCTTACGTTTTCATAGCTCGAATTTAATAAATGTTTTTATATATTTTGACCTACATCATCGTTCATAATCCATTTGCAATCCATAATTTAAATTAATGATAAAAAATATATACAAAAATGAAAAATATTTTTTCGTATAACTACAAATTATGGTTTTCAACATTTTTTCTTTTACTTGTGTAATTGAGACCTTTCTTTTTGCCAAATGTCATAATATCAGATCAATGAAAAGTCCTCCATAGATTTTGATATGCTTGTGAGTTTCAAAATATAAGGCATAATTTTTTAATTGCGCTAACTTAAAAGCTTGTTGTTTTTACGTAGTGATCCTATGAAGATTCTTTTTACTCTATGATGTGCGGAACCCTAAAAACGGTCTACAACGTTCTAAGCCGTTTATAACGATGATTAATATATACAAAATAAACGTGCGTTACGCAGCACGTTGGGTATTTAGTCAGCGAAATGGATTCACACGGAGCCCGCGGCCTTGAAGTCGCCCGTACGTGGAGCGTGCGTAAGAATTCGGCCTCCAACACGAGGCGTTTATTCGCACTGCTTACCGCCGATTAATGTCGGGTTTGGTGTGCGCCCCGTAGCCGGGCAACGCGCCGCTTCCGCTGCGCCGCTGTGCTTTTACTATCACACGGTGTCGAACTAGTGACCCGCCCCGGTTTCGTGCGTATATAATTAAAAAAAAAACTTTTAGCAAGTCATTGAACTCTCGACTGCAAGTAGACGTACCCTGTGCGAAGAATTCGCACGAATTATGTATAATAATTATCAGTTTACAGAATTACTGTAAATATTAATTTTATTTCCTTTTTATTACAAAACTACTTCTTAAACAATATTTTAAGTATATATATACATATATACATATATATATATATATATATATATATATATATATATATATATATATAGTCATCTGATACAATTTGACGTACTTCGACGTCTTTCTGCATGATTTTCCAGTGTTCGTCGCCTGGGCATTTTATTTTATCGTTTTTGTAATCATTATGTAAATAAATCATTCAATTCAATTGGATGAATCAAAATTTATTGCAGATATTCAATTCGTTACTAATTTTGCACACTGTTTATGATGTTCTTCTTTTTGTTGTATTACATTCTGAAGCTCATATGACAGATCGAAGAAATATATGAATAAAAAATTTACCGACCGTTAATCATGTTGACGTTGTTTCAAAATTAAAGTCGTCAGATGGCAGCAGATATATATTTTAATATAATTAATTAATTTACAAAAACAAAAGCAATAATATTTTTTTCAGCTGTTGATGCCTGTAGAGCAAGCAATTATCTATGAAATGATATAAAATTTATGTTGGGTAAATTTGAGGTTTTTTCTAAAAAGAGGCAAACATTTTAACCTTAGCGTATTAATATATATGGATGACCCGCTAAAATATTGACTGCAGATTGATATTTAAATTTTTGTTTGATCTAAGCGATTTTCATTTATTTGTATCGTAGATATTGGCAAGTCCTTGCTAAAATACAAAATAAAATCGTTCGTTTTATTTTTCAAAAATAAGAAAAGAGAAACTAAAGAATAAATTAAATACATGTTTCGCAACTTATACGTTTAGTAAATAAGTTATGTATATAACTAAATAAAAGAATAGTGCTGCGCTCGTCGATGTGTGCCTATCATGAAAAAAATTATGGGTTGGATTTCGATGAATGTTTCTTAATTTTGTCCTTCCTAATTATCAACAATAAAAAGTATTAAGGCTGTTTACTTAGAGTTCTGTAAATTATTATAAGATACCGTCATAGTTTAACCGATTTCGATGAAGTATAGTATAGAGATAGCTGGTTCCTTAAGAATTTTAAGAACCTTTTTTGGTTTGACCGATTGTTCTGAAATTTTCATAATCTGTTTTTTCACAACTTTTTCAGCTAGGGGGGTTTATATAGTGATTTAAAGTTCCTCTACACGAAACCTATAAAAACTCTTATAGTTCAGGCGCAAGATTGAGACCGGGTGTGCATTGCGAGTGGTACGTACTAGACTAGGAAGTAGCGACGCGATAGCTACTACTGATATAAACCTATTCGAACAAGTAGAGCTATGGGCAAAGCTTCGAATGAATAAGAAGTCTATCTACAATACCGGATTTAGGGGTCTGGAGGCCTCAGGTCAACGAAGAAGTGGAGGTCCCCTGACCACAAATTATTTTTCTTTTGCTAGTGTTTACTAGTCTGAATTTAATTTTTTTTTTCTGAAGTCTCTATTGTGGGGGACCACACTTTTGCGGAGTCGGCTTTAGCCCCGGTTTCCTCTTTTAGATGCGGCCCTGTCTACCTATATGTTTATTATATTTTCATGACTAAGACGCTTGCACAATTTTGACGATACTTAGCAGGAAGTTCGTTTGCATCCTCTGAATGCAGAAAATAATATCCAAAATTATAAGCGCTTAAAAATTCCACGCCTGCCTACGATTAGAATAAACACAAGAAGCATATCTAGGTAGATGGAGCCTGCGCACTTGAAATCAACTAAGTAAATGAACTGTATAATTATATCATAATAGAATACATATACAAAGTAAAATTAAATATGTACCTAAAGTTATATCAATGTAAGGAGAACAAAAGGGACTTATATCTCTATTCAAATTTTGTTTAACTCTAATATGTATCACAAATATAATAAATACGATATTGTTTAGAGAAAATTAATTTAAAAACTTGATTTAATTTTACTACATCGAAAATTTTTAAACATGGTAAATAGGTACTTACTACTACTGTATCGTGTTGTTCTGACACAAGAAGAAAAAAATAAGTAGGTAAATGTTTAAACGGTAACACGAGTCAAATCAATTAACGAATAATTTACAAAGTGGTGCGTGACCGTAAATACAATCGGCCGACACCACTAACCCACATTCGACCCTCAAATTAGTTCTCGCGACCCGGCCGCGCCATTTCGGGGCGACCGCTTTGCACTATCGGACAATCGTGATCGTTCCAATTCGACCCGCTCACATCTAGGTGAATGATAGGTCACCGCGCTCGCGGTGGGAAATGACAGGCGTCGTTCATGGCGGCGTCCGATTGGAATGCATGCAGTTGTCGTATGTAGGTTTATTATGTACGCATCGAATCTATGGTTCGTGTACGCCATCTTGTTTTTAAAAGTAACAGTTTCCCGTCGGTTTCGCTGTGTATAATTTACTTAGCAACAATCGTTCGCGATCCCGAAGTCCCTCTCGATTTTGACTCTGGTGTTGCTCTTTATTCCAATACCGGAATCACCATCAGAATACCACCACCACCACCTTAAAATACAATTTTTGGGAATAAAAATAATCCTATATTGTTCTACAGGAGATAAATCACTTTTATGCAAAATTGTTTACAATAAATTTAGCAATTTCAGATTATAAGTTCGGACGAATGAACAGACATACATTTCAGTTTATTATAAGGAGCTGTAACATGTAAGGATATATTGTTTGAAGCATAACAGTGCAGCGTATATTAACTCATAAATGACAAACATACTTATGATAACGGCTGTGAGAAATCTAGAAATGGGATAGATTTAGCACGAATGTAGTTTTATTTGAAATTTTCCGTTATTGTTGTACTTGTATTTCCCCACTGTTACTTCAATTCGTACGAACATCAGTATTGGTCTTCAACATTCGAAATGTAGCTTGATTGTGTTCACCTGTATGGAGGATCACAAAACAACTCCTGCCTGGTGACGTCACGCTGTCCTTACACGTTGGACAGGAATGTACGTACGCTAATCGATGATCTATAAAAATCTTCTACATCTATAACGCTTATAGTGGATTTGAGTTGAGTAGATTTTTTATAAGTAGTAAATCAAAAAAAAATTGACTCACATAAACTCTTTTGTATTTATAAGGATTACACTGACGCACACTCGGCCTCCTCAGACTACTCAAATAAAATAACTGTCGAATTACAGGACCTTACCTATTATTGGATAAACTTGTTTTTAAAAAGAAAATATTACATATCACTTATAAATATATTTTATTTTATATATATCTACTTATATTATATTTTCATATATCACGTTATTTAAAAATTGACCCTTTTTTTATTTCTTGTCGTATGAAGACATGCATTTCATTACAATTTTCCTATTTATATAGTTTGCTTAATTGTAAACCACCAGCAAATAGTTTTTCAACGTATAGTATCGACATCTCCGAGTTAGTGTTCTTGGAATACCCACCATTAATTTGCATACTCATACGGGCACGAGTAGTACATCGAGGTGTCCCGTTGTTAATCGATCGCTAAGGGTGTCGGGTGAGGTGCGAAGCGCGGCGGGTGCCGCACGGGCCGGCCGTCGCGCGGCGACACTCGCGGCGGCGTCGCGGCGGCGGCCGGCCATGCTGCGGCTGTGGTGCTGTCCACGCAGTCCCGCCGTCGCGCCGCACCCCGCGCCGCACCACGCGCCCGATCTAGTCGCCGACCTGCCCGCCCTCACCCGGTAGACGCGCGCACACAGCCTTACGCTGCGCCACCCCATAAGAGTAAACAAATTTCACATATGTAATTCGAGTTTCTCTTACAGGGACTCGAGTGCGGTCTCCGCCCAAAAAGACCGTCAACACGAAAAGGAATACGATAAATCTGAGGAAGACGAAAAAGATGAACGGAAAAGTATCGGCGATCTCCAACCCGACGACGACGTCGTGGGGGCGCACCGCGAGGACGAGGAGGCCCCGGAAGCGCGGCGCTCCCCTTCCATTCTGATCGAAGATCGCTCAGGGCGATCGCCCGTTCGCGATCACAGCGTCGCTTCCGCTTCGCCCCGACGAAGCGAACGATTCATCGACGTCGATTCCTTGTTTGGTTCCACGAAGTCGCTCCGCAACGACGTCACCTCTCCGTCGACTCCTCGTCCGGTCGATCGAAAATCGTCACCCTCCCCCGTCGATCGCGGACCGACGCCTTCTCCGACCGATGGGAAGTCGACGTCTTCGGCGCGCAGCCGGCGATCGTCGCCGGGTTCGCCTCTCGCTAAAAGCGATAGCAGAACTCCTTCCCCGAATTCGTCGCTGCGCAGTGACGCTCGTGAAACATCCCCTATTCGGTGCGAATCCGTATCGCCGTGCACGCGGGACGTGAGGACCGCCCTCGCCGAGTGCATCCTGCCGGCCCGCCACGAGGATTGGGAGGCCATCGTGAGCGGGCTGGCGGAGACGGCGCGGTTGGCCGCCGACGACTCGGCCAGCGCGCCGCCGGCCGTGTGGCGAGCCGCGGCGCGGGCCGCCGCCGCTCACGTGCGCTCGCTGCGGTCGCGGGTGGCGCGCGCCGCTTGCACGACGCTCGGCGTGCTCTTCGAACACCGCGGCCGCGTTCTCGACCTGGAGCTGGAGGAGGCGGCGAGTGCGCTACTGGATCGATGTGCGGACGTCAATCGATTCTTGCGGGCAGCAGACGCGGGTAACGCGCTAGTGCGCGTGGCGTGCGGCGGCAGCGGAGCTCGCGCCACCGTGGCGTTGTGTCGACGAGGAGCGGCGCATCGTGCCGGCCCGGTGCGAGCGGCGGCCGCGCAGGCACTCGCGGAGTTGGTACGCGCGAGTGGTGCGACGCGCACTCTCGATCTGCCACCGGAGCCCCGGACGGTGCTGCTTCGCGCGGCTGCCGAGCTGCTGGGTGATGCCACGCCGGAAGCGCGAGCTCACGCCCGCCGCCTGTGCTTGGCGTTGGCCGAGGACCATCGCTTCCGGCCGCTGCTCAAAGAGTCCATGCCGCCAGCGCGGTACCGCGCCGTAGAAAAGAACGTCGATAAACTTCGCTGTCGATAACGCTTATTGTTGATGTAAAATTAAACTTCATAAATTTTAAAAGTACTGCCTTCCGTCCTTTTAAATGTTATATTTCTATGAATTGGAAATTCATCTCAAACGATTATACTAATGAACGTCAAAAATACATATCGAGATTGGAACGTGGAAGGAAGCACGGAAGAAAAACAATGCTGTGGTAACTTCGTGGGAAGTGGCTTTCAGCAGTTTAAGGCGCGCTGTCGGTCTCCTGAATAAGAAATACTTAAAAGGACCGTTAGCTCTCGCCCGGATTACAAAAATATAAATATTTTTATCTAATAATCGACTGAGTCGTGTGAAGTATTTTTATATAACGAAAATTATTGTATGAAACATTATTGTTATCCTCCATTGGAGTGAAATACGGTCTGACTGTTTATATGTATATGTATATTATTGTGTAAATATAATAAAGAATTATAAGATATATTCTTTTTGTACATTTAATTTATTGGAAATAGGCAGGCTACTTATCATTGTAGCTAGATGATTTCATAGAATTCTTAAAATTCATAGGAAACTGTTTAAGTTATCGACATATTTCAATCCATAGACAACAATACAAAGCAATTATTTATTCATAGTTTTTGCCCCTTGAAGTTTGGTTTACGACAGTGAAGGTCAACTAGCGTTCTTGTTAACTGTAAATATTCCTTTGAACAATATTTTAATTTCATGATAAAACCAACGACGTAGATGTGAGCCACATTTTAAGTCATTAACACCGATGACGTCTTTACTAATATGAAATTGTATCAAGTTCAATAACCCCACTCCTAAGACATCTACCACCATCTTTTTATTTAAGGGCTTACAAGTGTGTAATTGAATATGACAAATATTATTGCTATAGCTCAACACAACTAAGTACATTTTAAACAAATAACAACTGTATACATTTTAAAAACAAATTACAAAGAACCTGGATTAATATGCAATTGTCATCATATTATTAAAATACCTGTTATATAAATTGTGTCATTACACAGTACGGTGGCATTTTACATTATAAGAAAACTATTGGTATTAATACATTTTATCGAAAATTGCATAATAAAATAAGTTTTCTTATTACCTATGTCTATAGGCGTTATAAAAACTAAACATTATTAATATGACATACTAAACTTTTTGTATCGTAAAAGTTGTATAGAGGAACTACTTCTCAACTTGTTGCCATAATAATACAGCTTATCAACTTTAAATCTACTA
This sequence comes from Eumeta japonica, assembly GCA_005406025.1. Taxonomy (NCBI): domain Eukaryota; kingdom Metazoa; phylum Arthropoda; class Insecta; order Lepidoptera; family Psychidae; genus Eumeta; species Eumeta japonica. Next base: position 1,050,960 of record BGZK01000001.1, read on the forward strand.
GCCAAATCTTATTACACGACTGCCCAAAAAAGAAGTGTAATGTAATGCTTCAGGGTTCACGTATGTATGAAATTTACGTAGATTTTTTATTCCACCATAACTTCTAAATGTCTGAACAGATTTAAATGTATGGACTATGGTGAGAAGACTGATACTGGATATATATATATATATATATATATATATATATATATATATATATATATATATATATATATATATATATATATATATATATATATATATTATTCAAATGTGAAGAAATAAATTAATGAAAATGCATAATTACTAAAACACGACTGCCTACAAAACACAGACAAAAATAAAAACAAGTTGTATTAGTTAATCTGTATGTACAAAGGGAAAAGTCACTCATTTACTCGCTTACTAAACAAATAAATAAAAATGTCCATTGCATCTGTGGAACACTTTTTAATCTAAGAGATCCCCCGACTGGAATATCAGTTTTATTTATTTGTTTAGTCAGCGAGTGCATGAGAGGCATTCCGCTTTGTATATACAGATGAACTCATACAACTTTATTAACTTTATAATTTGTTTTTTAGATAGGGCGACCGTGTTTTTTCTTTAATATTTTGTCATAAGGAAATGTGTATCGTCGCTGTGTCGCAGTTCTAATCGCATTCAAACCGTAGAAACTATTTAACGCAAAATAGAAAACATTTGTATACTTATATACAAAATTGTATATATGTTTTCATACACAGAAAAGCTTTAATCACGTTTAAATCAGAATCTAAGAACATTTTGATGAATTACTTGTCGACCTGTCACATATTATTTGAACCAGGTCTCGGAACATCTAGGCAAAATAATTTATTTACAACATTAACGAGCCATCGACATATTACGTCAATCGAAATCAGGGATAAAAGGTCAAGTCGATGAATGTTGATAATGTGACGGGTGAAAGCGGGAGGGTGGAGAGGGTAGTTCAATGCCTAGGAATTGTAGGCATAGAAGTCATTGTTTTGCACTCGTAATATTTTTGGCGACTATATTTTTATCTGTCAACTTTGCATCCTCTTCATCTATTTGCGTTTGTTTGTTAATAGTTTTATTTAAATAGTTAAATTGTTCAAATTGAAAATAAAATTAGAGTTTTGAAATTGGCATTTATTTAGACTCTCCCATTTACAGCGTTCAATGGAAATTTCTGAGCATTTGAGGAATCCCTGTATTTAAATTAGAAAATGTATTTAATTATGCTAATTAAGACTATATTATCAAAATTATAAATAATTTAGTTTATATATATATATATATATATATATATATCATTGTAAAATTCAAAAGCCGTTATATATTTTATATAACACACCATTTTAAGTTAAGAGTGAGTAGGGTTAGGTTGATTGATGATGGCAGTGACAGAAGGAATAAGGATGTTGTGAAAAAATAAAGTCCCACTCACAAAACTGGCAACGCTCCAAAAAAATCAACGCTTCAAAATAACATTTGATCTGATATTATAATTTACAGGCGTAGTCCATCGCTTAGATGCAGTAGGCGATTAATTAATTTTGTGCAATGTTTGAGCTCGCTGGATCATGATGAAGTCGATTTAAATATTTCGCCATGAAAATCATCAAATATTTGAATTCGTTGAATACATATCGATGTACGAAATGAATCATAAAATAAATAAACCCCGACGCACGTGTTTACGCCGTTTCGTCCCAAAATTTATAATATGATTTTCCCAACAAACTAAACTGACCTATAGAGAGCGGCGAGGGAAGACGCGCGGAAAGCACGTCACACAACGTGAGGTCGCTGAGCCATACGAAGCGGTGTGCACACGGACACTATAGCATTATTAAAAGGTGGTTCGAAGCGGTATAAACCCTATAAAACCTATAAACTATCAACGATGATAGTGTCGTGTGCCAAGTAGACGGTCTCGGCCAGGCTCCGTAGACGTCGTGAAGGACGAAGTCGGCGGCGAAGCGAGTCCCTTGTCTCGCTGATACACATATTCCCTTTTAATCCGGATTCTTACAATACGAAAAATAATGTATGATACTCGAGATATAAATGTATGTTTGTCTCGTAACGGGAAAACGTATTTGTACATAAGAAGTCATCCCTCAATTATGTAAAGCGTTTTTTTTTAATCTGGGCCCCCTCCCCCCTCTTGGTAAAATATCGATAGACGACAATCGTGTGACGTTTCACCCGTGCTTTTTAACTTATAGATAAATACAAAAAAAATGTTATCCCAGTACGTACTCCGTATTGCAAAGTTAATGTGATATTCTCCATTTACCCCCTCTAACCCCAAAATTAACTTTGGTGAGATTGTCAGACATTTCTTCAATTTTAAAAGCTCGCAATTATGGCTGTTACCTAATAATGATACAAGTATAAATAGAAGATGGGTATTTTTTACCACTCAACGTTGAGACTAATCAAATACAAAAAAAATCAATATAAATTATAGCTTATTTTAACCAAGGATAGTGTAGTTTTCTATCAATGAAAAAATTTCTAGCAGGGTCTAAGGAGTTTAATTTGACTCGACTCTGACTTTAAACTCGTTGGTAAAGACCACTCGGCCACCATCGCTCAACGCAAGATTTAAATTAACCCAATATAAGTGTCTTTTATGAAATGGATTTATTTACTTAAATTTGTACTGTTTTCATTTTATTCAGTAAAATTCGCGCTTTGGTAAATTTAGATAACATATTGTTGCTGTATTTAGATATACTAGTAACCACGTAACATTTGCTTAGTCAATTATTTTCACGCATATTATCCAACCATAGTGAAAACAGATCAATGAAGCAGTCAAGCGGAGTTTTTCTTCGGAATCGATGCATAGAATATAGCTATCGATAGTTAAAATTTTTTTGAATTAGTTCAAACAGAGATTGCTCCCTACATATATGTCAACACATAAACTAATTTTGCCTTTTTATAATATTAGTTTGTACATACTACATTTCGACCGCAACTCCACCCATGAGCACATAGAACAAAATTCCTACATCCTTTACGTCGCCCGCTTACGGTGTCAACCATCTTCCTGATCTTGATCTCGCTCTTGATTCCAATCCCGGTTCTCCCCACGATTCCAATCCCGGTCCTTCCCCCGATTCCAATCCCGGTCCTTCCCCGATTCCAATCCCGGTCCTTCCCACGATTCCAATCCCGGTTCTTCCCCCGATTCCAATCCCGGTCCTTCCCCCGATTCCAATCCCGGTCCTTCCCACGATTCCAATCCCGGTCCTTCCCACGATTTCAATCCCGCTCCTTCCCACGATTCCAAACCCGGTCCCGTCCTTGTTTCAATTTCGTTCAAACTATGTAAGAGGATCGAATACTATCGAAACTATGAAACAATTTCACTCCCACACACGGTTCCGATCCGGATCTCGATAGCGGCTGAAATACCGGACGTATTTCAGCCGCTATCGATGTTTCCTTAGACGTTACCTACTGCGATAACCTTGACTCATAGTCATAAAGAAAGCAATAATCATGAAATACATAAACAAAACTAAAAACCAAATACAAAAGAGGAATAAATTCGTTCTGTGTTAACACCAAACAACATAAGGGTAACGTATTTCCATACTAAAAGAGAATTCAAAAAATCGTACCGATGTTTGTACAGTTATAAACGCACAAACAAATAAACATATACAAACCTATTGTTATATAATATGCAAGGATTTGAACTTAAAAATTGAATGTCTTTTGATTCAGTCGGTTCATTACTTACGATAAAATAAACATAAAATTTGGTATTTATTTAAACCAAGTTTCACTTAAAACTTCACATTTTACAAAAATTAAATTTAGAAGTCAATAAGTATTTTTTCGTCGTACGTTACACAAATGAACAGATCATAAAAATTCAATAATTATCTTTTTTTTTTTTAATTGTCTTACTTATTTTTAACTGGTTGATATTATTTTTCACAAAATGTCACGTAAAATCTACAATTTTATTATATGTACAAATATCGAAGTAAAAATTTAAACAAAATTAAATTTAAATAAAAATAAAAAACAAAATTTAAATAAATAAGTAACTGTCCATACGTTGTTCATTGCCGAGTCTCGAATAAAGAAGACAATGTAAATTTTGACAATGTGAAACTATCAATAACCGTGATTAGTGTTTATTGTGATTAAATTCATGGGTTAGCTTAAATTTATCAATAGTTCACGAAACTCAATGACAGAAATAGCAAAATGGACGATGGCAAATGACGAGGGTTGTGGGTTTTCTTTAAAATAAAGTGTATTGAGTTTCTCGTTGTAACTATGCTTCAAAAACGAAATAGATGTAATAGAAAAAAATGGTTGAATATTCGTTTGATGGAGTCATAGGCACTTCTATATTAGATCCGGTGTCTTTAGCTGCAAAATGCGGGTCTTTCGCCGTCTGGGGATGTCTATACAAATGGTGTCTAAGGATGTATCCCCATCGTTCACCAGAATGGGCTACACGTGTGCTGACTTTGCTGCACGGTCTCCTGGCGACAGTAGTCGGATTCTCGCAGTGCGACCCGTCGTGCCTTTCATCGGAACGGTTAAGCAGTAATTATTGTAATCTTAAATGTCCATTTTACTACATGATCGCTAACTTGTATTGGAAGATCCGATATAAGTTTGTCATTTCACAAAAACATAGTAAGAACAACTCTATTGTTCGTACTATTTTGGCATTTTATCTGTCTACACAATAGCATCTGTCAACTCAAATTTATTGAAATAAGATGGAAATCCTTAAGTAACGATACAAGTAGCTTGTTCCTATACATATTATTGAATTAAAATGTAATGAATTTCTCTTTTAAATAAAAATGTCAAATAGGGGAGTTTGCCGCAGGATAAGGTACCTTAGTTTTGATAAAATTAAAAAAAAAACAACATTGTTATTAGTTTATATCAATATAAGTATACTTATAATAAGTAGTAACGTAGTTACTATACTAAAGTTAGTGTCTGATTTTATATAATTTTCAATTCTGCCCCACCTCCCGCGATATAATGGGAGATGAACACGGAGCACAATGGAAGTACCAATTATTGGCAAAGTTCACAGATCGGAACTGTAATAATCGCTACCGTCTACATCACCTCATCATATACCATGTGCACCCAGTTTTTCGAAAGACCACAGGAACACCAGCTTCCACTGCACTTGGTGTATAAATGGCAGCAATACAAGCAGGCCGCGTCTTTTTCCGAGTTTCAAATGGCGCGGGGCCGGGAGGAGAATTGCAATTTTTTTTTACCACGCTTTCTCGTAACTCGTACACGTTCCAAATGTTTCAGTGATTATATTCGAATATTAATATAGAGGAATATTAGCAGGAGCAAATCGGAACGGAGCAAAACTTATTAAATTCATGGGTTAGCATAGATGAAATATTTTTTACAAAAGCAAGTATTACGACAATTATACTATTTGTAAGTAGTATAATTCATGTTACAATTACTCTTTTAGATTATTGTATAATAAGCACTATTATATTTTCAAAATTATTTAGAATTAATTTCTGTAAAGGAAATATAAGATGTAGCGTTAATTTCCTCGGGTGTCTCATAGTAAAATTTGGAAATTGCAAGCGCTTTCTACGATTTTCAGTAAAAGCTTAACTTATTAAAAGCTAAGCTTACTTTTTCGCTGATAGCAATCACTTCGCATTATAAAGCTCAGCTAATCGAACGTTGTGTGAGTACGTCAGTCGTTTCTGTCATCAGTGACAGCAGTCATTCGGTTCCTTTTGCTCCGCCCCGTCGTCCCGCTCTGCCGCATATGATCATACCAATATGAACGAACATACATACACATTCGTGTATATTAAGAATCTTTTCCCTGGTTGTAAGATATCATTTCCTAACAAAGAACTCATAGGCTGTTGTTCAATTGACAATAAATGTAATAAAAATTGTTGTTGAATTATAAAACGTACCATTACATTTCTAGCCAAGTGCATGCCTCATCATTACGCGCTGATGCTGTGGTCTTGGGGCTATTTTGCTTTTGACTTTCTGTGGTGCTCGGTCTACTGGAGAGACAATGTCCTGATGCTGTCACACCACGGAGCGGCTCTTATGTCTATCACATTGTACATGAGAAGGCAATACACGGGTTGTGCTTTCGCATGCTGCCTAACGTTACTCGAAGCCAGCAATCCTCTACTACAATTGAGATGGTAAAATTTCACTTGCATTTTAAGTTAAAATTACTTAAAATATGGATAAAAAAATTGGCCAATTGCGCGTCGGACCAAACGTAATATGAGGTTCTGTGTTACCCGTCACAATATGCGGACTTTGAAAGGGGTTTTTGTTTGATATCATGAAGTTATTAATATATAGAAATCACGATGTAACGGCTAATAAAGTGTAAAGCTGCCCTACATAAGATAGGTGTTAAGGATATCACGATTTTATATTTCGATTATTTAACATAACTCATATTTACTACTTTTTTTACACAACTAACAACAATAACACAACCAACAACATAATTTTTAATGGAGTTTATTCGAAATTTTTTTTTCTAACTTTCCAAGTAAATTTTATAAGTCGATCGACTATTACTTATTACCTTACAAAGCCTCCTTATCTGTGATAGTTTTCCCTTTAAGATCTTTATATGTACTACTGCCATGAATTTTTTCACATGTCTAAGAATAACTATTTACTTGATAGGGAGGGGAGACACTGACTCTAACAAATGAACACTTTAAAGCTTAATAGAAGTATTAAGTTGTATTATTATATATATTAAGGAGTATTAAGAGCTCCGTTTTTGAAGAACAACGGAGCCCTACATCGAAAAATGGTTTTCACAAACCTGTCATGATTTAATGAGCCCTCTATCGATTCTTGTAATGAATTCATCCCCACTTTACGTAGATATAGAAGAGGAATCTCTAAAAATTTTTTGAAGTTTTTATTGTTTAGTCCGTCTTCTCTCCACTTCCATTCTACATGAATATTTCGCGACTGTTACAAGTTCTCTCGCTACCATGCGAACGAATTGTACTTAGAGGCACGCCTATCTAGACTAAATTCGGAAATAGATCTCGAAGCGAAACCGACATCAATTCAGACATGTCCACTACCTGCTCTTGACTATGGTATAGTGCGTCTATCACCACGTGTAACTCTTGAACGTCAATTCAAACGATTCTCGAGTTCGCAGGCAATTTTCCGAAATCCCTTAAAACGGAGACATTATGGGAAATGCTCGACGAGGATCCGTAGCACCTGCGGATTCAAGATTTTCATTCGTGTATATTGAAAAAGCTAGCCGAGTGCAGTTTCGAGGACCTGGAGAATCCAGGGATACGATACCAGATACACTGACACTTTGATCCGATGTTAGCCACCTGTCGAATATGGCGAAATAAAATATTTACAGCGCAAGGAGATGAAAAAACCGCTCAGCAAGAGAATGGTTCCTCCCAGAACTCTTAAGCTAACATGGCTATAAGCTTGTAATACCAACCCCAAATATTGTGCTGGACTTTGCCCAATTAGCGTTCTACTCTCATCCCGTATCAGTAATCATATACAGTATTTTACGATCAAAGCGATATGGGTGGCAGCTGTGAAAATGTTTAGAATATAAAGAAAAATAACTCATTCAAAGGATAATGTATTTATTATTAACAGAAAGAAGTATTGACTACTTTTATATAACCAAACGTTCTTTATTTTCTAAATCTAAATGAATATAAATGAGGTTGTGATAACGGTAAAAGCTAATTCTTTTAAAATGTGTCAGCTGCATTTTCGTATTTCCGAATTTCGTTTTAACTTTCAATGGCAGTGAGTAAATACTTCAAGTCAAATAAAGATAATATATTTATTATTTTAAATAAACTTTACGTCTACCATGTATTTCATTATCGACAGGTACATGTATTAATTCAATATATTATTTATATAAGCTTTTTTTATTATAATATTTTCAAATAATGGTTTCATGCCGCAACTACGGTAAGCACATTGACATTATGAATTTGAATGTCGGTCCGTCCATTTTTTTCGTATTGTATAAGTAAAAAATTGCAATAGTTTTTTTTAGTTCTGCTGTTTGTATGTGGCTACTTTTGATACCCTTAAATAAATTATGATAAAAAAAAATTAAAAGTAAAGTCGGTGTCGCGCTTTTTTTCTATTGTTCTTCTGTCCAACAAAATGAGTGAATATAACGTAGAAATTTCATACATTTTGAAGTTTCATTACAAAAAGAATAAAAGCGACACAAGTTATAGAAAAAAATTGCGATGTTTATGGGCTTAATGCAGTGTCGGTAAGAATAGCACAAAACTTCAAGCGTTTTCAATAATTTTGACGTTAAAGATGGAACTCGCTCCGGTGGACCTGCTAGAGATAAAATGGATGCCATTTTGGAAAGACCGGCAAATTAGTTCTTACAACATAGCTGAAGGTCTGGGGATTGAACACAAAACAGTTTTGATCCAGTTGAAAAAAGCTGAATCTATATATATAAAAGAAAATCGTGTTAGTAGGACCGTTTATAACTCGAGAACGGCTAAACCGATTTAGATGATTTCGGATTAGTTTGAATCGTTACAGCCCTGGTTAACAAAATAAGTATTACAAAATCACAAAAAACCCTTGATTTCAAAGAACAAATATGACCTTAATTAATAGCCGGTCATGTCGGCCATTATGCTTATTGACATTGATAAGACAAGCCTGTTCGAGCTCAATATTTAAAAATGGGTAGCAGTTCAATACTCAATATGTTTAAAGTGACAAGAGTCATTTTTTAAACGGTATTTCACATCGCAAATTCAAGGGTCCAATGTGTCTAATTGACAGATTAGACCCTTGAGAATGTTTCTTCCTTCACCTACCTCAGCTCATTAAGTGCCCTAACTGCTTTCCTATCTGAAGAGGGGGCCCTTGAAATTGAAAATACAGGTGTATATGCATATATATAAGAGTCTTAAAAAAGCGGTTTGCTAAGTAACTATTTTGAAATATACGGTTAAAATTTAAAACTGATGACCAATGTAATTGAAGCAATGATTCTCAAAAGAAAATTCAAAGGTGAAGAAGTCCTTGTTCCGAGGATTCCGATGATCCCATCCGATATGCCCTTTGAATTTAAACGTATTAAATTTCCAATTTGCCTAGCATTCGCAATGACTATAAATAAATCACGAGGGCAATCCTTGGCTAAATTTGTGATCTAAATTTAGAAAATGCATACAATTATTATAATATCATTCGAGCAGAGATTTAATTATTATTTTATTTATATACCTCTTTACATCAAGAAGTCGAAGTTTACGGTTCGAGGTACACTTGTATTTTCTATCCGCAGGTTCCTCCGTGACGAAGGCTTCAACCAGACTCTCGTCTTTTACGTTGTCGAAATTGCTTACCTGTCGACCTTCGTGCTCTGTCGTGGCGTGATCGGCACTTACATCGTTTGTAAAATTCTGATGTTGGATTTCCCCATGGAAGATAAACTCATAGCAAGTTTTCTATATATCGTGTCCATGGCGCTAATGTATGATGTTTACGGATATGTTAGACACAAATACAAAACGTTTTTCACCTATCGAATGTGATATTATTACTAATATTGATACGTAATTCTAAGATAAATCGAATGTCGTTTAACTTCTAATTTGTAATATGTTGTAAAATGTATACCGATTAGATAATATAAAAGATACGTAATTCGATCTTTTTGTCGCAGCACTAGATATCTCAGTTGTAATATATTCTTTAGAAAATATTTATGTACTTATTTAATTTTATACTTCACATCGTAAACCCAAAATAAATTCATCACAATCCTCATTGCTTGTTACTTAATCAAATTCCATGCAAATATAATGAATATGTGAACTGAAAATATAAAAAGTATCCTTCAACCAGGGCCATTCCGGGGCCCATGGGCACACGGTAATATGGGGCCCTGTTACAAAGTAAAAAAACTGGTCAAGTGCGAGTCGAACTCGCGCACTGAGGGTCACATACTGGTTTTATTTTATCAGTCGGTTCAAAATATATAGCGAGAGATGAACCCGAACTTGGTCAGTTTTTATTACTCGTAATTTTATAGTATTCGCACTATACCACCCTTCGTTACGAATCTAAGAAAGTGAATAACAATAATTTTTCTGCCATGATTTTATGTTTATTGTGTTTAATTGGCACAAATAAAAGCACAAATTGGCACAAACCTATGCTGCTGGTTTGAATTTGGTATGATTACAATAATGATTTGTATTGGGATTTCTGTTTTGAAAAACTTCTATTATATTCTCAAAATCTAGTTTCTGAAGAATGCCTATCCCTTTCTATGCACATAATCAACAAATTAGTTAATCATTCTTGCAACATTATTGTTCTTAAATCATTTTTTATTTTATTTAGACGTGAAAATGAACGCTCTCCACTAAAATTTGTAACCATTAAGCAAAGGAATATTCTTGTAACAACTTCAACATTTGAAAATGTTTCTTCTAATTCATCAGACTTGATTAGATTGTGTAAGGTCGAGATGGGCTAATCAGTTGATTCCTTAGCTATCTGCTTTAAATACTGCCTTAAATGATAACATTCTGATTTGAGCTTATATGCATTAATATCTTCGTGATAAATTCAAGAAATTATAGCTAATGTCGACTTTTATATGCAAGCTCGACTCGATAGTCAAAATGGTTTGTATATGTGAGGCTATATGGTGTTGTTAAAATTATTTTTACTTTCTAGGTACTCCCTAGGTATTATGTCATTATTAGAAAAATGTTCGGTTTCAAAGAAATACCTAACTTAGTCTGATATCAGATTAGATTTACTTTATATGTTTAATTTAGAAAAGTTGGCGGTATTCTTTAATAGGTACAGCCCGCCAAAAAAGATTGGATTTCAGTAAAATGTCGAACTACATAATGTAACTGGCAGTTATTATTACAGTCCACTGTTTCCAGAATAGTGTTGGTAAAACTCTCTTATTTACTATCTAAATGTTTTTGTCGGGCTATGTCAATCTAAAATAGAAATAAAAATTGTATGTTGTAAATGAATATATTAGTCTTTCGAGGTCCCCGTGAGAATAGGGGCCCCGGTCACGGGCCCCGTGTGTCCTTAAGGTAAAGACGGTTATGCCTTCAACACTATGCTATAAAACAAGCAATTCTTGTGTATAATATATATGCCACAAAGATCTCACAAGCAACGCTAACGATAGCGATGAAAATTTGTATTTTGATAAAGGTTTGTTTTACGTTATGTCTATGTAGGTCTCTTCCCTGGAAAAAATCGATATTACACGGAAAAAATTTTTTTTCAATGTGGCTTTATAGCATCATTTCGTACGATTTTGAAATAATGAATTGTTGCTATGTTTTGTTTCATAATGACAAATGGCACTACGTGATATAAACCACAGATTGCACCACATACATATAATAATGTTTTTTTTGTAGCATAAATTTTACAATCGAATATTGTTGAAAGTGAACGTATGTAATTTTTCCAAAATGAAATTATGAATAATTATTTATGTTCCCACAGCAAACTTGAGAGATGCCGAACAAGCTCGGTTGTACAGGTATTTGGTAATAAAATATGCCTTAGAAAATTTTTCTCACCAGTTGACGGATAAAATTGTCAGACAGTGAATTGCTTTGATTAAAACGGTAATAAAGCTCCCCTTCAATAAACGTCTTACTATTTGTAACTTTATATATTTACAAAAGGGAAGATTTACAAAATTAAAATTTAATTTTCTTTCATTGCACTAAAACATCTAGACTGACACAAAAGCTTCTCAGAGCTGAACATACCACGCAGATACGAGAGTCATTCAAAAATTGTTGAAATACAGGAAAACTACGTAAGCAAACACTAGATTTACTTATGTTCAAAGTAGTCACCTTTTGGATCAATTCTCTTCTGTAGATGATTTATGCACAAACGAAAAGCATCGCGCCAGTCGTTAACAGAAATAGAGTCAAAATATTCAGTAATAAAGGAGTAGATATCTTCTGATGTAAAACGCCGATCACGCATTTTTTTTTTTATTAAAAAACAACTAAATGTCCCAGATTGGTTGTTTTTTAATAAAATTCGGTATTTTTTCTTCATAAAAATTCGATGACGGATCTCGGATCGCGAGGCGGATGCTTTAAGACTATAATGATATTTTTCTTTAAAAAGTTGACAATGAGCGCAGAGGTATGAGAGGATATATTGTTGTGGTGTAGAATTAAGTCTGTAATTCTAAGTCTGGAGAACTTCTGGCAAGAATATTATGTGCACCAGGCTGCCGCGACAGTTTTCTGTCCTTTTACTTTAATCGCTTTTACCAAGCCTTTACTTCTGAAAAGCACGTCACACAACTTTTTTCATTGCACGTACGACTTTTTCACGGGGGTTGGCGTTGGATAGTCTTGATAAAGAAAAACTAAAGCTTCAGAAAAATTCATTGGCGTATTCTTTTATGGTAGATAACGTGAATATAAATAGTGATGAAGTTGAACTTTTTGAAAATTTTTTTGATGATGCATCTATGGACTATGTTCAAAAAAGTTTCAAGATCGGCAACTGGAGGAGAAACAATTTACTGTACACAGTATTGATATTGCGATAAGCATGCAGGCGACAGCTGGTCAATCAAAAAAATATCTGCAGTGAATGCAATAAATACAAAATCTCTCAATAAAAAGAGCACAGTTGCAGTAAATAGTTTTTTAAACGCAACCTCTTTTCGATATGTGGGTCCACATTTTGCTAAAAAGTGTTTATAACAAATGCTATAAATATGCATTTTTTTTTTGTAAAAAGAAACGTTCATTAAATACAGTGTGTTTACGTTTAAAAAGTGAATACAGTTAGTTATTGAGAATACAACTAATATGAATATATTACATATACAGTACATAAATAATATGCAAACCAATACTGATAGATATTGTATGAAAATTTTAATTAACAAAATCCCTATTATCATGGAATTACAGTGATTCAGTAAATCAATAATTTTTGAAAATGATTTAAAACTCTTTCTTAAATTGTTACTCAAAAACACTAATATAAGTTAAGTAACTATACCGACAATTTAAATGGTTGTGGAGTACCAGAGCTTACGGTGGAGTTTGCAAATCGAGAACGTAGTAAATTAAAGTTGTACATTATTTCTGGCAACAAATCTCCATTACTAGGTCATGATTTGATTCGTGGTTTTAAAGTGGGAAACATTCAACATGCACAATATAATTAGTATTGAAAATACTATTAATCTATCTAAGCCTCAACAAACTGTTCGACAAATACAGTTTCTTTTTGATAAAACCAATTTACGTACCATTAAAGAATGTTGCCAAAATTATTTGAAACCATGGTCGAAATTTATGTTCTTTGGTGCTAAATCAGAGCTTTTTGCTTTAAAGGAACGTATCCAGAGAGATTGATAATTTGTACTCTGTCCAAACGCTCGTGGCATGCGGAATTATAAAACGTGGGAACGATATATTCTAGGACTTGCAGGCCTTATGGAAGGCATAATGATGCTATACTTTTTAATCAATCTTTTTTATACGTGAAATTAAAGAATAAATGTAATATTTAAAAGTATTATAATTACAACGTATTAAACATGAATATAGTATCAATAATAAAATAAAAATCTAATTAATAGTTTATTAAACATGAACCAGACCATGAACCTAGATTAATTATAATTTAATCTAAGTCCACGTAATAGTCGCTACTTTCGTCAAAATCGCTGTTTTCGACTACATTTATTGTTAAGTGATCTGATAAATGTGCCTTTCGTAAATCTTCACCTTGTAGACTTTCAACATGACGAACACCTTTTGCTAATCTTCTGCGGTCATATTTGTTATAGCTTCGTACACCATTCTTTCGACATCAGCAATTTTAAGAGTTGTATTTTTAGTGACTACTTCTCCTTTGATTTGAGTGCATATTAACTCAATGGAATTGTATTAGCAATGATACGGGGGCAAACGAAATACTTTCTTAACTCCATTCATTTGCAAATGCAAGTGCAAACACAAATGATGCTGTTCGATCCTAAGTCAATTATTGAAATTAATTGTTACCTCTCCACTCATTATACAACGACCGCCGCTTGCGCACCGGAACAAGCGCGGACCAGACGACCTCAAAGCAAAAACCATTCAACCTACAAGAACTCGTCATCTTGTAATCCCGACGTCACATTTAGAAGCGCCATGCGTTTTCTTCAACTGTTCTTCAAAGAAAACCGTGCTTTCCCACATGGTCACACCGTGTGTGATTATAACCAAGCTACGAAAAGACCATGACGACTCGCCACTGTCTGGAGTGCGAAGACGTCTCTGACACAGTCTCCAGGAATGGCGGGGAAAGGAATTGATGAGTGGATCTTTTCATCTTGAAAGATTGAGAATTGCACGTAGAATCCACCATTTTATATAATGTTATTGATCTATAAAAAAGAGGAGATACAGCATCCCGCGCCGAAAAACGGCAGCGGTAAATGAATGCTAAAATAGACAGTTTAGCACTCATTGAATTCAGTGTAGTTTCCTCATGCCTTCGACGTCGAAGTGTTATGTTAAAAATTGCAAAAATAACCCGCAAAAATATATGCAAAAGGGTGGTATTTCTTATTTCAAAAACCAACATATAGTTTATTTATAATAGGTGCTCAATCATGTAATATAAAGAGTATTTTGTATTTCTTCATTTAAAGTAGCATCAATAGCTGAGATATAAACCGACTTGAAAGAAATAGTAATAACAATAAAGAAATAGTAGTAATAATAAAATAGTCTCGTATTCGTTGCGTTGTCACATTATTCGGTCGCTTAACAATAAAGATTCTGTTCTTATTAATAAAGTCGCCTTTTTTATTTATTATTTGTTTTAAATTTATACAAATCTCAAAATTACCTCTAAAGAGAATACATATATCAGATTAAACCTATTCCAAATAAATTTATGTTTATGTTATTTGAATTTGTTTTTGACCAAATTATATATCAGCATTACATTCATCAAAAATATGTTAATGTTTAATGAATCGTCATCTTATTTTGTTACATAAATAACAAGAAAGTTTTATGTTACTATAGTCTATACATTTTAGAAACCATAAAGTTCTTTCCTGTATATTTTCACCGATATTATGAAATTAAAGATTCATATTAATTATAGTCTTAGGTGATTACTACATGAACCTTTATTATGAAGAAAAATATACTACGATTCTTTTCATACATTCAACCAAAAAACAATAATAAAGATTTAAAATAATATTAAACAACTCCACTGATGTCTTATCTTAGAACAGCACATGCAAATTGTAAAAAAATAGGACACATTGTCTTCTAATAATGAAACGGACGGTTACTTTTTCTCTGTGCATTTAAAAATTAACTGTATGTCATGAGATTTCGCTTAAAATGTCAGACTATAAATACATAATGTTCCTTCCTTTTCTTTTCTTTGGCACTGCAAAATGGTATCGTAAAATGTGAAACAACCAAAATGTACACTTTGAGCCATTTTTCGCCATCGAAATAGTAATCGATTGTGCATCTTCTCTTTTTATACATCTACATAAACGGTACGGTATTTATACCCAATCAGAACACTAGCTAGAGAATTATCTCACAGATGCATTTATAACATCTTTACGTCCGCTTGCAATATGCGTCCTATAGTAATTTAAAAAATGACGCATTTGTATGCATATATGCAACTTCAATGACTGACGTCATTGACGTGATTTATGACTGCATGTCACGAACGTTTGGACAAAATATAGTAAAGTTAGGTGTGATTATAAAAGTAGACTACAGTAAATATTCTGAACCTGTAGTTATCGTTAGTAAATCAAGTAAAGTTCGTCGGTGTGCTGACTTTAAAGTAACCGTTAATAAACAATTAATAGTTCACGAGCATCCTCTTCCCACTATTGATGAGTTAGTATCTGGTTTAGTCAGAGGGACTAAATTCAGTAATATTGACCTTAAAAATGCATACTTACAGTAGCAAGTACGTAATGAACATCTATATCTACCAACTTTGAATATACACAAGGGTTTATATAAATGTACACGATTTCTGAATCCTTTAAGTTTTGCATCTGCAAATTGGTAAAGAAAAATAAAACACGTTTATTTAGACATTTGAATTTCAGTCAAAAGTGAATTGAATATTTACAAAACTTCAGAGAATTTTTGTCGCAATATTGAGTATTGGATACAAAGTATATAAGTGACATTTAAAATTTTTTGAACTTGCCACTTAGAAATTGTAAAATAAAGTTAATTTAAAAAAAATCGTTGTCTGTAAAGTCGGTTTACGACAACGTCAAACATTACAGTAATATAATATACAGAACGACACAAGGAGAAAAGTTAATTGTTTATACTATCAATTATATGAATCTTCATTATTTTTGTCAATTGTAACATAACCTATCATTACAGCTCTCGCCGACCGAGGCTACTTTTTAAATAATAAAAAATTGGTTGCCTGTAAAGTCGGTATACGGGCGAAAGTTTTACGTGACAACGACTTTGAGTGGTAAAATCATTTTAATGTGAATATTCATTCGTATAGTAGGAAGAAGGATGAAATAATAGTAACAATTTAAAACATTTATTTATACAAAGAATTATATTTAAAACATTAATTTATACAAAGAATCTCGCACTGAATTTCATATTAACAAAATTTTATTTTTACCTTTACACATACATACGTATTTATATACAAATATACATACAATAACTTGCAATACATTTGCGTACAATGAAACAGCGTTTACTACAACTTAACTTGTTCCTATCTGAGTGGAAGGGACGCGTGCCTTTCACTTTTTATGTCTGTCTCTCTCGCTCTTAGGCGGGCTAACCATGCCCGAGTGGAAGGGACGCGTGCCTCTCACTCGCTCTCATTGTGAGCGCATAACGTGAGCGGAGCGTAACGCAGTTTCTTGAAGTGTCACCCGGCAAACCAATTTATAAGACGTTGTCACGTCAATAATAAAAATAAAAAAAATATTAATGAAAAGATTAAACACACAAGCTTGAACAATGAGATTTTTAAATACAAGAATTACTTACCATCATTGTCGCAATATTAAACACACGTGAAAATCACAATAACATTTCACTTCACTTTATAAACATTTGACGAAAACAGTTCACGTGTATCTTTTGTGCTAGGCTGATCGAGTAGAGGAGAGATAGATGCAGCACGAAACGAACTGAGCCGACCACTCGAGCCTCGCTTGCGGAACGGGACATCGAGCGTAACGGGACAATGACGTCAACTTTTTCGTGCATGCAGCCCATAATATCGAGTTATTAGACGTTGTCACGTCAAAAATGTAACTCTTTGCCAATATTCTACGCCCTCAGTAAACCGACGCATTCGTATGCAACGAGTCTCCGCGAAACCATTGCGATAGCGAGACGTCTGCGGAACGTTAGTACATTGCAGTTTTTTTCGCAAAGAAATGTCATTGTAGCTTTCGTGGACAGTGGGTGCAGACGCCATTTCAGGATGTCATCCCATCATCGCTTTCAGATTCTGAAGAGGAAGAATTGTTGTTGCTGGCGTCGGTATTAAAGAGAAAGCGTAGAATCTGTGTGCAAGAAGTAAACCAGAAATGAAGGAAATTCGGAGAAAATAAACTATGTTTAGAACTTCAACTACATGGAGATCGTTTTTATATGTATTTCAGAATGAAAACAGAATCTTTTGAATATTTACACAATCTTTTTTAGACTTCTTATTAAAAAAAAACAGGAAGTCTATATCAACAAAAGAAAAACTGGCGCTTTGTTAGAATAAGAATATTTATTAAGTACTTATATGTTTACTTGTTTACTTATGATTCCAATTAGAAACATATTTTTAGGTGTCTTTTTTGTATCTTTAATTTTGGTACGAGTCGTCGTCCGGCCTCCGCTCCGAACGGTCGTGCCATAGCGCTCTGTAAGTGCAGTATTTGTCAGTGATGCGTGTGCTCATCTGTGTGTTGTGTGTGCAGGTGTACGCCGAGCCACGAGTGCAGTGAAGTGTGCAGCGACGAGCCTGCAGTTTCTTTTTAGCTGAGGCAACCTAACGGTGTCAACAATCGGCTCGTTAATTCGATAACTCACGCGCGAGTCGCGATCCCCTCTCGGCGGAGTCACGTCGAACGCTGTGTGCGTTTAGCATTGCGCTCGCGCTCTCGTCTTGCGGCCCTGCAGTGTCGCGATCGGAAACACTACGGTCCTCTCCGTTTAGATTCCGTTTGTTTACCACGCGACGCGGCCCGCGTGCCACATGTTCGTCGCGTCGCGGCGTCTTACCCGAATCGCCGCGGGAGCGTTTAGCTGCGGCCGGGCATTCTCGTGGTGGGCGCCATGGACGGTAAACGACTGAAGGCCTTCCTGACGGAGTGCGGGCAATTCGACTTCCTTCGCGAGTTCGAGGAGTATTGCTCATCTCCGGCCTCATCGGATGTACCAGACCCTGTTTCCGATCCTGTTATGGAGGTCGAATTAAACCCTATCAAGGAGCTTACTAAACGGCCTGCCACCGTTCGCCTGTCGGAAGATTTCGTCTCTGATTCCGATCCTAGGTGGAGTGACGATTACTCGAACTTCACTTCAGTCCAGCGTCGGAAAACTTCTCGCGCCAAACCCGAACCCGATTCCGGTTTGCGCCAAACCGGAAACCGAAGAATCCAGCTACTTCCGGGTTCCCTCAAAAAAGTCAAAAAGGCACCCGTTTCTAATGAAACCATACCCGCCAAATCGATTAAGTCGATTTATGACGCTCAGCGAGCTGGAGGAAGCTATTCCAGCCTTCCGTAGCCTCGCAAGGGACGGTAGTCGAGAAACCCGATAAAGCGGCAGAGTCCACGCCCGCGAAAAACGCTAATATAAAGAAAATTGACGAGACTGGCGTCACTACTTCCCCTACCCCTGCGCCGCATGGGCCGACGCCACCACCCGTGTTCGTAGAGAACAAGAGTCGGTGGACCAAGCTACACAAAAAATGCGCAGAAAAAATATACAATTAACGCAAACACGCAATTCCTTTCAGGGATTAAAGTTGCAAGCGAAAACCGTTGCACATAGAAATCTGCAAAACCTTCTCGTAACTCAAGGTTACGCCTTCCACACCTACTCCCTTAAAGAGGAGCGGGAAATTAGAGTCGTTCTTAGGGGAGTCCTTAGGGAAATACCCATCGAGGAGGTCAAGGAAGACCTCCGCTCCCAAAATCTCCCGGTGCAGTCAGTACGCCGTATACTGAACAGATCCCGCGAGCCATTCGACCTAGTTTTGGTCTCTGGCACAGCCGAGGCCAATGATAAGGCGACGAAGACCGCTTTTTTCAAAACCAAAAGCGTGTGTTCCCTCTCTGGAATAAAAGCAGAGCAAACGCGCTTTACTCGGGCAGTGTCACAACTGCCAATCATACGGACACTCGTCCAAACACTGTTTCAATCCTGCGCGATGCGTTAAATGCCTGGGAAACAACGGCGGCACAGCGCAATACATGCGTAACAAGGACATAGACAGTCCATCCGCCTGCGTATTTTGTAAGTAAAAAGGCCATACGACCAACTACCGAGGACGCTCGCGTGCTCCAAAAAGAGGCCCCCCCGCACCCGAGAAGGCCGCGCCTTGCCGAGCGCCCGCGCGCGCGGCCTCAAACACTTTAAGTTACGCCCGTGCAGCAATGGGACCACGCAGCGTCCCGCCCGCATCAAAACAAAATCAGTCGTCCACCACGGACGACTTAAAACAATTAATGTCAATAATGTCTATTATTGACACTAATAAGCTCGCGACTCAAGCGAAAAAACTCCGCGCCGCCGCGAACCCGACGGAAAAATTAATTTCACTCATAGAACACGCCTCATTCGTAGAGGCGATCAAAAATAATAAATTTTAACTCGATTACAATTTATCTCCCCTTACATCCCTTACTGGGCCGGTTAGCCTGGTTAATAATCAGTTATTATTTTCTCACGCATAGCGAAGTCTCCAAACTTTGTTTGTTGTTCGCTTCACCCGCCCGTCTAAGCATGTTACCTGCGCGCCGGACACTTATGCTTTACATTAGTCACCCCAAGGGAGTAGTTTTAGTGGATAAAAATTCCTCGTAACCCGGTCTCTAGGTCACGTGACCGGGTGTCTTTCGTCCATGAAGATTTCCATTTCCTATGCAAAATATTTATATATATATATATATAGTTTTGGTAGTTGGGTGTGTGTAATTGTTCTACCGCAGCTGAAAGAGTTAGCCAATTTTAGCTGTGTAATGTGTTTGTGTCCTGGATGTGTATCTGTGCACTAGTTGAAAGATTTTGAAAGTCTGTATTTATGAAAGTCGGGATCGAATGTGATTGTACCCTGGGGTGTGTACATCTCTGCAGCAGTTGATAGGCTTTAAGAGTCTGTGTTTATGAAAGTCGGCAAGATATTGGGTGAGTATATGTGCAATATCTGTGTATGATGACTGTTCCGGAAATTACATTGATCTTGACATTCTCGAGTCGTCATCAATTATATAAGAATTGGTAGTATTGAAGGATGAAGAACTGCTGAAAGCAGAATTTGGTCGGCCATTATTCAATCCTTGCAGTTGAGCCTAAGTTATGTTTGTTATTTGAAGTTTAATAACAGCTTGTTTATGTACAGAAAATTTCTTGTCAGTATTGGCATAAGCTAAAAACTCCACATCCATTCTATCACATGCTTTGACAAGATTTTCTGTAGCGTTTGTGCCTGTATTTGTCATTCTTCTAGTATTTAAATAATTTATTATCTTGTCAACAGGATCGTTGGTGCTTATTACACGTCGTTGTCTTCTGGATATTTCACGTCTTGGATTAACCTCTGCTGTATCGTGTTCACGTATAATTTGGAGCTCGCTCTATTCCTAATTTGAAACGTGTTTGAGTTAGGTAGAGATTCCATTCTCATTCTTTGTTGAAATATTTGTTGTACTTTTATCCAGTATTATTTCGCTGGTATCCAATTTACTAGCAGTTTGTCATTTATAGAAGAATCTATGAATGACATTTGATCAGCCCATACCCAATTAGCAAGTTTCTTCGCGGCTTGTCCCCTGCTTGTTTGTTGGTATTTTGCATATTTGTTATAAACGTCCCTTAGATTTCTCCACTTAGCCTTCAAAGTTTTAACTGTAACAATATTTTCAGGTTTTAAGCAACTGGTGACAAATACACATCTTTTTCTTATTGTTTGGCTGGATGTACTGTTTCAAAGATAGTAACTCGAGTATGTGATTGAATTTGTAAGATACTACAATCAGAGTACATCCCGGTTCCTCTTATTGAATCGTGGTTGGAAATAGCAGATGTATTTCAAACAATATGGGGTTTTCCTAACTGCCTTGGAAGTATTGATGCCAAAAAATATTGTTATTAAATGTCCACCTAACAGCGGTTCACTATTACATATATAGTTATAAAAATTATATTCTACAATGTATGTAAGTTTGTAATGTTGATCCACATTACAAATTTACATACATAAATGTCGGAGCATATGGTAAGGATTCCAATTCCAATTGAGGATTCATCATTTTATCAAAATATACGGGATTCGAATTTTGCCACCTTCGAAACTTTTACCAGGTTTTCAAGACATCAGACAATTTAAATCCTCCATCTGCAATGAATACACCACATGTATTCATTGCAGATGGACTATTTAAATTAGACACCTTTCTGATGAGACTCTTCACTAGAGGCGCAGCAATAAATGGCGATGACAAAAAAAATCGACCATTGAGTAGGAGAAGAGTTGTGGTAGAATGTGTGTTTGGCATATTAGTTCAAAAATTTTGAATATTCTTGAGGCCTTTTGAAACCGATTTAAATACATACTACTATTAAAATTATAAAGGCTGCAGTGTGCTTGCATAACTCATTACAGATTAAAAAAGGTGTACATACATTTGAAAACAAACAATTTTTGGAAGGAAATTCTTGAATTTCTTTCTATGCCACCTTTTTTTTTAACGCATTTTTATAATCTACGTTTCGCATATAAAATTCAGGGTAATTTCTCATTGGATTCAAAAATATTTCAATATTTTCAGCTTCCATAATGCGAAAATCTGTCCGCCCGGGCAGAACACGTGATGACGCGTTGCGATGCGATACACCACTAGCGACGGTATAAAAGCGATTTCGCAGCTACGTGCGAAACAGTATTGATAAGGATGCAACTATACAAATCTCGCTATTGTTTGAGCAACAGCGAAACGCTGTTATACAACTGACGGTTTTTCAGTAGTTTCATTGCCGCATACGAACGCGTCGGTGTACTAACGCTTTACTATGTATGTTGCATTCATTTTTTACAAATTGGCGCCAAAAATAAAATTGTCTAACGTCAACATGAAAATTTATGCAATAATTTATATGATTTTCGTTGCCATTTAAGCCAACAAGAAGTTACAAAAGCCTTCGATTCGGCCTTTAATGATGAAGCTCCTTCCCTTGTCGCTGTTTATAACTGGTTGAACAAGTTCAAACATGGTTGCACTAACCTGACTGACGGGTCTGTGTGTGGGAGGTGCTTCTACGGCGACGACCGAAGACAATTGGAAGACAACACGAGTGCTGTGCGACTCATGACACAGACTGATAAATGAGTGACCTACCAGCAGATTCAAACAAGCTTAGGCATAAAATTGTTAATTAACATTTAGGTCAAAAAACTTTGCTATAAGCTCAAAAGCTCCGTCCTATTAATTAGTGCCACGAAATGATGCAAAGATTTGCCGATGGTGACACCGTTACAGGTAACAACGGCTAGATTTACTGTTACGATCCCGAAACCAAGTCTGGTCAGTGACTGTATTTTTTTCGAAGAATTGTCTACTAAAATAGAGGTCGAAGCGTCGGAAATAAGATGGTCTTTCTTTGGAATGATAGGTGCAACAATTGTTTTAGAATATTAAAAAGAGATTGCAGACTGGTACACTAAAAATTGTTTGCCTCTTATTTTGAAAAAAGTTTGGTAAAACGACCTCACAGTAGAATTATCCTTCATCATGTCAATGCCTCACCACATACCATCAGACAAATGACTAACCATTTGGGAATGTTATGTATAGAAATACTGGCTCATCCCCGGCTTGCAGCCGTAACTTCGTACAATATGATTTTTATTTATTATCTTATATGAAAAAAATGTAACCATTTAAACCCTGAATCTTTCATAATAAAACTACTATTTCTTTGTAATTTATTAATAAAAAATTTTAGTAGGTTTCTGGTACCCAGTGTAATTATACATTATCCCACCAGCTCCTAAAAAAATGTCAAATCTATGGAATACCAGATACAAACAGGATAATCTGGCACATATTTAACATTTATTTACGAGCTTACTAAATCTGATTCTGGGATTATTAAGAATATCTGAAATCTGTAGGCTGCAACACATCAATACGGAGATATAGAAAAGAACAAACAAGCTAGCAGGCATGTTATCATAACCATTATTTCTTTCTTCTATTTGGTTTGCATCAGAGTACATATTACATAGTTCTACAGGATATGTTTTAAAAGATTATTAGCTTTTCGCCCGAGGTTTCACCTACGTAGACATAAAATATGTTCCTTCATCTTTATATAATCCCATATAAATATTTATATTGGATTGATTGCATGATCATTTGAGATCTGAATGTTCTTGCTATCAATCCCTATCTCATACACACTTTCAATTTTAGTCCACTGGAACCGGGATTGAAGTCAAGAACAGTACTGACAGTTCTCAATTTTAATCCTGGTCATGTTCTTTATTATAATTCTGGTCCCATGAGTTGTGACCTCGGATCCGTTCTCAACTTTGATAAGTCCTTTTTCAATCGAACTCCCGGTTCCACTTTCAGTTCTACTACCAATCACAATTCTGATTTGTAAGAAATAAAGCAAATGTTAGTTTCAAAATAAAATCTAAGCTATATTACTGGGAGATAGTGTAGCTTTTCATTAGTGAAAAAATTTAAGAATCGGTGCAGTAGTTCAGTTCAATAATACAAATGCAGATGTGGGAACAAGTGCTAAAATAGATTGCATAAATACCTCCACGAAAATATAAATATGTTACCAACTTACATGGCAATCGATCAAATGGTGTTAATCCATTAATCAATATTTATATCAAACTTTTTAGGAGAAAGTAATTAATTTATTGTGCAACAATTAATGAAAATTATTTTTACCCAACTGCAACGAGCGTCCCAGTGGAAGGGATATGTGTTAGCTTTGTATTTATGTTTATACTATATATGTGTGTATATCTGACTGTTTCCTCATAACTATTAAATGAATGAATTGATTTTAGTGAAATATACATTGTTAAATGTATTTAGATAATGCCATTGCCGCAGGATATATTAAAATTATGAATAATCAAAATATGGGATTTTTGGCAGTAAAGTATGTGACTTGAAATTGTTTTCTTCCAGACCTATTGATGGGTGGTATATTGAAATGAAGAGGCAATCTTCTATGATTGCCTCTTAAAACCCTTCTTTTAAGAAATCTTAAAACCTTATATGCAAATACATAAAAGTAATTTGGAATACCGAATAGTTAAATAAAACTCAAATTGTCTAACTGGCCAAAAATTCCATAATGTTCATGTCTTCAAGCTTAGGTAATTATTGTTGTACGTCATTTAACCAGTATGATAATATTTCATACCCTGTGACACAGAGGAATAACCATTTATTACAAGGTATAACATTATTCAGCTATAATGGATTTAAGCACTCATTTATTCACCAACTGCCAAGCATATCCTGTTTTAATTTAAATATGATTTTATAAGGCATTAAATCCATAATAAGAATTAAATTGTTTATGAAGACTTGCAGAAACTAATATGTCATAATCGTGAACTAAAAAGCAAATATTAAAAACAAAAAAAAAGAAACAGGAACTACTGTACTAAAAAATGAACTATGGTCCTTGAAATTAGAAAATTAGCTTATAAACGGAAAAGCAAAAAACAAAATAAGCTTTTTATTAAATTAAATATAAATTAGAAGCAGGCAGGATCCATTATATTTCTTTAGATTTTATGCGCGTTTTCTATTTCTTTAGATTTTTATGCAAATGGGGACTACCTGCTTTGAATTTTTCTTTCATTTGATAAAGAGATTATTATGTACTACATGATAAGTATGTGATTAAGTGCCACAATTCACCATATATTGTTTAAATAAATATTTTTATCTTGGCAAACATATATTTAGCCCCATTTAGTCTTAAGACTATTGTTTTTAGTTTATAAGCTAATTTTGAAATTCTCAGAAGTTATCTAGTTTTCTTATTTACTTTTGTCTTATCATTCATTGTATTTGAAACAGTGTAATCTTTGCTAACTGAAACAAAAAAAGTTTAGTCAGAAAATTTATTACTCTTTTGTAAAAACTTAAACATTACAAATATGATAAAAGTCTATTAATTATTTATAGGTTTTCTGTAAGGCATTTAAAAAGACAAGATGTGACTGAGTTTTTGATAATTTAAAAGATGCAAATTTCACAAAAAATGTTGCAAAATATCAAATTACAATTGAAAACTGTAAAACTTATTTACATCAAAAATTACAAAGCTTAATATCAACAAGTATTTTCTGTCAAACTATTACAAACATAACTGTTACATTTAATGTCTTTAAGTTATATTAACACATAATGAGATGAATACAGCAAGTCAATTACAGATTTGTTATAATCATCGATCTATATAGATAGGGTATAGAATTGTCAAAAACAGGACCCTACAATGGAAGACGCTTTTAATGAATTATCTTCCATTTTTATCAGTGTTGACATAACTGTGTTACAAGACAGTTGTCATTTAAAACGCCTACTTGTGTCTAATATTCATGCAGAAATAGTTCCCAAAATCATGGAAAAATAATGCATGATTGTAGTCAATAATATACCATTTTAGGTCTACAAATAGATATGAATAATATTTCGTGGTGTCTAAATGATAAAACAATCATCAATGTTGTCATGTCGATATAACAATACCAGCTGGAGAACTTAAATTCTATGAAATAAGTTTATGTATAAAAAAATATACTAATGCTTATTATTAAAAAAATTGACCTCGAACAAAGAAATTATTCATTGAAAAAAAAATATTTAAAACAACACAATCTTTTCAATTTCTTCTGAAAGCAGTTAAAATGTGTTTGATTTTAGGTACTATATTCAAATGTATATATAAAAATAAAGAAGTAAATAAAGCTAATATTTTTAACTCAACTACAAACTGAAATGTGAACAATTTTCGGGAAATTATTTAAAGACAAACATACAAACAGCTAAATAGAAATGGATAAGTATGCCATTCATAATAATCAATTTATAAAAGTCATTTAAGAGTAAAAAAGAAAATAACTAATACTTTTTACGTTTACATATATGTGTACTTTGTTAGTTTTCTATTTCTTACTCTTTGCTTAAATTTTTTACTTTGCACAAATTGCATTATCATTGTCTATTAAAGAACCTTACTTAAATACACAAAATTCTTTTTCAAAATTTTACAATACAATCTAATTTAGAATAATTATCCATTAAAATAATATAAATAAAAATACATACAACTTATTTTTAAATACAGACTTTTAATACCCTATCCATAGAATTGAAAACAAATAATAGTTATTGCACATAGTATCATTAAGAACTCGAATAACTTGTGTTATTTTTATGAGAAGACAATCTTTGGCGGTTCATTTTCATGGCTGCTATAATTTGATAGGGCTAATCTATATACATCGATGATTACAATGGGGATCTTGTTAATTTTTTTAAATACTTGCCATTCTTCACTAAAACAACAGTTAAAACTATCAAGGACCTAAAGTTTAAATTGTACTCTGTATTCCATCGACGAACACTTGTATAGATTTCATCTATGATAATCATTACCTTTATTTCTGCCTGAATATGGGCCACGATTATTTCTATTTCTGTCTCTCCAACCATGTGTATGTTTACCATTATGTAAGTTTTTGTCATGATCATTTTTGTTTTTATAATTACCTTTATGTCTTCGATTATTATCATCATTTCGGTAGGGATGGTGTCTATGGGACCAGTTGCCTTGCAAACTAGCCACAATCAAATCATCATTTGAATCAGAGCATGGCCTAGGTGACGGTAGTCCTTTTCTATCGAAATCCTGAAGCTGTTCAGTCATTTCGGCAAACTGCTTTTTAACATTTGTTTGTGCCAGAAAATCAAACGACGGATCTAGTGACGTAGACCGGATGGGCGGAGGTAATAAAGTTGTTTGAGATCGACTTTGTAAATGCAACGTTCTGTGGAAAAGAGCTGTTCCTCTAAATAAATTTATCGCGTATGGTACAGACACCTCATGGCAATAAGTTATGAATGCAAAAGTCCTTTGGCGTCCATCTCTATCCCGTGCTATTCTCACCTTATTCAAAGGTCCTGCCTAAAGCAATAAAGAAAAGTTAAATTGAGTATCCTATTTGTCAAAAAAGAATTAGTGTAATTTTGGCGGGGACATACTTGCATAAACAGTTCGTAAAGCAATTCTTCTGTAACTTGTTCAGACAAATTCCCGCACCACAAAGTTTTTTCATCAGCTTCAATCATTTTGGGCAAGTATTAATATTGTATCTTGATCTTCCATAAGTTATATTTCAAAAAAATCCTGAAAAATCTACAACACTTCTTGAGCCTCGATAAGTGACATGCTGCCCATAGAGTATATTATTATTAAAACTGAATTCCGCCATAGATAATATAATTAAGTAGCAGTGTTGCCATATTGACTAAAACAAATATCGTAGATAGAAGTTTTACAAGTCGCCAGATGTCACCAAATGCTTAAATATTTGTTAATCGGCTTCACTCAAGGATTTTATCTTTAAATTACATTAAGATAAGACAATAATGTCAAATGTAATACAATTTCTGTAGAAGTATTGTCACGTAATTTACTATTAGTTAATTTGAAAGCTTATATTTGAACTTAAATATACCAAACTTATATATGTGAAACTAAAACCTAATGACACGTTTAATTAATAAGCTCTTATATTATTTTGTTTTCATCCAAGTCGTCGTCAGAATTGTTTGGTAGGGACATTGTAGAATGGATTATAGGATAATCACTTTTGTTGAGAAATCTATTTACTAAAAATAGGTCTTAAATGGTAATCATAAAGTTCATTTCATTGGGATAGACTAGAGGCCATACATTAGACGTAGGAGGAACAAGTACACTACCAAAAATCTTGATATTAAGTCACACTTTGATAATAATACTAGTGATTATAATATTGATAGTATTGAATAATACAAAATTTTGAACAATGAATCAAATTATAAAAGTTCCTAAATTATTTTAGTCGCAAAATTGAAGTTCAATGTCGCTTTTCTTGTTAAAATGTCGCTTAATCTAGAAAACTTAGTCGCTAGGTTAAGCGGCAACAGAACATTTTTGTGAAAGAGAAAACAATGCTATCATTACCTTGAAAATGATACAAAAGACAAAATATCAACAAAACTAACTATACTGTCAATTGACACATTTTTTCTCTACATTTTTATCAATGCTTAAATATATTGTAAATTACTTTTTTTTAGTTTCCATAGATTAAATAAATATTGGTTGAATTGCGTTAGAACTTATTTATCTTAAATATGATCAATCAAATTTATGGGAATGAAACTTTGATGTTTTAAAATTATGAAAATACAAAGACGAAATTAATGAAATTAATTAATTCACGAATATTCACTTTTTAAGGAATCTTTCAAATGTTACAGTAGTTTTGTTACCCTTAGAAGTTACACGGAAACGACCATAAAACAGGATAAGAACTTCAACAAACACAAATCGAAAAGTGGCTCAAAACACATTCGAGTACACTAGGTCAGTTCCGGTTGTTCCTCCGTTGCGATCGGTCGCCTTCGGTCCAATCCCCTGGGCCACCCGTTTAGTTTAGTGTGTTACTGCGTGTCAGTGTTCCTTTGAGCCGCGTTCTGTAGTGTCGGGCTCCGCGCGTGTACGAGTGTGTGGGGTGCCGCGCAGTGTAAGCCACGCGGCGGCAGTTAAGCCACGGGTGTCCGTCCCGGCGACAAGCTCCGGCTACCCTGCCGTCTGCACGCCGAGCCTGTACACGGTTTCTGCGCCTAGGGAGCGCTCTCGTAGTTTTCGCACTCCAGGTACCGATCGCTATTCTAGTTATTTCGCGTGTTTTTACGCGCATAAATGGTTTTTCCATTAACTGCGTGATTACGACCGTACGTTGACCAGCAACGGCCCTTGGGTGACGGGCTTCGCTCAGCGTCACGGTTAGCGGTCAAACTCTGTTAGTGATGGTCAATCCATTCCGAATTAAATTCAGTGATGTTGCTTTACATCTTCACGTAACGGGTATAGGTCATTTTGTGAATTTTAAGTTCAGTGATTCAAGGGCATAACGCCCTCAACCGGAACCGTTAGTTTTACAACCGCCTTTCGCGGTTTTTTGCCACCCCCTCCACTACTCGCTTTTTCCAGCGTCGTCTACCTTAATACCTATTATACTCTTTAATAGGTAGTTTTAGTTATTTTGCCTCTTCCCGGGGCAACACATTCACCCGGACGTTGTTATTACGTCGTAGTAACCCGGAAGGGTTCCTGACCTTCGCGCCGTTGGCACTCTATAGTGCCTTCTGACCGCTTAGATGAAGTCTAAAAAGCTTACGGGCTAAAGGCAAGCGCCTTAATGCTTCAGGGGGTTTTTAGTCCGTGAGTGTCGGACACACCCCGTGCGTCCGGGCGCACGGACTGTCCATAATGGATTTTTGCCCTCCTCGCCCTTCGCACGGGCAGAAATAAAAAGAAAACATTCGAGTACAAATGAATAATGAAAAAACCTTTTTATACTATTCATTGATGATGTTAAATTAGCCTGTCGTAAATAAAACATTTAACTCAAGACATTATATTGTAGCAGAATAGAACACCGTAGAACGATCACTTCTAGTACCTGAATGGGTTTTCTCCTGGCAATGGTAAATAAAGGTCTGAAACTAAATTACTGTTCTGAAACTGAAATATAGCTGAGAGTCAATTGCTTAAGTCGTCAATAAATCTTAGAGTTTTTAAATGTCATGTAATATTATTTGATATGTAAAGCTATCTTATGACTGACTCGGCTCCATGTTCGTAGGCTTAATTACCAGAACTCGTAAAGAATGAATTCCCGTTCTAATACAATGAAAATTTTTAAATATAAAATGAAATTGAGAAACAAAAAAATACTGTTGTGTGTACTTATGTACTCATTTAAGAAATTATAATCTTGGGCCTAAATAAATAACATTTTTTTTTGTAAATACAATTATTTTCATCGATATTGATAATGTTTTTATTAGATTATGGCATAATAAATTAATAATACGGTTGTTCTGTGGTTAATGTTTTGATATTAGCATTCTGTGGTAGTAAATGAATGAAAGGTAAACTTTGTTTTTAGTATGTGTTGGATCTTATTTAAACAAATAAAAAAAAACAGTTAATTTTAGGATTATTATCGTCTAAAGCCAACAGATAATTTTACAATGGAAGACTCGAAATACAAACGTATGCAAGATGAGATGTCCAGGTAACCTGTTATTTAGAGATGTGTTTTGCAACCAAATCTTATATGAAATAGTAATTGTAAAATTCTTGCGCTGGTTATTAAGCTGTTATTATTGCACTTTTGTGTAGATATATTTTAATTTTTGTTTTTGGTTCTACTAAAGTGGGTCTTCTAATATTTTATTTCAATAAAATATAGTTTGAGCATGATTATTTATTTTGTGTCTGTATTCAAATTCTGTATAGTCAGTCGTATTGCGAAAGATATTACTACATTTTGAAAACTCTGTATAATACATATTAAAATTATTTTGTATTTTAAAACACCTCTCTTTAAAATATTAACATGTTTCAAAGATAGTTAGATTTGTTAAACTGGTATGGTTTTCTAATATTTCTTGTACAAATATTAAATGAGATATAGTATCATATGTAAAAACAGCAAGAAGTTCCAAACTAGATGTATACTCAATTTTATTATTGTTTTAGGTTTGAAGCAGAGATATCTGGAGTAGATCCTTCAACGGACATTGGATCTAGACCAATTATAGGTGCCAATACTTTTGGCAATGTACAACAGCAACTAGATCGAGCTATTGTCCCACCGCCGCCTCCTGCTTTACTACAGCCATTTGATCCTTCGATAATGACACCAAAAATGATGTTTCCAAATATACCGCCGCCACCACCACCACCTACTATGATGATACCAGCTCAGGTCAATTTACAATATTTTATAACCTTGACTTTCCTTTTTAAATAGTACAAATTAGGTAATGTACATTTATTCAATTCTCATTATAGACATAGGCTGAAACACATACATATTTTAATCACATCGTCAAAAAATACCATTAATTATCAACTTTTTATCTATGCTAATTAGATAAATTAAGTGAATTTTGTGCTATTTTCACAAAGTTGAAATTCATGCACCTCTGTATAATGGTAAATAAATGAAATAAATAAAATTCCTATTGCACTCTATATAAAATGTTATTTCATTTACTTAAGTTTTCATCATCGTAGTAAAAATCTGCCAATAGTTGATAATAATGATGATATTCAATGGTGTTTGAATCTCTATGTGCTGTTTTAATATCATATAACTTTTTATAAAAGTAAAATCACAATTTTGTTGTATGTGATTACTAGTAAGGTTTTCATTTCTTACTTTTCTTTTTACTGCAAAAAATTATAAAGGATGAAAATTAATCTGATATTTATCATAGCGATTATTTAAGTTTACAAGTACCACCACCCTTTTTAGTATCAATACTTCCAAATTCAGATACAACAAATAGTAAAGATTTCACTTATCTCGTTCTTACACTAGCCTCATTTCAATGAACTACACTCGAAGGCAAGAGCACTGTGTGTATGAAATAGATTTTTGAAACCGACAGCAGCATGAATAATTAAAGAAAGCTGGCATCAATTGTCACACGGCACCTGCACCTTGTCACCACATTTTACTATCACTTTTTAATGAAATTAAATACCTTCAATTTGAACAAAGTACATTGCATGTTCATTTTCAATCTTTTATGTGGTAATTGAGCAAAGGCGGATTATCCTTAAGGCAAACTAGGCACGTGCCTAGGGGCGCGAGGGTACAAAGGGGCGCGCAGGCGGAATTGTAAAATAAAAAAATGTAGTAAAATTAATTGTGTATCAAACATGTAGTAAAGCCAAATACAGACATCAAATTTTTACTACTACTACTACTAGTACTAGTTATTCTTAATATAGGGGCGCCGATGAAATGCTTGCCTACGGCGCTCTCAACGTTTAATTCGCCTCTGTAATTGAGTATGCTGTTATGGTTGTATAAGTGCCTACTCCTGAATTATTGATATAATAGTATGTCTTATCTATGAAGAGAAAATTAAATTTACTGTGTATTCCACCAAATAGCTTTCCAAATTTCTATTCAAGGTTTGGTATATTCTTGGTATACACTTGAAATATGTCATAATTTTTTGCGAATTTACACTTTACCGCTCGTTCGGAAGGCAGTTTTTCCCTCAAGAAGAACGAGCAAGAAACTTAAGGGTAGTTCTTTTCTAATTTGTTCATACATAGCCAAAACAAATACGAGACCATTAAGAATGAAACAGCCCGGTAGGAAGTCGAGCCGCTTATGCCCATGGATATTTGTCTTCTAAATATTTAGAAATTGCATACTACCCTTTTTTACTGAGTGATTGTTTAATAACACTCTTAAATTTATATAGGGGTAAATCTTGTATATCTACAGGAACCTTATTGAATAGGCGCACACAGAGCCCTCTAAATGAGTTTGTGATTTTACTTAGTCGACTTACATGTGAAATCAATTTATTTTTATTTCTGGTATTGAGTTTATGTCGACTACTATTTCTTTTAAACATTTCTAATTTTTTTTTTACATATAATAAATTTTCATAAATGAATTGAGATTATATCGTTTTAAGACTCAATCAAAACAATGTCAGAATTATTGCAATTCTTTTCAAAGAAAAATCCATAGAAATTGTTTTTCCAAATAATGATAAAAGGAACATATGAAACTTAAACTTAATATTTATTAAATACAATAAAGTAACATAAAGGAAATAAATCATATCTTCAAGGGTCTATGATTTTCTACTTTTTCGGAATAAGTCAAAAGACATTCATATATTCAGTTAGAAAAAGATAAAAGATAGTATTAAAAAATAAATTGGCAACCACATTGTATCATTTCTCATAATGAGAAAATGTTGAAATGTGAAAATGTTGCATAGAGGGGCAACACAATGCCTTCACTTTATGTTAACACTGAAATTCGCTCCCCATCTAATATGTGTACCACAGGTTATGTATAAAAACTGATTCTTAAGGAGTAAACTCCAAAAACAAAAATTATAAGCCGTCAAAGATTCTATACCAGTCTTTCCCGACGTGGGGCAATTTGATATTTAAGGGGGCAATTGGACTCGACACGACTTTAACCCTTTCGCTTTGGGTTATTCAAATTAATGGTTAAATAAAACGATGTTTGATAATAATTTCATAGTGATTTCTTCCTAAAACTTATCATTTATATTTCTTAAGGGAACAAAATAATTTTTAAAGGTTGAAAATTATGTATGGGGGGGCATAAAAATTTTAGAAATGTTAAGGTGGTGCATGGCCTCAAAAAGTTGGGAAACACTGTTCTATACCATATTTCCTTGCATATAACCATTCTTACTAAAGTTATAATGTAAACCGTCTTCTAAAATGTATTAAAATAATTATTTGCTTTTGGAGTCAGAGCTATAAATGCTTTTGTGCGAAAAAAGTAGAAAATCGAATGAAAATTTCAAATTTTCAATGGTGCTGGTAATCATTCCAGGGTTTCTATTTTTAATTGAAGTCAATCACGTTCAGATGCACAGTGTCATCAGGTTATCAATCAAGTCGGTCAGTTTCGTAAGTTTTTTTAGATTTTTCCAAACTTACCAGAAAGTGGGAAGACATTAACAAGTTAGTGGGAAATGTAAGCTGCTTTTCTATATAACTAATAACTAAAAAATATGTCATTATGCCCAAATTTCTATAAATATAATACAATATAAATAATCTAAATCAACTGAGTGAGAAATAATACACTCTGTATATTACTGAAAAATATAGCTGGTCAAATGGAAAGAACTTAAGAAACTACCAGTGGTTCCAGCATCCAGTACAAGAAGATGAGCATTATGTAAATTACTATAATTGCAGCAGGTAAGGTCATTTTTAGGGTTCTGTACCTATTACTAAGACTCCGCTGTCCGTCCATCCGTCCGTCTGTCACCAGGCTGTATCATGAACTGTGATAGTCAGATAGTTGAAATTTTCATAGACGATGTATTTCTGTTGCCGCTATAACAACAAATACAGTCACACCTAGATAAGTAAGAGTTCAAGGGAGCACCATCTCATTCTCCTTTATAGAGGTTTCTCACTAACCTGAGTTTCTCGCTAATGCAGGTAGCGTTTGTGGGTAACGTTTCTCTCTTATAGAGGTACGCAGCAATAACAAGTCACAGCAAGTACGAATGTAGTAAATATGTAATATGATAAAATTATGTGCATAATAAGCACAACATATATTTTTAATAGTGTGTATATGTTATGTTCATTAGATTTCGACATATAAGTACTTTATAAGGATAAGTATCAAGATACTTACGAAAACAAAACAAAAATTCATGCACTATGTAATTTTATTTTATTTAGAACTTATTTACACTTAAAAAAATCTGTCAATTTTGTTCGGGTTTCTGTTTTTGTATTTTGAATGTTCTTCTCTAACTCATAAATTTTGTCGAATATTGCTTGATCAACAACCGCCGCGTATTCAAAGTGCTGATGGACCGTCTCCAGTGCATTTAAAGCTACCTTCATTGGAATGATCTTTATTTCTGTTTCCGGAATCTGTGCCTCGTCTTCACTGTCATTTCCAGCAATACAGGTGTTCACACAATTCTTAACGATATCTTCGTCGGTTTGTTCTCGGTACACAGGCACACATGTCCATTTGAAAAGAATGCGATAAAATAACGTTATTTCGTTCCAGGAAATAGAATAGGTACAACATTGACGTGAAAACAATACAAAAACAATGGTAGGAAGTTCCACAAAAGTTAAGAATGAGTCATAAAATAGCAGATGTAAAATTTGTAATTTGTTTTGTCATTTGTTACTGTGTGTATCTTTTATGTGTGTATTTATAAATAAATAAAGCTCGACTGTCGCTTATAGAGATAAAGATAAGTAGCAGTCTCACTTACAGAGGTCCATGAGGGAAAAACGACTCTTACAGAGGTTTCTGTTTCTCGCTAAGGGAGCTTTTGGGAGCTTAAAATGACGGGTCCTGGCTATTAATCTCACTTATAGAGTTTTCTCACTTATCCAGTTCTCACTTACCCAGGTTTGACTGTACTAAAAAACATAAAAAATAAAATAAATATTCAAGGGGGCTTCCATACAATAAACGTGATTTTTTTGCTCGTTTTGGCTCGATATTGATAACGGCAACAGGTAGATGCTTGAAATATTCACAGAATATTTAGTTATATACTTACTTTAAAAATAAATAATTAAATATAAATTAAATTGGTATTTAAGTGGGGCTCCCATACAACAAACATGATTTTTTTGCTCGTTTTCGCTCGATATTGATAACGGCAACAGGTAGATGCCTGTTCAGTCACCATTTACAGGATTGGTTCATATTTAATACTTCATTAGTATTTAGTGATTAAAAAACTTTGTAAATAAATAACTTTGATAAAAGAACTTTTGCAAGACTGCTGCGAGGCTAGTGTAGGTATTTCAGTTATATTATATAATAAATGATATGTGTTAATATAAAATAAAGGATTACTGAAATGATAAAGAGACCTTTGTTTTAAATTTATACTCCTCCAGCCTTCCACATTGTAATGTTATGGATTTCATTATGGGGTTCTATGAAAAGTCAGACTGCGGAACATTTGTAGTGGTATATGA
Organism: Eumeta japonica; assembly: GCA_005406025.1. Taxonomy (NCBI): domain Eukaryota; kingdom Metazoa; phylum Arthropoda; class Insecta; order Lepidoptera; family Psychidae; genus Eumeta; species Eumeta japonica. The sequence continues at coordinate 1,087,160 of BGZK01000001.1, forward strand.
AATCCATACAACAATATATATGTGAAAGTAGGAAATCTAATAAATTTTAAAGCATGTGGTCAAGAACCGTATTTATTAAAGATTATTTTTAATAAATATGGTTCTTGAAGATTTATTAACTGGACAGTGGGTTAAGTTTAGATGAAGAAGTTATTAAGTGTATGAGGTTTTAAAGTATTTGTTTTTTTAAACGTACAATCATGCATTTAAATTAAGAACTATCTATTGTTTTGATTGAATATCAGTTGAAAAATAAATCAGTATTGTTTTACAAGATTTCTTGCTTTGTTGTAGATTGGCTGTCAATATTATTTACACAATTTAATATCTTATATACAGTTGAAAAATATCTGAAATGATCTAGAGATCTATTTTTGCAGGATGCAATTTAATTTAAAAGATTCCAATTTGGTTAAGCTCTTTCGGAGAAATTTGTAAATGAATGATAAAAAAGTAAATATTGCAAATATTGAACTTCGACCTTTTTCGAAACTGATTAAAGATGGAATTTTGATAAATATTTTATATGGCGCATGTAATGATGTCATTGTTTCCCTGTACTCACTCTAATTGGCCTCAATTTTTTTCAAGTTCCAAAATATTTTAATTATCTTGTATGTATCTAAAAAAATAATGCCATGTTTTTATTTCTAAGTGAAATACAGTCATAAAAGAAATAGTCAAAGTATTAAACTGAATAGTATTCTAGTATAAAAATTTTTCGTCTGTAATTTGTAAATTGATTTTAAATCACAAACAATTTTGTTTTTTTTGTTCTACCGCTTTGATCGCCATTTAAGTCAATCCTTTCATTAGGCCAGTTTTACCAGGCCCAGCCCTAATGCCACCCCCACCACCAAAACAGCCCCAACCGGTAGTACTTTCTGCTGCTCCAAAGATATATAGAAAACCTACGGAGAGTGAAGAAAAGAAGGAGAAAGAAAAGGTTGAATTATTAAGTATAAATAATAATAATTACCTATGAATCCAATTATTTTAGTTACACAATGAAATAATTATTTTTATAAATTAAAAGTATTCTTCAAAATACCCATTTTTAACAGTATGAGATAATTGTTAACACTTTTTTTTTATTTTATGGTTTTTATGTGGTGATGCACGTCCAAACACCAACTCTGCATAAACAAATTCGTAATGTTAGAAAAAGGAACTTCTGTCAGTACCAAAGCTGGAGCCTATGCCGACACCTGTTGAGCCCACACCTCCACCTCCACCTCCACCTGTAGCCGTAATTGAGACTGCTCCCAAAACCAAAAAGGAAAAAAAGAATAGAAAGGTAAAATACAATACATTAAAGTAATGAGATTTATGTTTGCTTGTTTTTCATGTTTTTATGTAATGATTAACATACAAGGCAGACTATGATATATTTCTGAATATTTTTCAGAAATACTTCTATTTTTAAAGTTCAAAGGCCATAGGTAATTTGTGTTTTAATTATCAATCTTCTGCTGTAATGAAAATGTTCTTCTCAATTATCAGTCGACTGCTCTAATGAAATGTTCTTCTTAATATGACACATTGTAGGTAGTACGCACAGCTGGTGGACAGATATGGGAAGATGTCACTCTATTGGACTGGCCAGATGATGATTTTCGCATGTTTTGTGGAGATCTTGGAAACGATGTCACTGATGAGTTATTGGTGAGCTAAAATACATTTCTTTGTAGTAACTATACATACAATATTTATCACTGTTAACCACAATGACCATCTGTGTTACATTTTTATTAAAATAATAAATTTACAATTATTTTTCTCTTTTATGTTGTCTACATTGTTTCCAAACCTTAAATATGTTACAATTTCAATGTTACAGGTGAGGACATTCAGCAAGTACAGTTCATTTCAAAAAGCTAAAGTTATAAGGGACAAACGTACAAACAAAAGCAAAGGCTTTGGCTTTGTGAGCTTCAAGGACCCGGGTGACTTCATTAAAGCTATGAAGGAAATGGATGGTGAGTTGCAGTAATGAAAGAGTTTCATAAACTAATTGTATGACTGAATAAATGAGTCAAATCCTTTGAAGTGAATTTGTATAGAGAGGCGGCTGAATATGCACACTAAAACGTAATGTATATTCAATTGACACGGATTGTCATTAAATCTTTTATTAATGACATTCCATTTCACAAGTTTCATTTTGCAATAGGGAGAGGGCCAAACTAGTCAGAACCACCAATAGGTTCTTATTTATACAGATAAAACTAACTAATATTTTTTTTTTTCATGTTTAATTCATGAATATTTCCTTAAAGGTTAGGGCAGAGACCACAGATCTCAACATTGTATGATTTTTTCATTCAGCCCATGCTTCACGGAAAACTGGCAATCATTTATATAAGCTGGTTTCGGTGCTTGAAATGTGGAAAATAATTATGCAGGCGAAATTGGTGGTAAATTAAAGAAAATACACCACTAATTTCGTCTGCATAATATTTTCTGGAGCATCCCTTATTACATCCTTCATTACACACATTCTTTATAAAGATTTCTTTCGTGAGTGTGCTTTTATTAATTCCTTCCTAATGGCTTCTTGTTCTTATTTCATATTTCAAAGACACTACATATACTATCCAGAGATTACATCTCCACTGGTTTGATTTTACTTTTTTGTTTCTTCTGCAACACTCAATTTTCACTGCATAGATTAGAATTCCATTATCAATAGTTGATATGTTTCTCGTGAAACAATTTTTCCATTGTGTTCACTGTTATTTGTAAACAAGCTACCTAAATAGATAAACATTTTTACTTATTGAATTCTCTAATCTTCTATATGTATAGGTAATGCATTTCGTTATACTTTCACATTTTTCTAACTCAATGACCTTAATCTTGCTGTCATTTACTTTCATACTTCTTTTCTCAACAGAGTCTTTCATTTTGCTTAGCTGATCTCCTGCAACTCACATGGTAATGATGCAAGGATTCCTTGGTTGTTGATATTAGAGAAGACATTAAACTGATAGTTCACCCAGTCCCTCCATAACCTTGGGAACAAACTTCTTGTGGTCGAAGCAAACAATTGATTAGTTTAACCATAGACTTTGTTTGTTAACTTTTAAAATTCGTTAAAATTTGATGTTGGCAAACTTATTAATGTTATAATATTTTCGATAAATTCGAAAGGCTAATTTTTGTTTTTACTAAAGTATTATATGTCTGCATAAACAATATTACTTTCTGACTAATAACATTTTTGGTCAGGTCGTTATGTTGGCAGCCGCCCCATAAAGCTAAGGAAGAGCACGTGGAGAAATCGAGCTTTAGACATAGTCCGGAAGAAAGAGAAGGAAAAAGCAGCATTGCTGTCTTTGCTCATGAGTGGCAATAAGAGCTGACAGTGACTTTTGCTTTATTTTAATTTTATGATAATTTTGAAATAGAGGTACCAACTGACAGAAAACTAAAATAAAGTGCTTCATTTAGAATATTAGTAAATTATGTTATTTCATGCATCATAATTAATCATCATTAGAATAAAAAATAATCAATGAATCCAATATGTTTATGCAAAATTTATTTATATGAACAAAAATGATATTATTGAATTATATGACCGGATGAAAGGTTTAGTTCAAAACATTTAATTGTATTTTTTGCAATACATAATTGTCAGTGTACCTCTTGAAGTGTTGGTTAAAAATTATAATGTGAGTCAAATAAAAAGCTTGCAATAAAAAATACATTGGAAAGTATTCAATAAAAAAATTGTTTTTATTATGTAATGTTTTATTATTAAAATATTTTACTTAAAACTATCATTTGGTATAAAAAATTTTCATAATTGCATCTTATGAACTGTAGAAAAATTTAAATCTTGATAGTTCGAAAATATATTGTTCCATTAATAAGAAGACTATATAGAGAACATTATTCTTTTGTCTATAGAACTCTAATTGAATGAATAGTTAAAAAAATTATTAAATGACAACAATGCACACAACACAGAGGACTGTATGATCCAAAATCAGTTGAGCGAGAGCTAAGTTATATAAATGTAATTTTTCCATGAAAATTCATCCAACAATAATGAAGCAGTTAAATGATTTATTATTACCCAGGCATTAAAAATGAAGATTATGGACGTGACTAAAACCACTACAAGTCGAATCGACAATGATAAATTTTTATCATCACAACTAAAATTCTCGCTGCAGCGTCCGCGAGTAGTCATGTATTGGGAACAGTGATATATGCCACTTAATTACCTGAGTGTAAATACGCTTGGCGTGACTAAACCTTCATTTTATATACCACGTTTCATATACCACTTGCAAACGACTTCTATTGAATGTATTATATATTATTTTTCCTTGGTGTATAAATGGGTCGAGCATTTCCTAAGTTCTGCATGTATTCAGCTTCGGGTAACTGCAGTTTCATAACCTATTCATGGAGACGGTCTGCGGATGACGTCTTTGCGTCCGGAGGCGGATCAGCGGCCGTGGGCGGTTGCGGGGCGGATCCCCGGTGGCTGCGGCGGCGTACTGTGCGTCGAGGCAGCAGCGCGCATCGCCCTCGGCCAGCCCGCTGGTGTATGGGCAGAACGGTGCTGCGAAATCGTCTACACAGTACGCCCCTGACGCTGTAAAAAGAAAATTAATTTATGAACATATATACATTAAATTCGAGTCTAATTTACTACATATTTTTATTCTAAATAATTAATTAAAATTCAGTTATTATCTAATGGTTAGCACGTCTTCAGCAACAGAGGTAACTCGATTTGGCGCATTTTCGAACTCTCAATCCTGCATTGAATAATTCTTTGAAGGCATGCGCAGATTGGAATAATGTAAGGATGAAAGAAAATAATCCATTGAAATCTGCCATTCGAAGGATTAATGGCATTGCCATGAGACTGAGTTCCCAACTAACTTGGATAATGTGGGTCCGATCTAATTAAAAAAACTCACTTTACATAGGTCAGATTTATAATTTCGACAGATAATTTCATATAAGTAAGTTCAGAAAATGATAACACTACATATTTTTCATTAATTATGACTCGACAAATGGTTTGTCATTTTTTTTTATAACAATTATCTAACCGCAATTCCTAATTTGGTTTATATATACATGTATATGTTAAATTTATATGAACAGTATGAGAAGAAAGAATCGTGTACTAACGTAAAAGGTGTGGGTTGTCCCAAGGGCACTGGTAGCGCGGAGACGCGCGACGGCGACACTCGCACCGAGCACCGCCGGCCGCACGGCATGGCCATCCGCCGGCTGAACAGGCTCTCGGCCTGGTAGCACACCGACCAAATGTGGCTGCACAGGGCCTCGTCTATACATAATATTTGCAGACGTTATTTTTATAGTTTGTTAATAATATTCCACAATTATTTTTTTTTCCATCTGTACTATATTCCATTTATTATATTCTGTCCAAACGCTCGTGACACGCTGAGTTATAAACCAAGGGAATGAGAAAATGAATATTGCGTGCTCCCTTACACTTGCAAGCCTTTATAGTATAATGATGTTACCATTTCCTTATCGATCCTTTTTATCCTTGGAATGAAAAAATGCATATAATGTTTAAAACTAGAATCATTGTAACTTCTTAAACATTAATAGAATCATACAAATTGTAGCGTATTGACCTTTTGACAGTAAAATTAACATTTAGCAAACGTGCTCTTAGAGCCATCATCGTTTTATATGAACAAAGCTAGTGGTGTAAAATGATAAAATAAATATTGTCGATTTTTATTTTATTGTCGAAAAAGTAACAGTTTAAAAACCGTAACGCAGGCAACATTTACCCTGCAATCATGTTATCCGCTATTTAATGATATCTCCTATAGTTACCATGTAAAATAAATAGATCTCTTTCATCTTGGTCTATTTCATATACCAACTTGATGTTCTCTCGTCGTAAGGGGGCATCCATAAATTATAAAGTTTTTGATCCCCCCCGGTCTTTGTCACAGGTGGTCACACGTAAATGAAAACAGTGGTTTTACAATTTTTTTTTTGTTCAAAATACTTTAAATATTGGACAAAACAAAAGGCATAAACCTTTTCTCGTTTTCGTATTTCGGATTTGACGTCACAAAGCTTTTGACCTGTTGCTTGTCGCGCATTGTCACATTTCGTTGACAAAACGTGTGACGTAATTTATGGATGGCCTCTAAAGTTGAAAACATTGGTTTAACCCAGGTATGGGCAACCTTTGACATGTTGTGGGCCAAACTTTAGCATGCAAATAAGATCACGGGCCGCGTTCAAAAGTAGTGTTCATATTTTTTAGCGATTGATATCAGATATGAAATAATACTATAATATTATAATACAATTTAATAAAATAACAAAATGAAATGAAAAAAATAGGTACAATATTATAATTAAATTGTAAAATTTGGAATTACTACAAACTACGAAAGTTAAATAGCGACACCGAAATCAATGAGACACTTGATCTTGGATTGGGGAAAGTAATCCATCGATGTTTGGATTAATTCCACTGATACAAAGACGTACGGAATTTTCCAAATTATCTTCAGTCAACCTTGAACGATGTTTTGATTTATTAACTTTCATCATTGAAAAGAACTGTTCGCGTTTGTAAGCACTGCCAAACGCACAAATTAATCGTCCTGCGAATGTTCTAAGCTGCGAGAAATGGTCTTCAAGGTATTTTTTGTAGAAATCGCACAACTCCACGTCCTCAAATTTAGATTTTAGGAGTGACATCTTGAATCTCGATCAACTCCATTTGTAAGGGTATTGGAGCATTTACTTTTTGTTGGAGTAGCAAATAAATTGAAACAATCTTCCATGTTTTTGAAATCGCTAAATCTGTTCGAAAATTGCTCCGACAGTAACTTGAGTTCTTCAGCGTATTGAGCATAAGCAATATTTTCATACGCAAAGAGCGTGGTGAAATGGTAACTGTTACCTGACAGCATCTGTGCCTCCCACATGCGGATTTTGTTCTGAAACGCTTTCAAATGGCTGTACAAATAATTTACTAACTGTCCTTGTTTTTGAAGTTTCAAATTTAAATACATTCAAATAGCCTGTAAGGTCGACCAGAAATTCACATATCCATTTTGGGTCACTCAATTCAGATAGTGGTTTATTCTTTATTTTCATAAAATCTGCTATCTCATTTCTAAGCTCGTAAAACCGTTTCAGTATTTTCCCTTTGCTTAGCCATCTGACTTCACAATAATATGTCATGTCGTCATATTCAGCTGATATTTCATCCAAAAACGTCTTGAACTGACGATGGTTAAACCCTCGGGATCGAATAAAATTAATGGTTTTTACTACCACATTCATAACATTCTAAAGGCGGATGGACTTAGAACACAAATTCTATTGGTGGATAATGCAATGAAGGACTATCAAATAATCTTTTTGCACATTTAATTTAGATGCTTTTTATTCAAAATTCCGGTGAAACCTTTACGTAAGCCGACCACAGAAGGTACACCATTTGTGCATACTCCCAACTAATTTTAACCATGGCGAGCCAAAATTTGTGAATACCTTTTGTACTTCATTAGAAATATCATCTCCTGTGGTGGTTCCTGTTAGCGACTGTACAGCAAGCAATTCCTCAGTAACAGTGAACTCTTTATCAACACCTCGAATAAATATAGCCAGTTGAGCTTTGTCAGGCAAATTAGTGCTCTCGTCTAATGCAATGGAAAATTATGAAAAACCAGCCATACGGTCAGTCAATGTTGTTGTTATATCATTAGCCATCATTTCTATACGTTGGACAAAAGTTCGACTTGACAAACTAATTTTTTCAAATTCATTTTTCTTTTTAGGACACAAAACACTGCAAACTTTTATCATACACTCCTTCATAAATTCTCCTTTGACGAATGGTTTTAATGACTTTGCCAATTTAGAAATACCTATAAAACTAGTTTTCACTACATCATCAAGTTGTTCTTTGTTTATGAAACATTTGATACTGTTTTTCCAAATTTGCGATAAGGTTCTGGATTAAGTCTTTTCTTATTTGTCCTGTCAGTGAGTGCAGCATAAGATGCTTAGTTGAATAATGCCTCTTTATATCGTATTCTTTCATCACTGAAATAGATTCATCACACAGCAAACAAATAGGTTTACCATTGTGCAAGATAAAAAAGAATTCTTTAGTCTATTTTTGTTGAAACTAGCGACCCTCTGCATCTACTTTTCGTTTCTTTCCACCAGACATCATTTTCATTTACTTTTCGTTCGATAAACTTAATAACAAAATATAATTAATAGGCACTCAAGATGCGCACAAAGTCATAAAGCAAATTGACGGCACTAGCAGTTCGCTAGGATATCGCTTGTCGAAGTTATCACCTCGGTAGCTCAAATAGAACTGAACCAAAGTTCGGGCCATCCACCCGCTTATATAAGCAAAATGAAGGAATGATCTAGAATCGTCTAGTGCAGAACAATTGAGAAGCAATAATCTTTTGTTGCGCCATCAGTGAAGCGGTAAACATTAAAGGCATGCCGCCTCTCTTTGATGATCACCTCTACTCGGCTTGCAAGCTCACTAGCCTTGCTCGCGGCCGGATCAAATCTTACAGCGGGCCGGTTGTTACCCACATATGGTTTAACCTATAAATTCGCCTTTTGCAAAACTTTTCTCATACAGGGGAAGACAAAATTAAAAATTCGCGGCATAACAATAGGAGGTATGTGATTCACAAATATAATTTTATTCAAAATTTGCCACCGAGAGCTATTTTTTGGGCGGTTGGTGTCATATTACGTTACCATTTGTAGTAAAACTTAGATAACCATATGAAAAAATTATTTAAGTTTTTATAAAATGTTGCATAATTTGATCGATATCATGCATATTACTCGACAAGTATGACAGCATCACTATAGTATGTAGTAATTTGATGTGAAACATCTATCGACTTTGACGGCGACCGTGAAGGCAAACGGTATGACGGTCTAATCCGTCGCTCTCTACTACCTTGTATGCGCGAGGCACATGTACTATATACATCATTGCTTATCCGTGTGTTTTGTATTTTTATTCTGAATATTATACTATTCTAACGATAATAATAACAATGTCTTTAATAACAGAATTTTATATTTTTATTTGTTTTACCTAACATTTATTTATAAGTTTTTTATTTATTAATTACAAAATTTATTCACTGATCGTCAATTTTGACGTCTCTCATCTGCCCTCGTATGTTGTGATAATCATAACCGAACATAAAATAACGTAATGAAAAAAGCACATAACACCGAACTTATAAATATTACATAACTACAAGGAATTAATAAAATTTGTAAGTTAAGTACAAGAATATCGTAAATATAACTGTTCAATTACAAGTACACAAAAAACATATTAAAATTAGACATTACAGAAAAAAATTAAATGTATTTTACATTTGAAAAAACTTCTATTTTTTTATAATCTTCTTATAAACTTGTTTTTTTTTTAATTTTGATATTCCTCATATTAAGAGAACAACACTTGTTGAATGATCAAATCATCTTTGACTTATAAAGCGGTCTCATATTTTCGACAAGCGCTCTGACAATACTAAGAAAGTTAGATGGAGTCGTATACATAATAATACTAAAAATATGACGTCATAAGCGGCAGATTTTTTTTCGACATTGACTTTCAGAGTATAAACGAATTTCATCTATCTAGTGCTGGGCTTAAATACTTTACAATTTCATAGTGACTTACGAATTTATTTTAGGTTCGTATAATGTAAAGAATTAATTTCAGATCTCTTTTACTGTAGTTGTATTTGTTAAAAATCAATAACGGGAATTTATAAAAAATAATTTATAGGTAGACCCATGTTACAGTCAACTTAGCTATAATACGAAAAATGGGCCGGCTCGTCTGATGAATTACCAGAGTCCCACATGATACAGACGTGAAGTAACAGGTTCCGCTGTTGCTTTTTATCCAGCGAGTGAAAGTTATGGTAGCTCCCTCCCCCTCCATTACCCCGGCTCATCCTTCCATCATCGCACTCCCCTTTCCATTCCCCTACTTCCGCATTCATCGCCTCACTTCTTCCTGCACCAGTCCAATCTTTCCTCCATCAGTTCGCACTTTCATTCATCAGTTCAGTCTTCCCTCCATTAGATATATTAGATTTCCTATTCCTACTCAAGAGGCCGGTAACACACTGGTGATTCCTCTGGGTTTGTGTATACATGGGCGGTGGTGATCATCTACTCTCTGTTGGCTCGCCTGCTCGTTTGTCCTACGACTATGCTGTAAAAAAATCAATTCTCACGTAGAATTTATAAAATTCACTTAATCGAATCGAAAATTTCTAAATCAATTCCCCGGTAACCTAAAAGCTATTAAAGTAATTGAATTATAATATATAAAAAAAGTAAAGCAACGGTCACATTACTATTGTTGGATATATCCAAACTTGCTTTTGTGAGTATATAATAAAATCGATGATTTGCACTGAAGAAAGTGGATTTTTTTCACGATATTATGATGTTTCTAGGATTAAATCTGAGGTTAATTTATGTATTAGTAAAACCATTTGATTCATTACAATCATATACGTTATTATTTTTGTTCTTTAATTACGTGAAAATAAAGAATGAACAAAAAAACTAAAAAGGGTAATTTGTCTGGTATATCCGACACTGGCCTCTATGTCATAACTTTGTTTGTCGGATAAATCGGACACGACAGTCAAAGGGTTAAACGTGAACTAGACCTATTAATTACAATTATAATGTAATTAATTCTAGTTCTGGCTACAGAATTCAAATTTACGGTGGAAATCATTGTTGCAAGGTCGCGTGGTTTATTAAAATGAATATCATGAAGTTTTTGAAGATCTTTAATTTCACACTAGAACGTTAAGACATTATAAATCACATGACGAGCTTGTTGATGAATTTCCTCACCAATGTTGATAATGTTGTTTATCAAGAATGCATGCTAAATGTAAGTGTACACACAAATGATAACATCTTTACGCCCAACTGCAATACACGTCTTGTCACAATATATCGATTACTCATTTGTATGTGTACGCACAACCCTAATGACTGACTGCACTGACGTGATTTACGACTGCGCGTGTCACGAGCGTTTGGCATTTTTTTCAGCGAACATCAACGTGTGGCACATATTTCGACAGTTCTTTTAAGAGCACTTTAAGGTTTTTAAGCAATTTTTCTGATTACGTGAAGACTTTCTGAAATAATCGCTTCGAAATTGCAGAAATTGTATGCCCCCTTTATTTTCTAAACGGTATATACAAAAAATATGGAAAAAAATAACGAAGGCAACGCTTAATAAATATTTTCAATGAATATGATTTTGAACATGATCCGATACACTGTTATTGTGTTATTGTCGAAAAACTACGTTTCTCAACAAAAGGACGTAAGTGCCATGAAGTTACGCTCTTTTGGTGATGGACTTTAGTGACACTAGTTTAATAGTAATAGTCGACATACCTACTTATTTTTTCTAGTTATAGGCGACTAAAGTGCTTATAACTATTCCGCGCGAGAAACGTGTAAAAGTGTAACAATGTACTTTTTTCATCTGTAGTGCATTTCCTTGTAATAGTGGCTTCGGAACCCTATAATGAGCATAATCCGACATGCTCTTGGTCCGTTTTTCACCTTTGGCTACGAAATTCTAAAAGTAGCGCAGGAGCTTTATCGCGCTTTGCCGTACAGAAGAGTCGAAATGTTAACGCCATTCACCCGGCGACAGTTAGTTTGATAAAAGCAATTTTTAAAAATAGAACCTCAATTTTATTTCAGACTATAAGTCGTGGCTGAGTCATCGTGCGCATGGGATTTATTTTTAAAATTCATATATTTTTCTTGACTTTGATGAAATAATCGCTATACAAGCGACGATCCTATGAAAACTCATCGAGTATTTATGGTAATGGACATGTTCAAATAGTAGCGGACCCAGGACGTCCGCTAGTGATGGACGGACTCCTCCAGTTTTGGGCTGGGTTTTTGTCTCACTATTGCGATCGAATTAGAACCAGTCCTGTCTGAACCCCTGCTGTTTGACCTCCCCTGACTCTTAGGCTGAATCCGCACTTGTGTCCAAATAGATAAACAGACGAATAAACATTTGAAAAATAGACTTATTGTATTCTTTTACATTCCTTAGATCACGCGTAATCAGTTTTTAATAACTATTTTTAATTTACAAACATGGTAGGTAGGTTCTACAGCTGTATATTATATGCATAGAAAGCTATTGTACTTTTAATTAAATCACCATCATCAAACTACATGCAGCAATTTTTTTCGACGTGATAACGTCTTATAAATCGATGACGCCGGCTGCACGCACGATAAAACATGACTCATTGTCGTGTTCCGCCTGAGCCGAGCGCGCGAGCGAGAGCGCGGAACAATAGAGAGACACGATCGGCCTAAGCGTTAAGCTTGTAACGCGTCTATCTCTTTACTGTATAATTTAAGTGGAAAAATATTTGAATTAACGAGTGCAAATGAACGTTAATTTATCGAAAACATTGTCATTTTCAATTAACTCCCTCTTTACATTATACAAAATAACGATAATTTAGTGATCATAATTCTATTCAATTAATAAAAGAATGCAATTTTTCTTATGACATTATCACGTAAAATTATCGTCCGTAAACCGACTTTACAGTCAACCATTTTTTTCTTTTTTGAGTGTTTAATAGATCCGTTTCTGATCGGCTTCATCGAATGTAATTTTTTATAGCTACTTACTCGATTAATATTTTTATATTACTTTTATATCACACACGTTCTGTTTTTTTATTATATGTATTTATGTTATATGTTTCCTTTTCAATCCTCCATAAGTAGAAAATTTGGAATGAATACGTATCTTCTCTATGGCCGGTTGTAGCGAATAAAAATTAAATAAAATGTTAAAAGGTAAAAAACAAGTATGCAGGGGCTTGCAAGCGGTTATTTGTGCGGATGCTTAGGTGAGTTCTTTGTTTATTTTCAATCCTTTACCTACTCATAGTTATATTTGCGATATAATATTCACAAAATTTACAATATCCGATATAGGAACGCGGAACCGGCGCGTAACGGAAATCGAAGAAATCAAAAACAAATATAGGTCTTGGATTTAGCACGACTTGTATAGTAGATATTCAGGTATTATTCAAGTATCAGCATGCATAGGAACGACTACTGACTGGGGGTGTCCTCGCAGTAGGGCTGGCTGCGTCCGCCGTTGAGGCAGAAGTCGGCGTGGCCGAGGCTGGCGGCGTTGCCGTACCGGCCGGCGTTGGTGTGCAGCACGTGCACGGCGCGCGCGTCGCCCGCGTCCAGCCGCAGCGCCGGCGCCGACCGGATCAGGGGCTTCGCGGGGTCTAGGCCTGCAATCGCAAAAATAGAACATGTTGCAAGTTCTAAAAAAGCATTCCTTTCTTTTTGACTTGCCCTACAACGGATTTTCATCTCTCAGTTTATCTTCTTTCGGCAGTCCCATCGACCGGCTCTAGAATATTATTGTAATTATTCTCGTCTTACCTGAACGCGAAATTCCGCGTATCTATCATTTTATTGAATTGAAAGTAGACTGTCTCAATGTCAACGTTCTTATTAATAAATCGCACTTAAGTGCTCCTTCTATCTTGAGACTGGAAAGGGCAAGACAGTTATACTCTTTCGCTATAGAAAATAATACATGTCTCGCTCCCACGTTACTTCTTGGAGTGGCGCATGATTTGAGTAAGGTTTGATGAAACAGACCGTATTCACATAATGTAGCTTTTTGATGTCAGCGAAGGGCGGCGCATTGATTAATTACTACCGTTTTGTGGTGCTGGGTTTTAAAGGTTAGGTATTCGGCGGATATTTGCAATTTTTCATATTCTTATTTTACAGATATTAATTCCATAAAAAAGATTGTCGAGTTCTTTTTAGTTGTAAAATGTCCAATTCTATTAAAATAGCAAAATTTAAAATATACACCATACAAAACTGCAAAAAAATTAGTGATGGATTTTTTGTCACATCCATAGGCGAGAATAATATTATGTGTTTCAATATGATTTTATTATTTATTCGTGAATTATAAGATTTATATATTTCATTCAAAATCGGCCAGTGGTCATTTATTATTAATCTACCAATAGTTCATTTAGTTAAACAATGGGACATTAGACATACAAGAAAATTTCTGTTTTGCTTGTACATCTCTTGTACATCTTGCTCCGATGAGTTGAGAATAAATAAAGTAACAAAAATGTATTGCAGCAAAACAATGAAAAAAAAAAGTAAAAATTCGACTGCGTAAAAGTGAACCAAAAAGATGTAATGAAGACTATGTAAAAAAAATCATCCAATCAAATACGATGAGTTTTTGCAATTGAACGCATATATTTAGCAAAATTCGCTACAGAAATAAATCACGAATTTCCTGTCTCCGATTGACAATTGATGCATTAACAGTTCAATTAACAATTTTATTGCACCGAAAATAACGAAACCTGATAAATTCTCTCATTGAAAGCTAGGTACTATCGACACTTCTTGAATACTGTATTAAATGCGTGTTACCTTTTTCGTTTCGAATCTTACAAGTATTATAATAGCCATTAGCCGTGACTTTTCACGATAGTCTGTGTATGGTTTTATTGTTTAAAAGCTTAGACAAACATATTTAATACTTTCTAGTTAGTTTTAATTTTTATATAATCTACATTATGACTATTATATTATTTCTATTAGTTTAACACTGGATTTAATTTGTGTTCTATATGAATGCAACGCAGCTCTGAAAAAGTTGCAGCGCTAGAAGAAAATAATTCTAGTTGTTTAAAATATTCAGAATTGTCCGTTAAATCTTAAACATTAATATATGACACATAAAATAAACTAAACATTTTTATTCCGTTCGGTTTGAAGTTTACGGACCAAAATTTCATCTTCGAAGCGTAAACGAAGCTTGGCAAACTTCCTTTGATTTTAAGTCAAAGTAAAAAAATCTTTATTATGATTACTTTATCGTTTACGAATCAAAATAATTTATTAACGCCGATCGACCATAGACGTAACTCACCGATTATTCTATTCAGTCTAAATGTTAAATAATTGGCAATGATGCCGCACAGATGGGCGCCGAGGGAGTGGCCCACGCACGTCAGCCTGTCGGGCCGCAAGCCGGCCCTGCGGAGCGTCGCCAGCGCGTCGGCGGCGCACCGCGCCACCGGCCGGAGGTTGTGCACCGCGGCCACGTAGCAAGGCGGCTGGCAGAGGGCGCCCCAGTCCAGCATTATGACGTTGTAGCTGCCGTGGCGGATGTATGCTAAAAATAAAATGCATACGTATTACTTATGTATTTGTAGAAGATAATAAGTGCAGTATATACATTACTCTCTAAACAGGATTAAGTTTTATAATTCCGTTTTCTAAAACCCTGCATCAAAGACATGCGAACAGGTAAAATATAGTTTGAAAAAACTATGGGTGGGTGGATATGTTTTTTGTGTGTGTGTGTGTGTGTGAGTGTGTAATAGGCTGATTCAAATGAAGTGTATTTCCAAATAATTAATTTTCAGATTTATAATTTTATAGCTGCAAAACCAATGACAGTTTTTTTTTTTATTGTTAATGATAAATAACGTTCCGGTTATGACTGTTTTTATAGATATAGACATACATGTAATATAGTTATTTGACAATAACTTTAATAATTTTTCTTGAACTTGGGGGGAAAAAAGTGTAATTGTACTATAAATTTAACATTTGATTTTAATAACTATTGAGCGAGTAGGTTTATCGAACAATAATAAGGGAACATATTTGTAGTGTTCAATTCCCTGCAAGAATATGTTTTGTTCAAATCTGTCCAATAAAATTAATGAAAAAGAAAGATAACGGCGGAAGGGACGATATCACCCTGTGAATGATAGCACGGTTGATAGCACGTCAGTCTTACTGGACGGCGAATCGCTAAGCGAATGCAAGGTCATTAAATAGTTTACTTTGGGTGTTTCGACTATTTCAACCAGTTTCGAATAAAGAGGTACGCTAAAGAATAATGCACGTCCACTCTTAGGTAGCGCGGCTTGTATTTAAATTAAAATTTACTTGAAACTTTTGTGGCATTAAACATGAAAATATAAAAATACATGGATTTATTCATTAAATATTTTCTTATTCATTCAATTAATGAAATGTAGACACACAAAAACGTATTAGTATATCGGAAGTAACAGCGTCTTTTGTTTTAGTTTAATAACACTTAACAAACGTCATTGATTATCGGTTTCTTCAAAGCGACTCTAGTCAGTATCGTGCAGGTGTTTAAAGGGACACTGCTACGTCATGCACTCCACAATGTTTTTATTTATGATAAAGGAGCTTGCGGGTCGGGGGTTGCATACTAACGACCGGGACCTACAGCTTAAATCAACCGAAATTGAAAACATATCGCTCGATCCGCCCTCCGGTTAGAATCGAACTCCGGACCTCCTAATTCGAGAGCGACGTTTTTAACTATTGAGCCAGCAGCGCTCTCACTGTTGCCACATTATGGTATCGGGTGTGAAATAAAAGCGAAAGTTATATCTATTATTGTTTACTCGAACGGGCCTGAAAATATCTTGCATATTATTTTTTCATGTTCCATATCTATGAATAAACCTCAGATCAGACAATCTAAGACCTATCATTAAATCACCGTCGTGACCACAGATTATCGTGACGGACAGATAGATTATCGGTAAACTATGCACAGGAAACTCTACTTTCTATTATGTACGTGTATACTTGGCGATAAAAAACAAACATGCCAAGGTCGTATTAATTAAGGAAATCCTCAACAATATAACAAACGCTCGCGTGTCTCTGGCCTGTCTGTGCACTATGGAGCACTCGTGCGGTACCTAGTTAGTCTGTGGCGCAGTCTTTTTCCTTTCGCAGCCGCACTTTCCCACTGCCAAGCGACTGAATAATCATTACGAGTATGTAGATCTCGTACGTAATGCGCATAACAACAGGACAAACGGAGCCAACGACCTTTAACGAATAACATTTGTTGTTTCATACCGTTTGTAATACCTATTTATAACATTTATATTAAATGACGAACAATTTGTAACTTAACATATAAATTTGTAATTAGGTATGTAGATAGATTGTGCAATCATAATGCAATACATACAACATCACGTCACTCCAAGCACTATATTTCAATTAAATAAATATAAGTATATATTTAGTTTTTTTATTATTAAATTAAATACGAAATATATTTTCAATTTTGATAATCTAGTTCTTTGCTCATGAATAGTGTTCACGAAAGAAGGTATATATAAAACATTAACAATATTTAATGTGGTAAGTCTACACACAACTGGTCTACAATCACATACAATTGAATATTTCCCGTGCTGTTATTCCATTTATAATAAACAAGTATTCAAAGATATTCTAGAATATGGATAATACATAAAATACTATACCTATAATAGACATAAATTATATCATGATATACGATATATATCATACGTTTTGATTAAAATTTATTTTGACATCTAAAACTCTGACAGATGTCAACTTTTAAATAACAAAGACGAGTGGAATGCCTACGAAATAAATAGCGTTAGAACTAATCCACGTACAATATTAGCAACAATAAAACCCTGGCAAAATGGATGTATTATTGATACGTATATTAAGGAGTTGTATTTAAATACATCTCAAACGCCGCAGTTTTGCGACGCTGTTTCCATGTATTTGAAAATTTAAAAAAGACAATTCCCAAATTTATGACTACCGGCTAACATGCTTATTTGAAAGATTCATATAAAAATAAACCAATTCGTGTGTTTTCTAATCGGCAGTTGTGAAATTTTGGTTTTAAACGTGAGAAGGAGGAAGAGAAACCGGTATTCGGAACGTTGAAATGTTAACGTTCGCGAAATTTGCGTTCCGCACGCCGGCGCGGGCCGTCGGCGCGCGCGCAGGTGAAAGTGGCGGGAATTAACATTTCCCACGAGCACAGCTGTTTTCACGCCGTATAACACACATCATGCGGACTCTATTCTAATTACCGTGTACGGTATACGTAAAAATTACAGGCGTTTTTTTTAAAAAAAACCTGTGTCAAAAGTGTGCGAACAAGTAAAATGTGGTTTGAAGGAGAAATGCCGTGAGTCGTTCTGTCTTACTGGGAATCATTGAATTGGTATTAATATTATAAATGCAAAATTGATTTGACGTGACAACGTCTTAAATTAGGTTGCGGCTGGAGTCACTTATGAAAATGTAACGCTCGGTAACGTAACGATGAGTCACCGAACGAGAGAGAGGCCCGCCGAATGCCTTGCGTCTCTCCACTCAACTATGATCGGTCTGCCGCGCGCGCAGCACTAGAGAATTAGCATTGCAAATGTATTGCAAGTTATTGTATGTATTTGTATATAAATACGTATGTATGTGTAAGGTAAAAAAAATTTTGTTAATAGGAAATTCAGTGCGAGATTCTTTGTATAAATTAATGTTTTAAATATAATTTTTGTATAAATAAATGTTTTAAATTGTTACTATTATTTCATCCTTCTTCCTACTATACGAATGAATATTCACATTAAAATGATTTTACCATTCAAAGTCGTTGTCACGTAAAACTTTCGCCCGTATACCGACTTTACAGGCAACCAAATTTTATCTGTTTGTTACTTGCAAAACCGATTTTAATATAACAAAAAGATAACTTAGAAGTTAAAAATGGCACAGAACATCAAAAATTACTTAATCTCCACTAAGTATTACAAAAATTTGTAATTAATTGATATTTTTGTGCAATAAACCTATCCGGACAAGGCTGCAGTAACATAAGGACGAAATTTGTTTATTTTAAAAGACATTCCAATTTTATGTTTTGGTATTCTTTATAGTTTCTTCATTTGTTTATGTTCAATGTTTTTCACTAGACTTAGAAAGACATAATAATAAGGTTGAGTTGCCTTAGATTTTTATAACTATACCGCTACAAGAAGTATCGTAAGATTATTATAAAGAAACCAGAGTGTTTCGAAATCATTTGTTGTATACATTTTTAATCTAGTTTAGGTATTTTAGAATATTTCTGATCGTTAAGTCTTTCAAAAAATTTGGAATTCGATTGAAAACTGTTCAATAACTTAATATTGTAAAATACACCTAATTACATAATTAGATGCATTCGTTTTTGATGCGTTCTTAGGCCATGTAAATAATCGATGTTTATGCAAATTTTAGGACACCAAAATTATAGTACGTACTAATGCAAAGTTTAATAATGTCGTATGTACCATCTCTGAGCACGGTGATCGGCAGCGTGTCATCGCCGCCGGCGTACCCGTGCACCAGCAGGACAGTCTCGTGCTCCACGTCCCAGCCGCTGTGCCGCAGCCAGTCCTCGCTGTGGAGGTCCACCTGCAAGGTCGAGCTGGATAGGGGACCTCGAGCTGGATATGGGACTGTATAGATTCGACCTTGACAAATCAAACTTTATACTACCCTCCAGGGTCGGACTGAGCTTGAAGGGCTTGGGTGGTAATATGAATTTTTGGGGTCCCCAAAAGCCTTCGATAAGGGTAAACAAGATACACAATTTTAATGGTTAAAAACTTACGTCAAATGTCACAAAGCAGATTAAAATTGGTTTAAGCATTTAAAAGTTTCTGCGGTTCAAAAATTTCCAAAAAGTTGTTTTTTCAAAGTATCTTTCCAATTTTTTAACATGTCGATTTTAATACTCATCATTTCATTCAATGAAAAACTACTTCAAAAGTCGCAAAACAGATAGATCAAAATTGGCTTTTTTTGTTTGCCTTTTTAAAATAACTTTCAAATTTTCGATGAAGCAATACTCTTAAAAGGACATATTTTTTTAATAAAAACGATATTTAACAAAATACATACACAATTTAATTAGTCCCTAAAAACAGTTGTTCAATAACAAATAGAAAGCGCCATTATAATTTTTGAACTCACAATTGTACAAGAAAGTCATATCACTGAGCTAACGACCGGAAAGTTTTGGGAATGGTTTCTTGGCCAACCGTTTTTCAAATTTGTCTGTTCGATTTCTCTCTGAGTATGAATGAACTATTTTACATGTAGGTCGTAAGCCTGAGGGTATAAGGTGCGATCGGGGCCCGCGCAGGCTGGGGCCCGGCTGGCAAACGCCACCTCGACTATATGACCAGTCCGACACTGCTACCCTCGTCGCGCTGTAACTCGGGCCGTGTTTGACGCGGTAACAGAAGTTTTTTTGTATGGCAACACTGTAGGTTAGATATTCGCCGTAGATCATCTTTTTGCTATTAGCATAGAACGGGATTTTTTTTTAAATCGCTCCGACATTATCATGTCCTATATAATAGCTCCAAACGGACGTTTTTCCAACATACAAGAAAGAACGTAAAAGAAAATTTTATAGTAAATCGGAATATTATTAACAATGTTGCATATGCTTGTAGAAAATGATAAATAATAAAATAATTATGTATGTACGAAGAGTCGCCGAAGCGCGGCGGGTCAGGTGGCTCCGTTATTTGGTCGCATTGTTTTGTCCAGGTGACCCACTGGGCCCTGATGCACGGCGCCAGGACATCCGTTCTAATTTATGCGGCGTGAATATATGACATGAATTATTAAATTTTGTGTCGCCAAAAACACAACAGCAATATTTTAAGACTTCAAATTTCCAATTTACACTTGAATATTCTCATCAAAGTACTATATATGATATTAATAAATTTAATAAATGTGGGTAATAGTTAATTAGGACACTCTGGACTATTTGCTGTCCACATAAATTAACTCTGATTTATTGTATATTGTCGTTCAATTTACGTATGTACTACAAAAACAAAAAACAATAAAATATATAAACTCGGTGGTAAACATAGTTACAAAACAAAAGAAAAATTAATAAAGATAATTTTATTCACAACGCAACGTCATGTTTACGCATGAATTTCTTTTAAATGTATAATTTTTCACTATTTGTGGAGATTGTTCGTTGACTTCCCACCAACGCCAAAGCAAAATGAAACAATAGGCAAGCAATACGTAGCGACGTAGGGCGGGTAGGTACACGAGTTGCGTGTCGATTTCAAGTGGCGTGGAACCACTTCTGCCAGTGTTACTTTACATCCTCTTGCTTTGCCCAAAGCCGGCCAAGTGTGAAGCGGATTCCCGCCATTAGCGTTCCGTGCCATAACTTTCGTTTAGATTCGAGAACAAAGTAAAAAAAAGAGATAATAATTTCCTACTACTGTTGAAAAGGAAACATTTTATTAAACTTTTAAATAATTGTACAGATGTCTGATGCCATGCGTCGTTTTTGTTCTATCGTAAATAACTATCCAACGCTTTTTATACTATGATGTTTTTTGCGATACAAACTCATTTATGTCGGAAATTTTCTTACGTTTTCTTACACCAAATTTCCATGTAAATAAGTCACGTTTTTATTTTATTCACAATATTCACTTATTAAATATATTTTCATTCACAATGTTTTAAAGCTTCTTTTTGCTTGAAAAAGAATAATTTATTACTTTTAAAAATTCGTCCCAAATACAGATTTCTGTCAGTCAAATATTTTAAATTTACGTTTGACTATAACGTGTATCATGGCCGCTATAAATTTTGTATAAAAAAAAAAACACATAAACAGACAACAATGAAAAGTCAACGCATAGTTATTTAATTAGAATGAATTAAGCGTTAACTTAGTCGTGTGGATTGCGAAAGAAGACAAACCTAAATCATTATTTTGTCACACTAAACGATCACAACTCTAAAGTTTGCTAAAAATTTAATTCTAAAAGCGTTAATATTCTATTGGAACGCATCTCTCGAGTTCTAGATGTCTAATAGGCTACTGTAGTCGTACGTGTACTTATAAATTATCAGTGCAGTAACTAACGGCATACGACGATGGACCCTGAATTAATTAATCCTGCAGCGGCTTAGATCGGTCGGGCGTTTGTTTGTGATCAAGTTCAAGCTACACGGTTACCCGAACCGGAATTGAATCCATAATCTGGGCGTCCGATGGACACTTGCGCCGCAAACAAACGGCGAAGGTAAAATTTGTGGCTACAATTTGCTTTTTCTTTTCTTTGTAATGGCATAAAGTGTCACTGGATATAAGTAATAGAGGACAAAACATATTTGTTATATTTTTGTTGTGATACAGCTAATATAGTGTATAATATTTAAAAAATGACGAATGTTAAACAATCTCGTAAAGTATGATTTTTGTCGTGATTTCCAGAAAAGTACTCACGACGCGCTTGTTGAAGTTGTTAGCCGTGTAGAGGTTGAACGAGAGCTCCGGGTCGGGACAGGAGTCCCTCTCGCGGCGCCACACGCAGTCCTCGGCCGTCACGTTGCCCTGTGCCAGGGTGTCGTTACCCAGAAACAGGGCGTCTCGGATGGGATGTCTCTGGCCGGACGCTGCATATGTATAAATTAAAAAATGATGATTAAAGATTTTTTTTGCCACAAATTTCGTCGTGCATGGTTTTCCGTTCAAAGATAATGTGATAAAATCTAAGATCGCGTTTCGCTATAATTCGGATATGATTGTTTCTGAAAAATTCCTGAAAAATCATAAGAACATTAGATTTCGTAGTCGTAAGACACTCGTATGATATTCGAAGGTAAATAAATCACCACCTACACATACACAATATATACCTATCTAAATACTTCTAATTCAAAATTAAGGTTTATAGTTTTGTACATATATACCCCAGGTTGTGATAACAAAAAAAAAACATATAATTTGTACACTATTTTATATTTATTACTCGATATAACGAAGAAATTATAGAATTTCTAAATTGATGTATTTTAACTGACTAATAATTAGGCTTATTTTATTGACATATATATAATTTTATCAGACTTAAGTAAAACATTTAATTTTAAATGTCTAATTCATTTAATCTTCTTTTGAAAACACTTGACGGAATAACCAGAAATTTCAAATGCATCAATATGTAGATACTTCCACTAATTTTGAACACTTCACTATTCTTACAATCGAACGCACAAATCATTCGTATACGGCCAATAACAATTTCTACAAAACATTAATTTATTTATAGTGCCACAAACGTTAAATGTAACAGTTATATATCGTACCGCACACAGCGAACGCTACAAGGATGAACGCCTGTGCTTGCATTTTGGATGCCCGGGACGCACTGTGGTGACCACGGCGCTGCAGGCCGCCGGCCGATGGAAGGGATCCGCGTCGAAGACACGCCGCCTTGCAGCAGTGAACACAAGTCGTCACTCTGCTATCACTCTTGTTTTTACTTTGTTCACTGTTGTTTATAAGTTCACGCTCGCCTCCCAGAAGGACGGCCAGAGACGACAGATCTAAATGGATCGACGCGTTTGGTCTCTGGAATGCCAGAAAAAAACAAACTTATATATATTTTACATCAATCGATTCGTTTTCATCTTATGAGTGTCTTCAAAGTCATAGCAATAGTCAAAATAAAATATGACGACAATCAGACGCCATGTTGTGAAAAAGGAAAAAATGGTAGTCAAGTGGGATATAATTGAATGCATTGAATAGATCGTTAAATATATCGTTATATATATATATATATATATATATATATATATATATATATATATATATATATATATATATATATATACATATATATATATATGCCGATAAACACATCGCCCTTATTTGCGTCGCGCAGTCGAGGAAAATAGACCATAGGCACAGTTTTGTATCTTTTTATTTGTACCGACGCAAGCTTAGCTTTACGATGGAGCAAAATGTTGGTATAGCTCTTACCAAAGTATGGCGCTAAATTACCACTTTTCCTAAAACTACAGACTATGAGCTTCCATCAAAAAAGAAAAAAAATGTTCAACGATTGTATATTTTATAGAATACATGGAATGTTTTAAGAAACTAATTTGAGTGTTGTGCATCGGTTTTAGTTTTAGTTTTAGTTTACTAATAACGTCACCATCGCCTTAAGAAAGGTTTTAAAATAATGTCTTTTGGAAAAGAAACTGTCACTTTAAGAAACTGCGCTAACGTCAGACCAGTGCCATTCTGTAATTTCGATACGACGATCATAGAGTTAATTGTGCACAGAACTTTTATATATATTATTTTAATGAACAGACAACAAGAGTCAAAATAGAAAAAGACCTCTAATTAAGTAGCTATATATGTTTTTAGATACAATTTTCAGAAGAAAACGTTACATCTTATAAAGAACTCTTCAAAGTACGTGAAAGTTTCAAAATATACTTAAACAGGGTAAAAGCTATTATGTCATTATTGTTATATCGAGAGTATATTAATAATCATGTCTATCCAACTCGATGAAAATTGATAAAAAGGAGTAAATATTTTTTCATCGCCACAGCTATTTTTATAATACATATTAAAAAATGGCCAGCATGAGCTTTCGAGTTTGTGACCTTGGCCTATTTATAGAATGCATTTGTTATTGTTTGCTATTTACGTTAAATATTTCCTAATCTTTTATAATTACGTAAGAGCTGACTCTTCATAAATATTATGAATATCGGTGATAACATTTTTCAAAGCTGATTCTTCAATCCAAAGTTGGAACTTCTGTCTCATAGCTATTGAAACAGATTTACTTCGACTTGATTTACTTGTACTTGTCGTAACTTGACAATCAATTAAATTTATTTCAACAGAAATATTCAATATGTAGATATAAGTGACTTTATTCCTATTTTTTAATTAGAATTTTTTAATTATATTAAAAGTAAGCATTTTTAAAATAAGAACCGGACAAGCGCGAGTTGTATGCGTAAATATGATGAATATGTATCTACCATGTTTCTTTTTAAATTTCGACCAAATATTTTTGTGGTAATTAAAAAAAACTGCAAATTTAAGTTCGTTTGCAACAATATTGAGAAAATTTTCATGTTATTTTACATGATATACTTCTTATAGGTTTTCCTGTAATCTATATACATCGATTTTTGTATTGTATTTTAATTGTAGAATCGGTTTTTATACAGACAAAGAGGAAACGATCAAAACTTTAATTTTTAATTTTTTAATTTGCCATATGGCAAATATAGTAAACAAATGAATTTAAATATTGAAATTCATTTGTTTACGTTACACGTCCGTGTTTAGGGCATGGATGTGCATTTGCTGCAAGTGCACCTAATTTTTTACTTAATCAGTCCGGTGGGTTCAGAAAGAACTGACTGGGACAGGTGCATGACGGATTCTATAAAGGCTCCGTTTTTTTCATTCGGGCGCAGGGAACTCTAAAAATGACCTATTTTAAATGACTCACTTGAATATTTTTGCATTAAATATTTTAATAAATTTATATACAATTTGCAATACTATCATATTTAAATATTTAAATGCTAAACATATTTAAATATATTGTTAAGGAGACTTCAAAAACAACTAAGTAGTTGTTGTTGGAAGTCGGTCCCAGCTAAGATGAATCAAATACAGTGGTCTCGTTAAAAGAAGATTCATTTTAACTCAATATTTAAAGTTTCATATTCATGTTTACATATTGTATGTCCTTTTGCCCTGCTTTAGTTAGAACCGACATCAAAATTAACTAATCAGTTGTCTTTGTCTGTTTAAAAAAATATTTAAGTATGTTTCTGAAGGCGGTTTTTATTTTTTTTTTAATTTATTTTATTTGAAGGGTTTAAGTTATTGAATAATTATAACTTTATAGTCGGCTTAGCTATTTTGCATGTGGATCAACTTATGGTTAATAAAATCAGCCAGGCATCACCTTTACTTTTGTAGTGATCAAGCGGAAAAGCAGTTCCGATCTCGAATTTATTGTCCATTGGTACTCATTACAGGGTCTTTGCATTCTTAGTTGCAATACAACTACCAAATTATTTTTATTCAAACTATGCAATTATTTTTATCCTTTATAATATAAGAGTTCTACAATTCATACAGATCATATTTTTATTCATTTCCACATTAAATTAATTCATCCTATTTCTATCACTAAAGAGATCTGACGTATTCTTTCTAAGATTGTAATGTTTTATGTAGTGTGTAGATTAATAAAGAATGTAAGTGAATGTAAGAGTAAAATAAGTGTAAAGATTAATAACGAATGAAAGTATGTAGGTAGATTAATGAGTAATTAATTTTAATTCTCGTATACTCGGTTTAACTGTCATCGAAGAGTAATTTCTGATGACAAACGCAGTATTATTCCCTAACTCCTGACCGTTAAGGGGGCGCTGTGGCTTTCATCATCTGCTTAACAGATGATAATGAGCAGACGCGAAAACTTGAATAATTAAAAAGAAAGAGCTCAAACACACTATACGTGCCTATAATATTGGAGGATATGCCTCGATTTCCCTAGAATGCCATTATCAAACCTAGACTTGTTGACTATGGGACAACATCGGGACTCTTTCAAACAAAAAACAATAATTTTCGAAATTGGTCTGCACTTGACGAAATTACAGCTGAATAGTTTGGATGGCTATCTGAAGTCTTCTTTATCAGTTAACTAAACGATACTTCCTAAACACAAATGCTTGTCCTTTAGCCTTTGAGCTACCAATTTTGTTTTAACAAAATAGCTCTGTGTGTACATATAATACTTGAGGGTGGCCGTCAAGTCCTCATGAACCTTAACATCGGAAATGAATTTGGGAAAAAATGAATCTTTCCAAATAAAAAAAAATTAATCAGATCGGTTAATAAATGAGGGAGTTCTGAGGACATAAAGAAAAAGCCATTCGGCAGCCGAAATGGAAGTAGATTTCATTTTATTTTCATATGTAATATGCAATTATCGGATTTTCAAAATTTTTAAATGCTGTAATTTCTAAACTGGTTGATTGGTTTGGCTCAAATACGAACTCGACTTTTGTAATCATCCATAGAGCCCCGCGTTATATCGTATATATATATACATTTATAAACTTTTGAACCATATGTATTTTCTGACTCAGCTCGTCGAGTAAGTCGGAAAACAGTAAGATTTTTCAAAAGTTGCGTCATGAAGATAAATACAATAGTTAGATTTTTATAAAATCTATTAAAAATTCAATCGAACTGAGAACCACCTCTTTTTTATTGCGAAGTCGGTTAAAAAATAAGGAGTGATGATTCCTGGACGCCTGTTACACTTTTCACTGCATTATAACTAAGCATACATTTTCACTCGTCTAATGGCTGAATATTGATGAAATCGCTCTTCACTAACATTATTATACTGTTTATTAGTTGCTTATAGAAATGAAGGAGTCAAACAAGTAAAAGAGTTTTTGAATACACGGGTAGACTGTTTATCAATGATTATAAACGCGATAGAGATATTGAGTAGAGAGTTAATGAGGGAAATGAAATGAATGGGGCCTTGCTCGCTATTATAAATATGTAGTAAAAGCGTCTCACAACAAACGCGTTTGGCTATTCTTAATGGGATCCTGATCTGTAAACTTATGTACGGTAGAAGAAAGGAGAATTAATACAGTAGGGATGCGATCTCTATGTACTATGTGTAGAGTATCTTTGAATAATAGATGTAGGAACAGTGATGTCAGAGTATGGTGTGGTTTGAAAGAAGACGTGGTGGCAAGAGTAGATATAGGTGTGTTGCGATTATTTAACCATCTGGAAAGGAGAATGAAATAGTAACAAACAAATCTATAGAGCGAGTGTGTGTGATGTGTGAGTGAGTTTGCCAAATCGGTGGCATATGAAAAAAGGGCTAAATTTTAAGCACCCGAAACCGACGAGCTTGCATGAAAAGATTGATGGATATCAGTGAGGCGAGAGAGATATGCAAAGATTGTAACCACGTGAAAATCTGTAGTTTCTGCCTGCTCTCTTTGAAAAATGCGTGAGTATATAATTGAAAAAAACCATAATAAAAATACATAACTTATGGATTACATGGCAGAAAAGCAAACCGTAAACTTCGAAGTGTCTTTATATAAATGGCTATTTTTTAAGTTTTCTGAGCTAGAAGTATTAGTATGTGACAACCAGTATTTATAAATATATTTATTGGAAATATATTCCTAATATCAATGATTCAATTGTTTTAATTAATTTAATTCTAATCAATCATTCGTTCGTTCGATTCGGATTTTGTACAATATTGAACATCGATTCAATGTTGATTGACTCAGTTCAATACTGTACGTTCACTTCTTGATTTATGCCTCCTCGCAGATCTCTACAACACAGTACGATCCTTGGCCAGCTGTAACCAACGTTCGCCCGCGACCTCTACCAGATCGTCAATCCTGAGGAAGGTCGTCCTACGCTTCGAGGCCTCCAGTTACTAGTTTCCGTTCAAGAACCTTTTCCTTTTAAATGATATTGTTCAATAAATAGATATGAAATACAACAGAATATACATTTGCACATGAATGTAGATACATTCCTTTCAATCGAACATCCGATGCATCGATAACAAAATCTTCCCGACTGGATAACCGCTAGACTCGTCCGCTTTCATTTTTTATAAAACATAGTTTAAAAAAAACTAAAAAACACGCTATTAAAGCACATTAAACTAAAAAGTAAAAAATAATCCTTAATATGAACTCAAAAAAATAATGAACAATGACGAAATATACTAGTGTTATTGTGGAAAAAGCGTGGGTTGCTCTATATACGAAAAATGTGGGACAAAGCGCCCACGCTTTTCCACAATAACACTAGTATATTTCGTCATTGTTCATTATTTTTTTGAGTTCATATTAAGGATTATTTTTTACTTTTTAGTTTAATGTGCTTTAATAGCGTGTTTTTTAGTTTTTTTTAAACTATGTTTATTTTTCACTTTCTAGTTCGGTTGATTGGTAAAAATTAGTAATTTTTAACAAAACAACAATAATTCAATTATTAATAATACTTATTACTGTTACTAAATTCTATTACAAAACAGTAATAGAATTTAGTAACAGTAATAAGCCACTTGTTTTCACGCAGACGATACGTGACGAAATTATTCGATCCTGGCGATCCTGATCAGGATAAGAGGATAAACTTATCAAATTATTGTATTGTCATCGGTCCTGAGACGTATGCAAAGTTTCAAGTTTATTAAGTGTTTAGAACACGTTGAAAATCGTGCTCAAAGATTTTGTTACATTCATACATACATACATACATACATACATAGATACATCCCGAGCTAATAAAAGCGTGTTAACAATAGGCCAATGCCGGTGTCATGGCCTTTGCTATTCATTTATACAATTTATTTTCTATACACTTAATTTAAGGTAAGATAATAATATTGAAAACAGTTTTTTTATCGTATTTTTCTCACGCCTAGCCAGCGGTTGAAATGAAATTTATTTTGACTCATTATCATCAGATCCCTTAAGCTAAGTTATATCAGAAAGCAAGCCAAAATAGATGAATTTTTGATTAAAAAGTCATTCAATTGGATTACATCAAAAGTTACCAGTGAATCGCTTTTATCGAATCAAGACTTTAATGCAAACAAGTCCAACTACAACGAAAATTTTAATGAAAAATGCTAGAATAGATGACTAAAAGGAAATAATATTAATTTATTTTATTTCTGTATGTAACTGAATGAAATATTTTTATTTTAATACAATTGTAAATACAGGAGTTTAAGATAGAACTTTGTAATATAACAGTAGACATATAGCCCATTGTTCAACGTGAAAGGACAATGAAATGTTTGTGTTGAGATTTTGGAGCGAGACAGAGCTCGTAAAACTCGATTGTAGTGATCGCATTAGAGCGCATTTCCATTACTCTGTGTCACGGACGGCACACGTCGATACGACAGTATGTCAAAATGTGTATATAATGATTAAATAAAATATGTCGAAAAGATCTACCCATTTTATTGATGTAGAGTCAAATCCGTCAAAAATATCACTGCCTATATTTTTGTTGTACGTTTTCTAACAATTCTTTTATTATGTCAAAAATTAAAGGCGTGTAGTTTTTATGGCATTGCAATACTTTTGGAACGAAGTTCCTTATCGCGTGTTGTGAAAGGGGGCTAGACGGAAAAAATTCTTACGAAAAGTTGTCACGACACTTTTTGCTATTTTTAGATATGTCGTTATTTTACTGCGCGTTTATTGGCGCAAGGTGACGCGAGCTCGGCGAATGGCGAGCGCTGATTGGTGGATCACACCGGGCACGGCTGGCATGAGGCCGCGCGACTTGTCTACGACTTAGCGCGATTACCGAGAATCGGTCGGGGTTATTTTCCATTAACAAATATATGTCGGTAAAATATAAGAAATAAATCATAATAATCGTAATTTTTCGAAAATAGAATTAACAATAAGAACAGAAAATGAAGATGATTGAAGAACAGACAGTAAGGAGTAAATGTCATAATTCCACTACAACGATCACCAAACGATTTAAGTAGCATCTTATAATAAACCATATTCCTGTCATAACACTTAAAGTACATTATATTTTTTGCAAATTGTGTCGATTCTATTATTAGCCGAAGGAACTTCGTTCCTACCTGGTGTCCCACGACACCACTCGTTTAATTATTGATAGTGTTGCAATAAATATAGCCTCTGTTTACGACCATTCATTAGTAGAAAAACGTCCAAACAGGAAAAATACATTTCATGAAGGATTGAATACATTTCGAAATTTTAATTCCCTTTATAAAATATAGATCCCCAAAAACATTTTTTTTTTATAAATGAACGTTTAAATGGACAGCAGTATGAAGAGAAAGTTGCCTACTAAATCGTGGTTTAAATAAATATTCATTATACTTAACTATATATATATATATATATATATATATATATATATATATATATATATATATATATGTGTGTGTGTGTGTGTGTGTGTGTGTGTGTGTGTGTGTGTGTGTGTGTGTATTTCTGTCATCATAAACTCGAACTCCTCAATACAGATGCTGTGGTGTTAGTGTTTGCCTAAGCCATGAGTACTGTGGCTCTACCGATTTTAAATCAGTATTGAAAATAATATTGATTTGCACACAAAATTTAAAAATATTATCATTAAATTCTGAATTCCAATTCCTCGCTTAGGATCATTCGTTTTTTGATTGATATTGTAAGCAGCAAATTTATCTTTTTCATCGATCTCCAAGATATTTGAGTCATCGACGTGTTCGTATTATGTCCACACTAGTAGATCCGTAGGTGAAAACTAAAACGAGATATGAAGATGCGTTGTAAGCGTACAGGACCAGCGAATGATGCGGTTCATGACGTCTGACAGGTTGATTGTTTGTGCGTATTGAAATATAACATAAAAAAAAAACTAACCGAAGATGCGTCGTTCGGACGCTCGTGCATAATATGTGCCACGTTTGTTTATGTTACATCTTAATTTACCTGTAACTCTTCTAGGTAGATGATAGTTAAATAGTTCACAAATTTTATTTATTGTTTCAATTAGTAAGCAAATTAAATATGAAACCTCGCTGGTGAAAATCTTTCGGTTAAGACTGATTAAACATAGTTCTTCTTATACACTCGTTTTTTTTCCGTTTGTTTCAATATTCTGTGTAATATAGAAATCTTCTTTGTTGTCGACTATTGTACGAAAACGAATTTAGAACATGGGCAATTCTTCCATTACATTATGTTAACTTATATTACATACGTTATATGAGGACAACAGTTTAGTTACACAACTAAAATAGTTACTGTGGGCATAGTAATAAGACAATGGCCTAACGTGTCGAGCCATGTAGTGGAAACAGAGTTTTAAGTAAAAACGGCAAAGGCGACAGCGGGTGTCGCGGGTGCGGCGGGGCAGATTGCGCTTGCTTTGAAAGTTTTAAAGGTTTTTTAGTGTGCGTGTGCGCAGGTGAACGGAAATAAGGTGTGCAACAGAGACAGCCTCCGACATCACGTTCGCCCGCTCAGCTAGGGTCTACGGCCTGCGCTCCGGCCCCGCCAGTCCGCGCCTCGCGCCCCGCGAGTCAGTCGTTTTTGAGGTAGATACAAGGTCACGTGTAATATATACCTCGTTCATGGTCGCTACAACTACGTCACCGCATTCTCACTTCCCTGTGACTCGTCGCGTATAAAAACTATTAAGGGATAGATGCACAACAGGTTACTTGTTTTACTTTGGTGTATGGTCTAATCGATCGTAGGACGCGCTCTACGCAAACGATCGTCGAGCCGAGCCGGCAGCGCGCCGACATGCGCGCAGCCCCCACGCGCCGCCGATGACCCTCCGCGACGCGGCGCCGCGCACCATGTCCATCAATCAGAACGCACCGCAGTTCAAACCTAAGCCGCAAATCGGCAAACAGAGTACCGAAGTCGGCGCCGCTACGATTCCTCCGCGTTACCAACCTCCCCCTCCGGCCGCGCGACCCTCCTCGCCCGCGGCACCCCCCGGAGCTGACGCGCTCCACGCTTACGTCGTCGGCAAACAGCCGCTCGAGCGTGCCAAGCTCCCGTACAGGTCGCTCGTCGTCGATCCTCGTCCGCCTCACCTGGCCGGGCCCGCGCCCCCCGCGCGTCCCCTGCGGCCTCCCGACGAAGTTATCACGAAAGCGCTTGTGCACGAACCGGCCGAACCGCGCGCGCGCAGCGCCGACGATATGTTGAAATTCACGAAACGCGTCGAAGGTGAAGGCGGTGCAAACGCAGCAGCAGGCCCGCGGGCTTCCGCCGACCAGCGTCGACACGTTCAGGCGCTGCTCGACGAAGTAAAAGCGCTGAAGGAAGCGAATCGCCGTCTCAGCGACGACAACCGCGAACTACGCGACTTGTGCTGTTTCCTCGATGACGACCGCCAAAAGGGACGTAAATTAGCGCGCGAATGGCAACGATTCGGCCGCTACACCGCATCGGTGATGCGTCAAGAAGTGTCCGCTTACCAGAGCAAATTACGTGAGCTCGACGACAAGCAGCAGGAACTAATCCGGGATAATCTGGAACTGAAAGAGCTGTGTCTGTATCTCGATGAGGAGCGTGAACGCGCTACTTGCGCCCATTGCGGGCGCGCCGCCGGGCGCGAACGCGACGACGGCGACGGCAGTAGCGGGGGTACCAACGCAGAAGAAGCGCGCGCGCCACCTCCGGCGCCCCAGCCGCAGCTCGCCGAGCGCACCGCACAATACGTGCGCGAGCTCGAACAGAAGGTACGTCGACTCGAAGCTGAGAAATATGGGAACGTGGGCGGTGGCAGCGGCGCTATGAGTGAACGGCCCGAGGCGGTGGTGCGTGCGCTGCAAGTGCTGGAGGTGCGTGAGCGCGTAGAGCGCGACCGACGACGGCCGGCGCCGGATCTGGACGCCGGCGAGCAAGCGCTCGTCCGCGAGATGTGTAACGTGGTATGGGGTAAACTCGAAGATCAGCCGCTAGTGCCCCCGGCGCACCACCCGCCCAGGTAACCGTCGGCGCGTGTGCACCATAAAACGACACGCGAACACGATATAGAAAAAGCTAAGACGATGAAATGAAATTCTATCTCAGAACGAGAATAAAGGATATCATCGAGTTGCATATTTAAAAGCGTTAATGTAGCCTTTATGTGTAAATGATAGTCCGAGGAAAAAATAATAAGTATGGATCAATGACAAATATT
Organism: Eumeta japonica; assembly: GCA_005406025.1. Classification (NCBI taxonomy): domain Eukaryota; kingdom Metazoa; phylum Arthropoda; class Insecta; order Lepidoptera; family Psychidae; genus Eumeta; species Eumeta japonica. The sequence continues at coordinate 1,120,785 of BGZK01000001.1, forward strand.
TACACTTTATATGACCGTCCTTCTGCACAGTAATATTTCTATATTATAGCGATGATGATGATGATGATAATGAATTTGCACACATTATGAACTCGATAAAGGTTGTGTGTGGTGACGCGGCGTCTCCGACGATGAAGGAGGTCGCGCTGAAAGTGGAATGCTGAGCCTGACCCACAACAAGATACTAGTTCCCCTATCAACTCGTTTATCTAACGTTACTCGTCGCAAACGTCGATCGTTGCAATGTTATTAATCTCGCTATGTAACGGCGTAAAATATATAAGTTTGTTAGGTACTTACATTAGGTACGTATATTTCAGAGTACAAACATTTTATGTAGTTAAATAGTGATAAAAATACTTTTGATTTTTCTGTTAAACTACTCATATTTATAAATTATAATTTAGGCAAAAGTAAATAACACTTGAAAGATATTGAGGCTAATAATAACAAATAACTGTGATTTTATTCTTGCGTTTTTTATAGGTAACTACTTACTAATTGTAGAACGTCCGTCGACAGGCTAAGGCAAATTGAAAACTCTCTAGTCATTATGAACAGTGTTGCAATTATGCCTAGATTGCCTATCAAGGCTGTAGCTTATACATGGGCCCGCATCATGAAAGACCTACTTATCAAAAAATCTTAAACTCATGACATGACGCGCAGTCCATCAAATATAACAACAGAACGAACAAAACAAAATGTGTTACCATCCAACTCGCATTAATTTCAAAATTAAATGAGTCGCCCAAGAGATTATAGCTCTTTTAGATTATCATATTTTTAAAATTCTATGCATAAAATGCCATTCGTAAAATAATAGAACAGGTAACTGTAAAATGTTCGGGTTTTTATTTTTATTGTGCGTGAATGACGCCGGTCATGTGTCATGAAATATCTTCAAAAATGTCATAAAAATGTGGGTTCTGAAGAACATGTGGTAAATTCTTGGATTAGCATACACACAATGACAATCTAAGCATATTATCAGAAGGGACCAAGTAGTAAAACACATTTGCTCTTGCGCAAATTTACTGCGCTCATGTGCTGAATTGACTCCATCACTAACTAGCCAAATTGACTAGGCTAGATAGGACTAGGCCACTGACACATTTGTATTTGACAGTTTTGTTTTAAATTCTATTGTTTCGGGAAATTATCTTATTTTGTATGTAAAGTCTTTAAGTAAATTCGTTTCCTTTGTATTCCATTTTTTATTACATACTTGTCTAATTATACGTAAAGTTCTTGTTACTACACATAATATGTAAAAAAATACTGAATCTTGCACTCTTCCTTTAGGTGGGTATAAAATTTATTTTTCAGTTATTAATATTGATTTTCAATTATTTTCATTTTAATGTTACAAAAAATATTCGGCAATGTAACTAACAACAAATTTTAAATATTGCTTACTAATGTTTATGTTAAAAAAATATTATTACTCTATAAAAATAGCGTATTTCATAAATTTCAAGATTAAGCTAAGAAGTTCAATCTTCAAAATCATTCACTAATTCAATTTTTAGATGGTATTCTATATCCCTAAACACCTCGTCCATAGGTATACAGATGTCACTAAATACGGTCCGTATTGACAAACCTCATCCAAATCGTCCCAAGAACTAATGTGGGAGCGAGATGTGTATTAATTTCTGTACTGAAAAAGTATAACTGTCTTTCTTACACTTTCCATTGTCAAGATGGAATGCGCATTTATTGTGTTTTATCAACACGAACATCGTCACTGATTTACGAATATGTAATCCATGAAACGAAGGTACCATGTGGAAACATAAAAATAAAATAAAAAGCATTATATTTTATAGATATTGAGTTTTTCCCTTGTTGTAGGGAATTTATGACTATAGATTGAAACATAAATGAATAATTAGTTTGCTTGTTCGGCGTAGTTCTAATGTATGGCCACATTTCATGTTTTTGCTGTAATATTATTAGTATTATTTATTTGTTGTTTTAACGCTTGAATAAGGAAATAAATTATTTTTAACATGTCGGTGTTTGTTTTTAACTCTTACAGTCTGTGCTCCTTAAGTAAGATTACTTGGAAGGCTATTACTTTAGAACGAAACAAAAGAAAAAAAGAAAGCCTATCTGTCTGGTTGTAAAACTAGCATACAAAGACTATATATACACTACACACATGGATAACATAGCTAAATTGAAAAAATCGTTTCTTTTTTTAATTTACTATTCTGTTTTAAAAATTAAAAATGACGCTCCAGTAATTTGACATGTTGATTTTTTGTAACCCCTTCAACGTAGTATGAAAATAAATGCTGTTTATCATACTAAAATTTACAACAATCAGAGATACAGTGTCAACTATTCGTAGCACAAATAAGGAAATTGGCAGACGACGACGTCGCCATGACATCCAGTAAATAAATGACAAAACGAAGAAAAAAATCATGCGTGTACTTATGTACGCGCGTTATTAATGATGCCAAAGAAGTTATACTTCTTTGGCATCAATAGTTTTTAATTGCATGCAAATAATTAATTACAATAAAATGATAAAAGGACTGGAAAAGGATAGTCAACACGATCAATAAAGTTCAGTTTCAAATTTAAAATTTAAATAAATAAATATTTATTTTCTTACATTAAGTGTAACATAAATTCTCTCATTAATCAAAATTCGAATTCGAAGCGGGCAGCTTCAACCTGTTAATTTTGTGTCACACCGATGCGCGTGCATCTTAAAATTTCACTCATCATTTTTTCATAACGCGCCTAAAGAAGTATAACTTCAAAAATGTATCGTTTATAAAGGTTCTTCGTATATAATCGTATCATTGTTTATATTAGTTTATATGTGATAATTAATTCATACTGATTATCAATATTCAGGATACATAATTACGCGTATGAAAGCGTAACAAAGGAACTATCCCACATGTTTATCTAAAATACTCACTAACATAACTATGTAAGTAGTTGCGTCAGGTTACATCTAAATATAACTAAAAATTCTGTATTTATGTTAGATTTTATTAGGTGTTAAATTCTGTATAATAACCCCCAATAATTTTATTTATTTAATAATTATCGTTAATTTAATTCAATTTCAGTTTATCTATTGAGTATGTATTTACTTATCTTTTTTTAACATTTACTAGTAATAGATTCATGAGCTCGTGAACTAAAAATAGTACAGAAGCACTTGAGACCCAGACCTTAGAGCTAAACATGTACTATTTGACATATGAATTTGATTTTGACGTTTAAGGGGCATTAATTGATTACAGTATACCGCATGAATTTGCCGTTCTAAAATGCCTTCCAATGACGCGATGCGCAAGTTTAACGCTGCCCAGACGTATGTATACGACTCAATACGACCCTTTATTTTTCTACCGCGCGTTCCTATTTTATGCCCTTGGTAAGATTTGTTAGTGTGGATGTATCAGCTTCAACGAGAAATTTGTTTCTTTTTAACTAATTATTTTCATTAAAAATATTCATATTGTCAGACACGTTCGATATAAATTATATTGTTATAATCGCTGTATAAAATGTTATAATATATTCTATGAATTTCGAAGTAAACGTGAGATTTTCCATTGATCATCCTCTCCCCTAAATGTCATTTGATGAGACATTGCCGGAACCCCCCACCAGCTTATGTGCACGTAATTTATAGATGACCCTCCCAAAAGTAACTAATAGTAGTCAGTTATACTACTATTACATATACAGTTATACAACTAATAGTGTCAGGCATGAACACTTTGAGGTTATTGTTTTGTGTTTTGATGCATGACAGAACAATGCATTTTTTTTACCACGTTGCGTATTTTACACATCATGCCAGAATCATATGACTGTCGTTTATAGTACAATGCTATACCAGCTCTTTGGACGTTTCGTATCGTTTAACAAATTACGTGCCAGCAATTGGCATGTAATTTGTTACGATATGTAACGATATGCCTATTGCTAGCAACCAAGAAGATTGTACAACGTTTGATTTTATGTTATGCATTATTGGGCGGCGATTAGAGGGGGTTGCAAACTGCATACCGAAAGCACAAATGAATGCACGTGATTAGCTACTGTGTCTACAGTCTTGTTTAGGGCGCACAGTAGCTGTTGGTTGTACATGTGGACTGAACGTATTTTTAAATAGATTTGTTCTGTATAACTAGCTACCACCGCGACTTCATCCGGAAGGACTCATTTTTGGTAATCATTAGTTTATATAAAGGATTATTAGTAATTTTATACAATTTATGGTATTTTGTTTTTCTGAAGACGATTATCATATCAATGAATTTACTTATAGTACACAGTTTATTACTATTTTATTTAATGACATCGTCTGAGATAGTACTTTTTTCATTTAATTATGATGTATTCAGACTTATAAACTGGTAAATTGCTATTTAAAGTTTTATCCAACTATAATGTAGAGGCTCGAAATTACGATTAAAAAAGGCGAATTTGCACTTGAAATATTTATTTCGCTCTAAACGGTCAAATATGACTGTAGCCTACACTGGAGTATATTAAAAAAAAAGCACAAAACTTACATCCGACCCCCTTCATCGTAAATCTACAAAAGCATATTTACCTACTATTTTTCAAATCCAAATACAGACTTTGTCGCGGTATCATGCTTCAATCGCCCCACTGCTTAGGGCCATAGGCCCTGCACACTGACCCAGTTCGGGTCGGGGGCTGCCAAAAACCGAGACCTACGGCTCAATATGGTCTCCAATGCACGAAGTGAGTGATTTAACTTGACTCAAATTAAAAGGCGATTTTGAACTGACAAGAACTGGTCAATTCACTCGTGCGCAGGATCAAATACGGTGACTTTTTGTTTAAAGGCTACGCCCCTAACCACTAAGCACCACTGCCACTATTGCTTATGTTTTTTTTTTTAAACAACTAATTTACGCATATTTAATTTCTATATCGGTGATCGTGTTTACCTCCATCACAATAAAAAATGGAAATCTTAAAAATGTACGCCTCCAAATACTCGTTTAATTTCAAATATGAAACAAAAAAAAAGTGAAAAGTATCATTTAGAATACACTATTGCAACTATCACCAAGCCAGTCTCTTCAAAACAGATGAATAACGAAGGGATAGATTTACTTACTACTAGACGTCACCATCAAAAATTACAATACCCCATTTATTAAAAATAACCTCATTTCTAAAATCATATTTTTATTAATTATAATTTAAAGACACCGAATTAGACAACCATTTTTAATAAGAAACTACTTGCTGTAATTTTAAAGCTAACGAGAAAAGGCTAAATTAATGGATTTTTCACAAATGATCGTGTTTCCAAGTAGTTTCAAAGTGGATTGACGAGAAATTTTCTAAACTCTTTTAATGTTTTTTTATTCGTTTCTGTTAAATTAAACCATTCTTTGAAACTGGCAGAATTAATCTACCTTAAATTATCACTACAATGGTATGTAAATTTTCCCATTTTTGTCTACTAACGATAGTATAGCGATAGAGATAATTGTTGACAAGAGGCGAAAAAAAATTTTTGATCATAAAGCACTCTCAAATTATTCGCATTATGAGTGGTATAAAATATTGTATATTTATTTAAATCTGGAAACAACAGGATAAGAATTTTCTATCGGAAGAGATGTTAGACAGGTAGACCCTATTTCACCGAAGCTATTCTCTGCGGTCCTAGAAATGGTCTTCAGAATCTTGAAATCGGAAAGAAATGGATTCAACATCAACAGCGAGAATCTTAATGATCTACGTTTCACAGACTATATTGTCGTGTTTTTTTGAGAATCCAGTTAATTTGGAAAATATGCTACAACAACTATCAGATGAATGCGTTAAGGTAGGCCTATCAATGAAAATATTGAAAACGATGGTAATAGCAAACTCAATTAAAAAAGATATCAAAATAAATGGTGGACAGATAAAGTACGTCAATGAACACATATATTTGGGTCAAGTAATATATAAAGAAGGCACTATGTAAAAAGAAATAGATATGAATGAAGTCATGAAAAACAAAGACATGCCTATTAGAGAAAAAACGAAAGTATTTAACACATGTATCCTCCCTTGTTTGTCGTAAGGACGTCAATCGTGGGTTCTAACTGAGCAACAACATAAAAAAGTTCAAGTACGTCAAAACGGTATCGAAAAAAGCGTAACTGGAGTTAAAACAAGAGACAAGGTGAGATTACAAGACATAAAGTAAGAAACTAAATTTAAAAATATACATGCCGTCTGCAAACACCTCAAATAGGACGGGACACATGTTATGGGGAGGAAAGGAGAAGTGGACGAGAAAATTAACAGAATGGTACCCACGCGACATAAAAAGAAATAAGTGTAGACAGACTAAACGCTGGAAAGATAACATGAAAAGACTCCTGGCACAGAATGGACAAGCACTGCAAAATACAGAACAAAATAGAAAGTTTTAGAGGAGACCCTTGTCGAAGGACGAGCTGGAAAAGAAAAACTGGTTTTCGATACAATTACTAGTTAAATTATTAGTATATTGATAAACATTGTTAAACAGCAATAAAGGCTTATTTTATTTTATTTATTTATTTATATTTCTGTTCTTCTTTATTAAACGGACTGGTACTCGTTGTGCCGGTATATATATAGCCATTGAACAATATCATCTTTCCTGGCTGAACATTTGTTTTGTTTCTATTCATTTGACATTGAAATTTGATAATTTCAAATGTCAATAAACCAGTCATCAAAATAATCCTCATTAATCAAAGGTATAAATCGTACTTTCTTGACGATGAAATAGTTAACTAGAGGCTATGGCGGAAGGCGAAGGCGAAGACGATACTATAGGAGTAAGTTACACTCTTGAAGGTAGTTTCTAGTCGTTGACGTTAATACGAAAAATTTTCATTGTTCTTCCAAGGTTTTACAATTCATCAGGTACTTAGCTAAATTTATATATAGCATCATGGATGATCAATGATCTTTGTTCTTTGCTGTATGGAAAGTCAATCGCTCACCATTATGTAACAAGTTCAGGGTCTTGGACCTTCGTGCCGGCATGCTGGCTCATCTTCACGCCGGCCCACTACTGGTTAAGGGCTTCTAAAAACTCTTAGTCGTAAAGTGAATAGCGCCGGAACTGACAACTTACCGCGTATTTGGAAGCACGGAACAGGTGATTTTATTTTGCATGTTAAAAAATCATTGGTCAATTCGTCCACGGTGAGGATCGAACTAATTCGAAGATGAAGGTCTCAATCGATGAGATACCACCTGCCTCTTGTTTGACTCCTGCGAATACTAAAAGTACATACAGAAATTAAACAGAGTATAAACAAAACACTGGCGTAAAACTTTAGTAACTTACGTACTTACTTTTGTAATTTTTTTAAGAAAGCGATAGCAAATAGTAATATTTTTATATATAATTTTATTGTTATTCTCAATTGTCTCTGTCACGTTTACGGCGAGCTGTATCAAGAGTACGAACGTAATCCACAAGACTTGACAGATTGTCCGCAGATTTCTCATAATCCTCCTAGTGTTCAGGAGCAAATTGCAGTGTGTCACAAACCAAATTGATTCATTAGTGCAGGATTCCGAACTCACTTCTTATTTTATATGAATGTACCAGTTTAAAAAATAGATATATTTTATGGAAAATATATTTTAGACGATATACTAAATCTGTAGTCGTGTTAAATATTAGGATTTTTATAATAGAGGGAACATAGGACTTCGATCATTATTGTAATAAGCATTACATTGAAATACGTACTTTATCAGGGTGTTTCAAATACAATAGTGTTTAACTATAAATTTTAACTATTAAACATATTATTTACTTTAACATTTAGTAAACTGTCAGTTTCTATTGCTTCACTTGTTTAAAGTTAAAAAGTTAAGTGTTAACGGACAGGTTACTGTCAGTTACAATAAGCGCCTAATATATGATTCTTAATTTTATAGATGTCGGAAGTTTCCGAAATAGATTACGAAGAAAACTTCAATTATTACCTATTACTATAAAATATTTTAAAAAATAATCAAATTAGCACTAAAATATACGACTACGTATATACCGCCAATGATACAAATGTCAAAATGGCGGATTTGAAAGCTAACTTAACATTTGGAGATGGCCCCACGCACCTCCAACATTAACAATAAAGTTACCGGTTAACGGTCAATTGTAAAGTTGAAACAACATATTTTGACGTGTTTAGCTTTTAACTTTAACAGTTAGCAGCTAATTATTGTAAATGAGAGTTTGAAGCACATCGTTGTATTTGACTAATTCCGTTTTAGGTGTATGTAGGAGGCAGAAATCCGGCGGGAGAACGCCACGGCCAGGGTTGGGCGGTGCTGCCCAACGGTGACTTCTATCAGGGCTGCTACTGCCGTGGCATGCGTAATGGAAAGGTAAGGTACAGTAGAACCTCGATAACTCAAACCTTGGTAACTTAAAAACCTCTATAACTTCAAAAAATAATATGTTCCCTTCCCATCAGAGCCCAAAACCTCTATAACTTAAAATACGCAACCTCTATAACTTAAATAAGTAATCTCTGTATTGGCCCTCAGTAACTTAAAGAAATGTTTCCACAACCTCTATAACATAAAATTGTTTGTCAATGAGTCATTTTGAAAGAGTGTGCAAAACAAAAGTTTTCGATATTTATTGCTTGCACGTGTTCACTAGTTAAATTGTTAACGTAAACAATACATATGTCACCTATTGTTTGCTTCTTCGAAATTCTTTAAAGCTTTGCGGCGGTTAGCCTTAAGACATAAGTAAGCCTTGGATCACAAGTTTTTGATCATTGTCCTGGAAACATCGCTTTACTTACTGTGTGATAAAACTGGCTTAAAATGAGTTCAAAAAGAAAACTAACAACACTCACATACGCTGATAAAGGGTGGAACAAGGGTACATACATACATATGTACATACCTACCTTTATATTAACTTATCCCTAACATAGACCCTTGATAACTTAAAACCTCTATAACTTAAAATATTTTGTGTTTCCCTTGGACTTTAACTTATCGAGGTTCAACTGTATTATCCTCACCGGTTCCGAGAAGTTAATTTAAATATATGATCGGCTTAGTTAAGTCCACTCTGGTGGGAATATCTATTAATAGTCCGAAATCTCAGAGAATATTTGACGTTTGCAAAGTTTTCGGACTTATTAATATAGTTATTTTTTTTTTGAACAAATAAGTCTTCCAAAAATTGTTAATAAGTTCAAAAAATCATACTCTAAAATAGGTAAATATTCTCTGAGGTTTCGGACTATAAATAAATATTTTCATCAGGTCATTTTGAAATCCTTTCCACATATGGAATTTGATATACTAAAGAATGGAATTAAAGCATGAGAAACAAAAAAAAATTTGAATAAACGAAAAAATATATAAAGTTCGTTGATATTCATGTTCATGAATCATTGAAATGAAATTGTCTTGAGTCTGGGTGTTTCTATGTATTATACGTATATATTTACAAAAAAAAAGTATGTATGTAGTGTATCAACTGTCTGGTACTAGTACAAGCCTCGTTGCTTAATTTAGGACCAGACGGCGCTGTGTATATATGTTCGAAGATATATCATTATTGAAATTGGCAATTGTGTAGCCGGTCGCACAATTGTTGACAATCAACCACGATGCGCGGTGGTAAGGGGCCTTTATATAAATATAGCTCTAAAATGTGTAATTAATGAAATTAGTGCAACTTTTTATAATAATAAATTAAAGTTTGTCCGGTTGTTTATAGTACAGCTTGTAGTATAAAGGATACTTATTATATATATATAAATCAAATCTACAGACTCGTTGTCCGTACCTTTTTTGATTTTTCTTTATATGTTACATATATATTTTTAAGTTTTATGTATTAATTTTACATTGTTACTTATATTATAAACTTTATATAGAAGTGCATTATTTTCATATAATTATTATAATTTTTTTTGTTAGTGTCGGTCCCATTCTGCAGCAACAGCTCAGGAGTATCACGATGAGGCAGCCGTCACCGGCTTGAGGCGGGTGACGGCTTCATATATGGTTGTCCATATATGAAGGAATCGTAGGAATTGAGACCTACCACCGCCCTCACCACGGCTAGGACCGTTTAGTGTCCGACCTGTTTTTTTTTTGAGCTATAAATACATATATATATAAGACTTTATTTTAACTTTTTCTTATGGGTAATGTCTTATCTAGCTTATACACTATTGTATTGTCTTTTAAATATTTAAATCTTATCGCTATTAAGACACTATGATGCACCATTAAACATACCTATGTAGTGCTTTATTCTAGTATAATTTAATTCTTTGTTTTGATGTGGTCTTTCAACACTTTATTCTTGTTACGATACATGATTTCCTCACACACATTTTAGTTCAGCAATTTATGGCATAAGATCAAAGTCGAGAAGTCTGTTGATATATTAAAATGTTACATTATTTCTGTTCAATAGGGTCTTTATGTGTTTATGAAAAGCGGAGCGCGCTACGAGGGAGAATGGCGACGGCACATGAAGTATGGTGTTGGGAAAATGATTTACCCAGACGGTTCTCGTTATGAAGGTACTATTGGAATTGTTCGTTGTTCATGAAAAACTGGAAAACCATACTAACTTATTTATTTATTTTTAATTAAATGAATATAATATTATCATATTTCCAATAAGTCACATATATTTGAGATTTGTGTCGCCGATTACTCAGAATGTCTTTGATTTCCATGTAACGTTAGACGTGAAAAAAAATGTATATATCAATCGAAAATATCAGGAGCTGTCAAACTTATAGTTTTCTACTGCGGACTAACATCAACATATATTTAATACATATTGATTTATTGATTTGAGACAGACACTGTAGCATCAAACTAATCGCCTCGAAAAGAAGGTCTGAAAAAAAGTATACACACACTCAAAGACGTAAAACACATTATTGTAAGTAAACAACTATAACTACAAATTGACTTGTAATTATTGCGAGCGAGAGCAGTAAGAAAGAGACAATTATAGATATTGGTAAGTATGCGCGCAGATAAGTACTACATCGCGTGCGCATGTACGAAGCGCTAACGATACGGTGGCACTGTCATGAAGTATAATTTCGAAATAACGAACGAAAACAGTGTGTGAGATTGATACTAAAACGGGACTTTTTGATGACTTATTAATGTAAAGTTATGTAATATAGTAGTCAGTAGTGAATCACTTTTGATTTGAAACACGAGTCTGTATTTCCATATTTATTTCAAGCATTGATTATTTGAAGGCTTTTCAACGTTCAAAATCAAATTAGGATCAAATCTTGTGATCAAATTGAGAATTTCTTAAATTTTGTACGGAACCGTTTCAGAACGTAGAACAACTATAATCTTTATGACGATGACGCCATCTTAAACATGACAATAAGGACAAATTAACATACGAATTGAAATGCAAAAATTTGAAATCTGATCTATAATACTTTACGTATTCTAATTAAAAATAGAAAAACAGTCGGCACTCAATTTCTATTTTTTTTTTTGTAATAAAAATTTGGTTTTATCCATATTGGCGATATGTTTCAAATTTTGTTTTTAAATATTTTTACATTCTAAGAGGATCTATTTATAGGAGAAAAATGAAATTCATAAACTTTATAATTCTATTGTCGTATAGGAGACTGGCGAAATGACTTAAAACATGGGTTCGGAGGCTATTATTATCCTAACGGTGACGTCTACGAAGGCGCGTGGTTTAAAGGCAAAAGGCACGGTCTAGGGACCTATTTCTACGCTGAAACTTGTGTCAAGTTCATGGGGACCTGGATTGAAGGTGTCATCCAAGGGCCAGGGCAAATAATATATCCAAAACATAGGTATTATGGATCTTGGACGAGAAATGTGCCAAAAGGGAGAGGTTGTTTCGTCTTTGAAGCGAATTGCATGCAACACGGATTCTACTTGCTGGTAAACGAGAAGTCGGAAAAAGAACTGGGAGAAGGGGAAGAGGAAGAAAAGGAAGAGGAAAAATATAACTTTGAGGAAGAAGTAGAACTCGATGAAACTCTGGGTGAGTTAAGACGTTGCTATTATTAGAATAAGAATTTTGGAAAGAAATATAGTCTTATTACACATTTATTGCTTTTGATTAAAATTATTTTAATATACGAGTATTAGGTATTCCTATTATATTATATATATTAGGTACATAATATGAAAACCAGCTAAGTGCTAGTCGGGTAACGCGCAGTGTAGATTTTCTGTCACAATATGTGGACTTAGAAGAGAGCTTTTTGTTTGATACTACGAACATATAAATTGAGTTCATGGTTTAACTACCAATATAACGTTCAAATGTTATGATATGATATTTCTATAATTTTACATAGTTCAAAAACTTATATTTAATAGCTGTTTTTCACAACCAACGACGTCGTATAAGTAATTTTCGATGAAATTTGTTCGAATTTTGTACGAAATTTCGCTTTTTACTTCTTCAGTACATTTTATAAGTTGATCGATTCTCTAGGGCGAATTCATGAGGGAGATCATGGGGTCCTAACGTCCCCTTCCAACCGGGTCTTTGTCTCACTATTGTAGTAAAATTAGAGTCAGATCTGGTCAAATCTCGTATGGTGAATCTCTGACTTGATTACTGAATCCGCCCTTGATCGAGTATCACTCGTTAATTTGGAAAGTTTATTTAGTTGTGATAGTTTTCTTTTCAATTTCGTTAGATATTGCTATGAATTTTTTACTATCAGTTAGCACTGTAAAGGTTTTATACGACCGATAACGTTTTGAAAGGAGTTATCCAATGCAACGATACCCCACACCATGGGATAGATGGAAAAAAATCATCCCCACTATATGTCTAGAGGAAGCGCCTTTAAAAAGATTTTATTCTACAACACTTTCGGCGTAATCAATATGTGTATCCGTATTAAATTACAATTTTCTAGTACCTACAAGAGTCTCTCAGTTAAGCCGCGGAAAGAGGGACAGGCAGACTGACGGACGGATATGACGAATCTATAAGGGTTTCTTGTTAGCTACGGAACCCTAAAAAAAATATTTATACAAAATCCAGTACTACGGGGGATCCAATGTAATGGAAACATACCCTAGATTACCATTAATGACTCAAGTGTGTGAAAATGAAGTTCTGTACAGCCTTTTATTTATAAATCTAATGTCTTTAATTTAATGAGCTACAGCAGTAAAAATTTTCATATAAAAAAGACTTATCACGTGAATCTTCTTCTCTTAACGCTGTTATTGTTATTCAAAGATTACGTTTGAAAATGTTTAATATACAATTTTGCTTTAAAACCCGATATCAAAACAAAGTCAAAAACTCTCAAATGATATCCTAAAATTTATGGCGCAATGCTAAGATACAATGTTTGCCTTTAACCAACATGTTCGATTACAAACGCATCAATTTTCTTAATCTTTAAGATTGACCAAAGAAGAAGACAGATTTCTAAAGCCCTCCTACAGAATATATGTCACTGGAATCGAAGCACCATTGAGCGAAATAAAAGCTGTAGAGATATCTGAAAAAGTTTAAAAAGTACAAATTATAAAATTGAATTAAGTGTTTACGAGAGATTAAGACAAAATTCGTATCATTTGTAACGGCAGTTATATTCATCGACACAAAAAGAAATCTAAAGATTTTCAAGTGATACTGACCCAACACTACGCAATGACATCCCAGAAGTCAGTCTGCACGAAGTTTAGACTGACCCTCAAACAACCGAAAAATAATAAAGCATCAGGTCAGGAAGAAATTACGATTGAATTTTTGAATGTGTGTAAAAGGCCAGTGCTCGAAATATTCCATGAGTTATTTAAGTGATGTACTCGAAGGTATAATGCTTAAAATAGGAGCAGGGAGGTATTTCTTCAAAAAAGAGATAGTATTTTATTGAAGAATCACAGAAATATCACGCTCTGTAGTCATGTGTACAATTTGTTCTTGAGGGTTATCACGATCCGTCTTACTCGCAGGTTTGACACTTTGAAACAAACCGGTTTATGAACAGGCTTCATTCAGCATCGAAGGCAAAATCTACACGTTTTAGCAAAGTATTTGGAAGACAATGGAGTATTCTCAGTGAATGTGGACTACGAAAAAGCCTTTTATTCAATCGAAACCGGGGTGGTACCGCATTCTTTCCAGCGATACCACATTGATTAAAGCTATATCGAAGTCCTGAGATGTTTATATAACAATACCACTATATCAGACCGAGTACATGACGCACAAAACCAATCAACCACATCGGGGTTTTGGATAGGTAGATGTCATATCTTCGAAATTATTGATCACCCTATCGGCATTAACATCAATAGTGAATACATCACTCACCTTCGATTTGCTGGGAATATATATACATAATGGCCGAATCTAGGCGCCATGCTCAAAGTCTTCAATAAAGAATGTCAATAACGAATATGAACACGGATAGACGAAAGTGGTATTGAATGCCCATGTTGCATAGACTCCCGTTAAGAGCTTTACAATCAAAGTCATTGTCGAATACGTTTACTTGGAACAGATTCTCAGGTTAAGTAGATCCCACTTTGATAAACAGGTTACGAGAAAAATTCAATTCGGTTGGGCAGCGTACGGAAAATTAAGAGGCAGATAGGCACATTTGAATCTAATATACCTCAGCGCCTAATGACGAGTGTTTGAACTGTGCTTGTGGCCATTGGTGACGTACAGATGCCAGACGTGGCCATTTGCTTGTTGGCCTTATAAATAAACTCAAAGTCACTTAACGTGAGATACAAAGAGCCATGCTCTGATTTTCTCGACGACTGTGAACTGGACGTCGCACCATGGGATGGCCATCCACTAGGTAGATTGACAATCCGGTAAAAATCGTGATCCACAGTTGATTTCAGGTGGTCCGGGATCGTACTTTGGTCCTAAATATATAGGAGGGAGGCCTAGGTCCAGCAGAAGACATTTAATGGCTGAAACAAATGAATTATGATGTTCTTTGTAATCAAAACTGCAAACAAAAATACATACGTCTATGTCAAAATTAAGTTGCTTCAATAAAATGTAAAGTTTTGTCTTTTAATCTAAAATCTCAATTTTTTAATTCTTTGGTCAATTTCTCACCTTCTGAATCGTAGGCAAAGTGATGACCTAACGGCCATCACTATCTGATAATGATTGCCATCAATTATTAAACTACTATTACCCCAGTAAAATATGGATTATTCCTCCTTTCCACGAAAAAATAGCGAAATTTATCGAATAATGCATACTTATTAAATTATTTCGGATATTTCTATTGCAAATTACAAGTCCGTTAAATTAACTGGTAATATTTTTAGAAATACACTATTTAAAAAATTATTCGTATTTAATTACCTAAACCCCATATTCCGATATGTATAGAGGCAAGGGCCTATCCAGCTTTTGGGCCGGGAGGGAATGTGGTGCAGATCAGGAATTAAACCCTTCATGCTTGTTTTGCTCCACACAACACTCTACTCGAAGAGATTAGGTACCTACAGGAAATGTTAGGTGCATTGTAGCGGTATAGGACAAGCACCTAGGGGTATCCAGCCCCCCAAGGGGTAGGTGGGCGTCTGTAGCACATCCATGTATATAAGTCACACTTTTCGGTATCACTTAGTTCCACGCATGCATTTTGCATGTTAGTATCATAAGACTCTAACATGCAAAAAAAAAGCAATGAATATATTTTCTCATGAGTATTGGATACATGACTCGGTAGCATTTTTATTTTATGAATTAGTAAATTATTAGCCTATTACACTGCTAGTTTCTGTTTGATTTGTAAAAGGGTATCAACGTAAACTCAGCATCTGCTTTGAATCATATTCATTGATTTATAGTGAAAGTTATCGAAAAATATCCACTTATTAAATTATTTCGGAACCTACCGCTATTGTAATTACAATGCAATGAATTAGTCCGTTTAGTATTGAATGCAGTATCAAAATAATAAGTCACTTAGTCTATAAGCACTTGTATAACTTATAACTTAATTTATTACATGTCACCAGGCAAAACGCCAATGTGGCGAGCTCGCAACGTCACTGCGTTTGTGGCTGAGCTCCTACCCCCGGAACCAGTTCCGGTGCCAGTACACGATTCCATACCGTCTCTGTCAGAATGCACTATGGACTTTGATTTAATGCAATTCGAAGAACCATCTGTGAAAGGAGTCGGGGAAGAGGGCCAAATAGATGACGACGATTGGTTACTTCAACGCCAACAATTCCTTGAAGATCCAACAAAAACGGACTGAAGAAAATGTTAATTATTATTTCGTTATAATTAAAGAATTTAATTTATTTTATGTTTCGCAGCACAATATTTATGTACAAAATCTGCTGACTCTGTAACCATCACATGATGCCAAAAGACATATTCATTAAAATTATTTAAAATAAATAAAACGAACAAGTAAATAATGAATATTTTTTTAGGTATGTTTATTTTTGTAGGTATGTACGAAATTATTTAACTAATATGCTACTGGCTTTTAACTTAAATTATAATCACAGTGTAAACAGTACCCGATGAGAGCTATATAATTTGTGAAGTAAAATCTTGACTGAATTTTTGTTTAAGACCTAACGTCTAGATAGGTACAATTCTCGCCAGATCTCTTTGACAGTGTGAGTTAGCACTACAGTGTGGCATTTATGAAAAGACAGATTGTTTTGGAAACTATAGTCTTCCTTACATTTGGCGCATACTATGTGAAGAATAGAGTGCTTGAAAAATAAATGATTGAGGAATACATTAGATATTTCTATGCTATTTATATGCTACGCCACTGCGTCGGCAGAATACGACGGACGTGTTCTAATCGATCAAATTATAAAAGAAATAAATGCCTTTTTCGGTTTTCGGCGGTGTTACAATTCGTGACTACTCACGCCATGTACGATGTGCGCTTTCATTCAGGTAAAATTGAATATCGGTGGTGATAATTGCTATCGAATTTGTGTACTGTATCTGATATATGATATACTGTAACGTCGTTAGTTGACAAATGTGAATTGGAAAACCTTGTGAATTTCGTAATTGCAAGTGTTTTGTGCGCTAGTATAACCGTTTATAATCATCCTCCTTTTTATAATAAAGAAAATCAGACAGAACCAAATACAGTACCATTTGTTTTTTATAGCGAAAGTACCAACGTTCACGTTTGGATGATGTGTTTTTTTTAGATTTAATTGTCAGAATAGAAATATAATAATGTGCGGATATTTCGCAAGAAACAAAGTGCCAGAAGCAGGTATATTTCACTAATTCGTAGCACGTTGAAGCAATGCTAAATAATATCGATATGCTAAACAGCTAATGATATCTGACACATTTTCCTTGAACATTGATAGGACACAGAGTGTGTTTATTTAATCCTATTCTATACGACTCTCATGAAGTATAAAATAGAGCATAAAATATGCCTTAGGAAAATTAAGATTAGTACTATGGAACTCAGTATTTAAGTTGGATAACAATTACAAGGATTGCGTTTTAGCATTTTTTTATAAACCAAGTCTTCAAAGGGTAAAATATGAAGATTTTTTTTTTGTAATAAGTATACATATTATCGACTTGAAAATTGATAATTACGATTACTCTTTCACACACTGTCAATTTTTTCGTTGGAACAACCCTTAATACACTTTATTGCAATAGATTTTGTATAGGAATTGAATATTGAAGTTAATAATTTAAAGAGTATTTCAAAACTCTTAAACACTTGATATATTATAAAAATCAACTAAAAAAGGAACAAAATTGACATGGATTTTTAAATGGGGAGGTTCTCAATTTTAATGTGTAAGTACATATGTGATCGCGCTTATCATAAAATCTTATACTTGATAATAAGTACAGGTAGCAATGTTTCTGCCCTTTATTGGCCAGCATGGGTATAGAATAATAATATCTATTCCATGTATATTATGTATAGTAATATCTATTCCATGACGAATCTCACAAACGCCCCTAATGATTTTGATGAAAACTCATACTTTGATAAAAGTTTCCTTTTCGTTCATATTTTCACGGTAAACTCAAAAGCCGACGAGCAAGGTCAATTTCTCAAATACTTAATTTTTATTGTGACAAATTGTGATATAATAAGAAATAACAACCGAAAAGGGGATGTTTAAAAAACCAAAAATAAACTCGCTCCAACGTAATAATCAGAATAAACGCGAGAAGCTTCACATCCACGAGGGTGAAGCCTTCAGCATAAAATTAGTACGTATATTAAATATAAAAATTGATTAGATCGAGAACCGGCAATCCATATTATATTAATACACTATATTGGAAACGCCATAAGAAATTGAAAGGTAATTTTCACTTGGATACATTTAAATTTTTGCATACAGCTGTCTTCCTTAGAAAAAAAAAAATTGAGGCTTTACTTAATTTAGAACCATTTCACAACATTTTGACAATAATCACTTGACAATAATTGTTGCTGTATTATCGGTTCTCAACAACAAATAGTATTACATACAGATGGCATTATTAAAAACAGATAAATTTAGTGATCTAACACATGGTACTATTTAAGTAAAGCACTGAAAAAAAATTTGCGATTTAACAGATGATACTGGTTAAATTAAATACTTTAATAAACTTTGCGATATAATAAATAGCGCTATTCAAATAAAACTAAGATGCATTTTGCGATATAACAGATGGCACATTTAAATATAAGACAGATAGGTTTTGTGGTCTAATAGATGGCACAATTTAAATAAGACATAGATAAATTTTGCGATCTAAAAGATAGCACATTATAAATAAAACAGATAAATTTTGTGATTTAATAGATGGCACTATTTAAACAAACTATAAAGCAAAATTTAGCGTTCTAGCAGATAGCACTATTTGAATAACATACTATGATACATTTTGCGATATAATAGATGGCACTCTTCAAATAAAATACTTAGATCAAATTTGTAATCTAACAGATGGCACTTTTAAGTAAAATATAGATTAATTTTGTGGTTTAATAAGATGGCACTGTTTAAACAAAACATTAAAAAAATTTAGCGATCTAGCAAATGGCATTATTTAAATAAATACTTTGATACATTTTGCGATATAATAGATGGCGCTATTCAAATAAAATACTGACATCAATTTTGTGACCTAACAGATGGCACTTTTTAGATTAATCGCAGATAAATTTTGTGGTCTAATAGATGGCGCTATTTAAATAAAATAAAAAGATAAATTTTGCCATCTAAGAGATGTCACTATTTAAATAAAATACTATGATACATTTTGCGATATAATAGATGGCGCTCTTCAAATAAAATACTTAGATCAAATTTGTGATCTAACAGATGGCACTTTTAAATAAAACGCAGGTAAATTTTACGATCTAACAGATGGCACTTTTAAATTAATCACATATATTTTGTAGTCTAATAGATGACACATTTAAAATAAAACACAAATAAAGTTTGTGACCTAATAAATGGTAGTATTTTAATAAAACATAGATAAGTTTTACGATCTAACAGATGGCATTTTTAAATAAACTTAAATAAATTTTGTGGTCTAATAGATGGCATTTTTTAGATACAACACAGATAAATTTTGTGGTTTAATAGATGGCACTTTTTACGTAAAACTTAGATAAATTTTGTGGTCTAATAGACGGCACTATTTAAATAAATTAAATAGATAAATTTTGCGATCTAGCAGAGGGCATTTTTAAATAAACTTAAATAAATTTTGAATAGATGGCACTTTTTAGATACAACACAGATAATTTTTGTGGTTTAATAGATGGCACTTTTCGTATAAAACACAGATAAATTTTGTGGTCTAATAGATGGCACTTTTTACGTAAAACTTAGATAAATTTTGTGGTCTAATAGATGGCACTATTTAAACAAAATAATGAGCTAAATTTAGCGATCAAGTAGATGGCACTATTTAAAAAAAAACTCAGATAAATTAAACGATCTAATAGATGGCACTTTTTAAACAAAAATCTGAGATAAATTATTTGGTCTAATAGATGGCACTATTTAAATAAATTAAATAGATAAATTTTGCGATTTAACAGATGGTACTTTTAAATAAATATCTGAGATAAATTTTGTGGTCTAATAGATGACACTTTTCGGATAAAACACAGATACATTTTGTGGTCTAATAGATGGCACTTTTTACGTAAAACTTAAATAAATTTTGTGGTCTAGCAGATGGCACTTTTTAAATAAATATGTGAGATAATTTTTGTGGTTTAATAGATGGCACTTTTTAAATAAAAATCTGAGATAAATTTTGGGGTCTAATAGATGGCACTTTTTAGATAAACCACAGATAAATTTTATGATTTAATAGATGACCCTGTTTAAACAAAATGTTAAGCTAAATTTAGCGATGTAGCAAGTGGCACTATTTAAATAAAATACTTTGATACATTTTGCGGTATAACAGATGGCGCTATTCAAATAAAATACTTAGATCAACTTTGTGATCTAACAGATTGCACTTTCTAAATGAAAATCTCAGATAAATATTGCATCTAACAAATGGCACTTTTAAATATACAGAAACAAATTTTGTTGTCTAACAAATGGCACTTTTTGAACACACTTGAAAATCTGAGATAAATTATGTGGTCTAATAGATGGCATTTTTTAGATAAATCACAGATAAATTTTGTGGTCTAATAGATAGCACTATTAAAAACAAAATAATGAGCTAAATTTAGCGATCAAGTATATGGCACTATTATAAAAAGAAACTCAGATAAATTAAACTTCCTAATAGATGGCATTTTTTGAACAAAAATCTGAGATAAATTATGTGGTCTAATAGATGGCACTTTTAAATTAATCACAGATTTATTTTGTAGTCTAATATACGGCATATTTAAAATAAAACACAAATGAAGTTTGTGACCTAATAAATGGTAGTATTTTAATGAAACAGATAAATTTTGCGATCTAACAGATGGCATTTTTAAATAAACTTAAATAAATTTTGTGGTCTAATAGATGGCACTTTTTAGATAAAACACAGATAAATTTCGTGGTCTAATAGATGGCACTTTTTACGTAAAACTTAGATAAATTTTGTGGTCTAATAGATGGCACTATTTAAAAAAAAAACTCAGATAAATTAAACGATCTAATAGATGGCACTTTTTGAACAAAAATCTGAGATAAATTATGTGGTCTAATAGATGGCACTATTTAAATAAATTAAATATATAAATTTTACGATATAACAGATGGCACTTTTAAATAAATTACAGATATATTTTGTAGTCTAATAGATGGCACATTTAAAATAAAACACAAATAAAGTTTGTGGCCTAATAAATGGTAGTATTTTAATAAAACACAGATAAGTTTTGCGATCTAACAGATGGCATTTTTAAATAAACTTAAATATTTTTTGTAGTCTAATAGATGGCACTTTTTAAATAAAAATCTGAGATAAATTTTGTGGTCTAATAGATGGCACATTTTAAATAAACATCTGAGATAATTTTTGTGGTGTAATAGATGGCACTTTTTAAATAAATATCTGAAATAAATTTTGTGGTCTAATAGATGGCACTTTTCGGATAAAACACAGATACATTTTGTGGTCTAATAGATGGCACTTTTTACGTAAAACTTAGATAAATTTTGTGGTCTAATGGATGGCACTTTTTAAATAAACATCTGAGATAATTTTTGTGGTTTAATAGATGGCACTTTTTAAATAAATATCTGAGATAAATTTTGTGGTCTAATAGATGGCACTTTTTAGATAAAACACAGATAAATTTGTGGTCTAATAGATGGCACTATTTAAACAAAATACTGTTATAAATTTAAGAATCAAACATGGATGATAAAATTTATCACGTCTACGAACCGATGAAAGATAGGCGATTGAATATTCTATGCAGGAACGAAACTAAAAGGAAAAGTAGTGGTGGGTCTATCAAACACGGATTCTATTAGATTTATTGTTCTAGCGTTGACCAGAGTCAACGAGGATGCCGGGTATCGACTTAATTCTATGTGAATGGTTGTCTAAATGTCTAGACGGTTACGAATGTGTAAATCGAAAGTTCCACCGATCTAAAAGTGAACTGACACGAATATTTATTTTAAGTGTATACGCTCGATATGGCCAAACCGCTCGAAGAGCGGGACGAGTTTTGGGAGGAACATATTAGTGAAATGTTACAGAAACGAAAGGATAGTAATGTTAGGTGATTTTAGTGGCTGGTTGGGTTTACAGCAAGATGGACATGAGAAAGTCTTAGATAAATTTGGAATTGAAAAAGTGATTGAGAATGCTGATTTCCTTCTCCTTGTCAAGACTTTAACTTGTGTGCAACTAGTCTATTGAAGCCATCGTCCAAGTACGTTATAGAAAGAAATAACTTACACAATTAAGATATTTAGGTAGGTACACACCCTCAGTAATAAAACCACCGATTGGAAATATAACTTTGTGTGTTGAACTGTGATAGAGAATATACCTATTTTTATTTGAATAAAATTCTGAAAACAGAAAACCTGTCGCCTAGCCTCCGCATGTTAGTAAAACTCCCATAATGGTCGATTTGCCTTATCACTTATACGAGAATCATCGCGTATTATTACTATATGTTATTTTTAATTATTGTATTGTGATCAAAGATGTCGGATTTTTTTGCTTATGTGCTTCTATGACTGAAATAAACTTCTATTTAACTGTTTACATTTTTATATGTATTTTTTATGGAGTTTCAAAGGACAAACAAGCGTGCGAGTCACCTGATAGTATATGGTCACCGGTGCCTATGGACACTCGCAACCCCGGAGGAATCAAAAATGCGTTGTCGGCCTCTTGGAAAGGAATATGATACCTCACAAACGAGAGAGTGGGTTGATAAAGTGCGTAGTGGCCTAATACATATATGGAGAGTGGAATGATGGAGGAACTTTTACTTACTGGAGAACGCGACAAGCGACAGCGTAAACTGTTACTTCATACGCAAAAAGTGGAATTCATCAGTAGACAAAATAATATATTCAGCAATTTCCCTCTACAATGTGGAATTGTACACACTCTTGTACCAAAAACAAATTTGGGTCAGAATTCAAAAGTGTGATTAATATTCAACATACAGTATACTCTCCACACAAATTGAAATCGCATTTTTTTAATGCAGTTTAGGGATTTATTGCTACCATAGAATAAACAAAGCATGCCAATTATAGGATGACAAAATAAATGTGCATGAAAATGACTTGCTCGGCTTACCTTTATGCTGACTGTCTAATTTATACATCAAACCTTTCTCGAAAATATATTTGTTACAAACAGGCAAAAGAAACATGCAGTGAAAGTGTTCTCTTTACTAACTGTTAGAGAAAAAAGATTCTACTAGGTAATTATTGCATATTTAAATTCCAGGCGTTGTCCTTGCATACGAAAATGTATACAATTATAAACAAAATTGTTTCAAAAAAGCCTGTTTTCTCTACCTAATCAACCGATATATTAAGTATACCGTTTGGAATCGATCATGTATCTTTCCGCAAATATTCGTAATCTCCTTCTTTTTCAGAACAACTTTGCCAAAGAAACCATAATCATTGAAGTAGCCTTTTCTCAGAAAAATAGCTTAGAATATGTACAAAAAAAAAATTTGGCGGGCAACCCTGTGAAAAAAACACGTGCGTGATTTCATTGAATCTTAAACTATAGGACCTCAAGAACAATGTAGGCTACATTATTTTCCTTGGCTAAAGCTATTACAAAAAAGTATTACATAATATATGCTTTTGATTTACAGCTAACTTTCAACTAGTTTATTTAAATCAGTATAACTATAAAAGTTCATATTCATTCTAACACGAGCTCTAAAAATGTATCTTAGAACTTTTCATTCGTATATCCATACTACACGTTATTGAAATTGTAAGATTTTTTTTGTAATTCTTTCGCGGAGGGCTTAAAAAGAATCAAAAACTTGATAATTTATATTGTAGCCAGTTTTCGCTCGCAGTTTCACCCATGTGGACATAGAATGAATTCCCACAAATCTTATATCGACTGATGACTTGTTTCCATCGTTATCCCGATCCCGCTATTCGTCTCTATTTAGGTCCCGAAATCGGTCTTGTTCCTGATATCGATTCCAACTTCCTTATTTACATTAGATTCCGATGAATTATTCCATTTTTGTGTTGTTAAATTTTTATAGAAGAACTCCCAAGTTGTTTTACACGCAAGTGAAAGTCGCACCGAAAGTAATTCAGTCGTTGATACACCGGACAAACAAACGAAAAAATTTAAAAGGAATATTTTTTTCATATAAATCTTCAAATAATGACGAACACAACAAAAAAAAATTCTGACAAATTAGTTCAGCCGTTTTCAAGTGATGATCTTGTATACAAGCGGAATTTATTTTTATTTATGTACATAAATCGAAATACGTATTATATAAGCAATTTAATTATATGAATAAAATTTCTTTATGTAAATAATTGAATGATGATCCTAACTTGCGCAACGGAATGCGCTCGATTTACATCAATGAATTGACGGTCCAAATATAATAGAGATTGCTTTTTAGCGGTAGATCACTTTGTACAGTCGAGTCATAACTCGTGAAATATTGTAAAATAATGACATGCACGCGCGTATACCACTGCGTTTTGTGCGACACAACTTCACGGTCTCGCACTTATACACTATTGTATACTTTGTGCTCTCGCTATATATTCATATTCATCTATGCTGACGCACGTCAAAGGAAATGACGCTGCGGAATTCAGTGACATCCTTTATATACCCTGTTGAAAACATCCAATACAGTCCCACATATAACAATGGAATCTGTAATGGCTTATATGTAATCTGGAAGAAAAAATTTCCAGATAGAGTTAAGTTTGAAATCTATATGTATGTCCATCATAATGACGTTTCTTTATTGGACTTAATGGGATTGTAATGTTATTTGTATTTGTATGGATCCTATCTTCACCTTACCTGTAGGTTTGTATCTGTTCTTATCGTAAATCCATATGGACATAAAAACCAATGTGGATTTCTGGATACGAAATAGAAAATGTTTTTAATGTTTTTAAATGACAATTCCACAATCGAAAAAAATAATGTATTCTATATGTAAATCCAGATAAGAACTCTGTAGACATATTAAGTTCCATTAAACTTTCCGTTTCTTTTCTTCGAAAGTTTTATGGGTATGGATATGGATTTGCCGCGACAAAAGCACATTAGGTCCCAATTCAATTCTTATTGGAATCTATAGGATTATTTCAACAGGGTACTACGGCATAATCAACTATATTTATATGTTAGCAAAGATACAATTTTGTTCCAATTTTTTGGATTTCATACATGAAAACTTTGATATGAAGAGAAAGCAATAATTGGACTGTTTTCATTTAGTTATATATAAAAAGCTCAATGTGGCTTTGTGGTGCATGTGATACGTATTTTCGTCAAGTTATAGAACAAATTATGAATTTTGGTCTTGCATTAATTTATCACAGAGTACATAATATTGCCAAATGCAAACATTGTTTTATGTATTTTTAGAGCGTGTGATTTAAATGTCGCTTTAATAAATAAATTTTATACCTATTTA
Organism: Eumeta japonica; assembly: GCA_005406025.1. Lineage (NCBI taxonomy): Eukaryota > Metazoa > Arthropoda > Insecta > Lepidoptera > Psychidae > Eumeta > Eumeta japonica. Next base: position 1,146,467 of record BGZK01000001.1, read on the forward strand.
TATTAGTATAGATAATATTTTTATATGTATAAACTTCGACAGAATTGAATTTACAAATGAAATTAATAAAGAAGCAAGTGCCTATAGTCAGTTTTATGAAGGAACCTTGGTTAGATGTAACAATAGTACTCTTCTGAAACTGCATTCTAAATAGAATTAAAATATCCCAAGCGTTTCTATAAGACAAATACGTCCCTATTCAACAAATACTTTCCAAGGTATTAAAAACTTGAGGTGTAAAATTGTATGATATTATATAATAATGAATGAATATTAGTAGTTTTTTTGATCATAAATGTAATAGATTCAGCATCACAACAAACACTAAAATTATGAACTGATAAGGATTAAGATTTGTACTGAAATCAGGGTCAGGACACATATTAATTGCCAATTTTAAAATGAATAGAATCAGGGTCTAAAGGACAGGTGATCCGGGTGGGCCTTAAGTAGAAACAAAACTGGGACTGTACTACTAAATTTAGGGTTAAGGTTGGGATCTCTATAAGAAATGTAAAACAAAATAAGAAATGAAAAGCAAGCAAAACTATACCCATGGTAAGATTCCTACAATTGTCATAAAAATATATATCTATCTATATACCTAAAATAAAAACGATTTTTTCTTTGTGGTGACATCAGTTTAAAAGTTTAATGAACATATTGATATGAGGATTTGACTATTTGATGCTGAATCATTTGTAGATGATTTTAAGCTATATATTTTTTTTAATTCCATACAGCCTCCATCATACATTATCATAACTTACTTTCACAACACTAAACACATAGCAAATTGCATGGCGGGTAGCAACTAGTTGGATATTAATCTGAAAATACAAAAATGACAGTGGATAATGTCTTTCATTTTAACAAATTAAGTGTGCACAAACTTGATCCTATATCTAAGATATTTTATTTTTCACGGAATGTATATTTACTACAGAAGTAATAAGAATTTTTAATGATAGCCTTTCTGAATTAATACTAAAATGGTGAATTCCTAAATCAAGTGTTACAATATAATACATGAAACAACACATTATTGTATTTGAATATTAATAAACGAGATTTAATTTTATGAGATATTAACAGTTCTTTACTCAGTGACAAATATAGTATAGAAATCAAAAAAGAATGATGGATTGAGAAAAAAATTTAAATGTTATAACAACAAACATAAAGTTGTGGATACCAGAGCATTTTTTCTTGTATTTTGCAAGAATTGAGGAGACTGATAAATTTGAAACAAATAATAGTGAATGATAATTAAGAAAACTACATATTCTTAGTGAATAGTGATACATTTAAGGTATTTTTTTGAATAACTTCAATTTATGTCTGTTTACCACATTCAATTTTTACATAAAAATAAGGGAATATGTGAACTATGATCTAGACCAGATCCAAATCTACTGAAAATAATAAAAGTGTTTAGGTGGCTGTGGAACCCCACAATAAATAGCAACATGTATCAATATGATGGCTTTTATTTATCAGCATATGAGTTTTTTAATGAATTTTAGAAATATCAATGAAATATTATATTTTATAAAAAATGAATTTACAGAATTTCATGGCGACATATCAGTATATACCTTATTGTATGAGTATAGAAAACATAAAAATTTTGAAAATGTATAGGTAATCAGAATATTTATGTCAAATTTTATAACTAGTAGCTATTAATATTAGAAATAATCACACTAAGCTTGTTGATTTTGCGAACCGCAGTTAGCATTTGCATTATTACTCTCAAAAGTATTTTTATTTTTTAATAAATAAGCAGCTAAATAACTAATAGGGTCTGGAGGCCGTTCCTTCGCTAAAGCAGATAGTCCTTGAAGTAAGATAGGAACCACTGTTTGATCCAAGTATTGTCGAGTAGGTAAAGCATTTAATTCGATTCGAGATTTACGATTTGCATTTGTATCAGCTTCCTTCTCCATTGCGATAACTTTCTGAAATAAAACCAACAATCCGTGTGTAAATTATAAAACGTATTTACTTCAAAAAATGATGTAAACAAATATATCGATTTCATTGGCAAACCTTCACAGAATCTGGTATTTTAGAGGGTGGAATTACTTCAACGTTAGTAAGATTTGTGTCCACTGAAGCGTCTGACATCAGTTGAATTTTCCAAATTCCCTTTTGCTTTACATACAATATAAACCGAATGTTTTAACAAAAAACAAGACAAACCATAACTCAAAACAGAAATCTTGTCACTTAAAAGACAATCAGATGGCAAATGACACCACAGAACAATAACATACTAATGCACATGTGACAGACGTTTAATGTTGCTAGAATGAATTTAAAAAGGCCGTATAAATATTGATCTTTGAAAAAGTATCTATGCGTATAAAGTTTTGAATTACATTCATTTTTGTGTTAGAGAAAACAAATGAGTGTATTTTTAATCTGTGACAAAAATGAGAGCGCCTATCTACACTTATAGATGTTATAAAATTTACTATCTAGAAGAGATGTACAGTTTTGTTTTAATGTATTATAAAATTTTAAGGTTCATATATATAAAGATATAAAAAAAAGCAATTAATGGCAAATAATTCATTTAAATAATATAAATGAATATTAAACTTTTTAAAACTTGGGTGAACGTGACGCAGTCATTTTATAAAATGCAAACTTTTCATAGCGAGTGAATATCATTTACCTACTACAGAAATATGTGTTTAATAAATTACTTTTTTTGGAAATAGAAAATTATTTTAAATAGTACTGTCTTTCGGCATTTTTAAGATTATTTCGATATACGTAAGTCGTATTTACAGAAATTTTATAGCAATGGCGGTTAAATAACGTCTTTGAAACAAAAGGTTACGCACAGCAGAACGCACGAAACTTTGTGCTTTTAATTGCCTGCGAATGATGCAATATGCAGGTAAAACGCTCCGTAGCCCTTCCTTCTCCCCCACATTTTATTTTACGTCATTGCAATAATTTTGCAACTAACTTCACAACAACAGAGATTCGTGTGAGGTTATGTTCCTGATCATACTATACAGGGAATGATCCTGACCACGGCGAATTTACCAATGAGTTGTAAATTAAGTCAAACTAAACCACTAATTGCTTGTCTCTAAGAGCATGTCAAGCTGTCGATCCGCGGTGAGCTAGCGTAGGAGTTTAAAACCCAAGTATCATAACCAAGAGACATTGAGAAAAGTATAGTAAAATAATAAATTTCAATAGTAAAGTAAAAAAAAACTTGAGATAACAATTTCTTGTATAGATGAATTAATGTACTTAAATTTTATGTTTGTATGTTGTAACAACGAATTGAATTACTGCGAATGTTCTGACCTTCGCGTTGTCGACGCAAGACCGACGGTCGCATTTAGCTGCTGCAGATCATGTGCGTATTTATAATACTGGACATTCTCATACCGCTGGGTTTATCGAAACCTTGCATAATAGCAACAGTAATCGCCACTACGGTTGCGTCCCGAAAAATTAAAAAAAATATACAACAAAGGCAAAATTTTATTAAAGACTTGAAAAATTTAATCATTTGAAATTATTAAGAGAGTATTTAATTATTATGTAATCAAGTTTTCAAATGATTTTAGATCCCTTTAGATCTAAAATCACACAAGCGCCTTAGGCGCACCCTAAATTCTTTGACAAAAAAAAATGGTAATTTTTTTTTGTCGACGTCAATTAATCAAATTAACCACGTGACTTTCAAAATCTCAAGATATGGGGTCTTGTAAGTCACGTGGTCTTTAAAGTAAAATGCTTCCTAACAAATACACATAAGATTTTTACCGGGTTTCGCCACACGGAAATGCATGAAACTTTACAAAGTTTACAGGATACACCAGACCAATTCACACATTACCGAGGAAACAACTTTACCGACCTAATAACATTTATTTAATTTACGAACGAAAATTTTGATAGCAAAAGAAAGTATTAATTTGATTGTTTTCATTTACTTATGTATAATAAATGTTAGATTATATAGAGGATGTTATTGTTATTAGTGTTAATAAAAAATATAATCCATAAACACTCATTGTTGTAAGTATGAAAAATAGGAAATCTCGTTTCAGTGATGTTGTAGACATTATTTTAAGGTGTCTCATAAATAAGGTCATTTTATTATGTTCATTTTGTTTGCTAAATAATTATACAAAAAGAAAACTTTAATATTCAAAGTATAGCCTATTGTATTCTATAGTCTTAACCCAACGGTTAGTAAGCTCTCTGATATTTTGATAAAACCATTCCTTAGGCTTAGATGCAATGAATTAGCTCACTGCATTTTCAATATCTCCTTTGGACTCAGTTTTTTCCGTTAAAGAATTATGCCATGGATCTGAATAAATACTAATCTGACAGTGCAAGGTTCAGACTAAATGCTGGATGTGGTAGGAGTTCCATACCATCAAGTTCTTCAATTTCACCCGCGTAACTTTCGCAGTATGTGATCTAGCAGTGCCATGTTGTACTCGTAAGAGCAGCCGTTTTCGGTTTACTAAATCTGGGTATTTTTGCGTCAAAACCTCATACATTCGTGTCAGTTGTTCACTATGTATCTCGATAGTAATAGATCGACCATCTGGATATATTTCAAGGTATACCTACTAATCCTTCATAATTCCACCAGACACATAAGACTTTCAGCTCGAATCGACCTCTCTTCACAATAGTTTTAGGTAATTGTCCTTTGTCTGACTACTGATTTAGATGTTTAAATAAATTGGTTTTTCATCACAAGTAATATATGTATAATAAACAGATCATATTTCGGCAGGGCAACGAACGATTTGCACACTTCTACTAGACGTTTCGCTTGAATCTCGTTTAAATTGTGTGCCGCTTCGATATTCGACAACTTTTATAGATCTTACCCAATGATTTTAAGCGGCGATATATAGCACCTTTAGAAGGTCAAAGACAGTGTGATAATCGGCGATTGCTGGTACCACGTTGGGTTTCTACTACTTCCTTTGTAACCAGGATATCCCATACAGGTGGGTAACCTGCCGAATGATCTTCCATTGTCAAATCTCTACTATTAAAACGATTAAATCAACTTTGTGCCGTTCGCTCATTGACTCCATCTTTCCCTCCAATTTAATGTTTTCCTTGCTTCCGCGGCTGCTTTGAAATTTTGATTCCAATAACGTCTTGACAACACACAAATTTTATATTTATCGCACTTCATATATTTCGTTATCAAAACGTCTTGCCCCGACATTTAATACAAACAGCATCAATAAAAGAAAGAAAAACAGTTTTACATTTGTCGTAAAAGTTATGACATGTATAAGCTAGCTTTTGAAAATTATTTTTCTGAGCTGCAAATCTAGATGTTAACACGCTAAAAAGGAAAAATCTATTACGATGAAAATTGTACACTTAGATGTTCTTTGCGACACGAGATTCTTGAACAAGCTCATAACAAACCCTTTGGATTTAATTCTCACGTTGACATGAATGGCTAGAGCTGCAGCACGATGAAATGTAGAGCTCCGCACAGGTAGTACCTTGAGTAGCAGTAATAATAGTAGTAGTAGTGGTGGTGGTGGTAGTAGTAGTAGTACCTACTAAGAGGTGGAAGAGCAGAATTGAATTACTAGATAGTGTATCACATAAAGGGCCTGACTTACTAAAGTGAAACCCCACCGCGACATTACAGCGCCATTTCAACAAGTAAACCTTATTGTACCATCCATCAATTCCTATAATATATAAACACTTTTAGGTGTTACTCAATCGAATTTGATAGTTCAAGGTATTATTTTTGACTTTTTAATTACTCGCTTTTTTTACGTTGGGTGTTGTTTAAATTTTTAATTATTATTTTTTTTTGGTTTTGTGCAAATCCTAGCCTGTATACCAAATTTCACCTTTTTAGGACTGCGGAGTTTTTTAGTTGAATACACTGATGTGCACGCCCCTCTAGAAAGGTTAGGGAGATGGAGGTTACAAGTTTCTCAATTTTTTTGTCGTTTTTGTGTAAATCCTAGCCTTCACACAAAATTTGCTTATTCCATTATGCGTCTAAGATTCCTACTGCAGCTAACAAAGAGCTGACAACTTTAAAACGGCTAAATCGATTTTGATGAAACATATCGAATAACCATTGCTAAAAAACCTGCTTTCAAATATAAAAAAAACCGCATCCAAATCGGTTTATCCATTTCAGAGCTACGGTGTCATAGACAAACACAGACACACTCAAAGAGCGGTCAAACTTATAACACCCCTCTTTTTGCGTCGGGTGTTAAAAAAAAATTCAAGTTCAAGTTCTAATTTATATGGGTTATTTATTTTTTCATTATAACATCTTTATGAAAATTGTGAGTCAGCATTACAATGAATTTAAGCCGAGAGAATATTCCCATCACATATTTTTAAGATTTTAGCTGTGGCCTAAGTCAACAAAATAATTGCCAGAGACTTCAATCAGCATTTGGTGAAGGAGCTCCATCTTGTAGTTCTATGTGTTCCCGGTTCAATGAATTTAGACATGGACGTGATCACCTCTTTCACGATTTTCATGAAGGTAGGCCTGCGACTACAATTTTACCAAAACTAATATCGATAGTGTAGATAACTAATTGAAGTTAATAAAAATATTACTTGTGCGAAAATTCATATTGTATTAAGTATTGCTATGAGCAAAATGCAAAAAATTTACACGCGAGTACATCTGGAGCTTTGCACTCGATGGATGGTCACTGAACATGTCCGTAAGGAAAACTGAACCAAATGCCATTTATAATGGTTCCAAAATATCCAAAAGTAACTTAATAGAGAAGGAATAAACTTCAAAAAACAATAAACATATCATAAGTATAATTAATTACGATCCAGAAATTTTTAGTATGACCCACATATTATTACAATTTTAAAATAATAGTTTATTGAAAAAAATAGATGAAACCACCCTTTCCTCCTTGTCTCCAAAACTACTGAGGTTAAAATTAAAAAAATAAATATTTCCTCACATAGACAAGAGGAAAATCTATAAGTTCTTTTAATAACATGGTACATCTTTCAATATTGTCCATACAAATTTATATTTGTACTTGTTTTTGTTACTATAAATTTCATCCTCTTCGAGCAAATTGAACTCGCACTTGTGTAATTATTTTTAAATTTATAATTATACATTTCAAAGAAATCAGTTTGGTAAATGAGGAATTTTTGTAGCTTTTGAAAATTAAGACAGATGATGATTTGCCACATTTATTTGTACATTATTTTAACCGATATTAATATAAAACATGATAAATCACACAATTTCATAAAATTATACTAGTTTTTATTTTTGAATTTACTGGCAACAATACTAAATATTTTCTTGTTGCATTTACAAATGTAGTGGTAAAAGTTGTCATTTGACCCTCACCCGTTTACAAAATAAGCAAAAATACAATGTGTCATTAGCCAATTAGATTTTAGTACATTTATCCCATATATGATAATGAATCATAAATTAGTTAATCCCTCCTTTGTCTACATTCTGTAATATACAGAATGTAACGGTGAATTGTGTTGTTAAGATGGTTTTAGATTGGAATTCATATTCCAAATTTTCTATTGAAAACAATTTTTGCGACGAACGAAACTCAGTCAACAGATGAACAAGCATTAAAAAACAATAAGTAATATTTATTATTATAAAAAAGTTTTTGTCATTTTGTATAAGTACTTATGAGAGTACATCTCCCAATACTACTGCTGCTGATGCCATTAGTATATCGAGACGCTTTTCAGATGTATCGAAAATGTTTAGCGTTAACACCAATTTTTGGGGGTTACTTTATGCAGAGTTTAATGAAATCAGATCATTGTAGTTAACTCCACGCGAATGGCTATTATTGTATTCTTGTCAAAATGTTTTTATAAGTTTTGTTTTAAATAATGATTTATATATCTACCATCTTTATCATGATGAGACATACGATCTTCAAACTGAAAAGAATTTCGCATAGCAGTTTTAGTAAAGGCCTTCCGTTGCCACTAAATCAATAATACATTTATTTTTGCTATCGCATACTTGTCCATACAAAATGCACGATTTTTTAAAACAAAATCGAGCACATTGGACCATATTTTTAACTCAATATTAACCAATAGTGCACGTTGCGTTGGGTTTTATAGCAAGGGTGAATATAGTGTTTCCTACATAACACCTTTACACGAAGTAGATGAATTTGTTTCAACTTTTGAGCTATCTGCTAGAGCTACACTAGTCTTTATTAGTGTATCAATGCGCCGATTCACCGTTAACACGTTGCCACAATCAATCAAAAGATAAAACGATAAACATTCATCTGTCACCTGCGACATGGCAATACGAGCAATCAAAAGAAAGACCTAGATTACACGCAATCACGCGGTCGGAATATGCAAATAACGATCGCGGGGAGACATAAGGCCGTTGTATGCGGTCACACGGTATAACCGAAACAATGGGCTACAGCGCACTGGATGCAAGCGCCCTATGACTAGCCACCTAAATTCTGAGACTAACCTAAGACTCTTAGAAAACAAACATTTTTTTATAGAATGACGTGTGCTTGCGAGTTATCTAAACTCGGAACAGCGATATCGTTGAACTGCAGAAACTTAAAAGTCGCTATGCTTACCACCATCTGTGTGGATCCAGTTGTATCCCATATTTTCGGCTAAACACAAGAGCGTCGATATCGTTGGCGGTCGAGGGACTGAAGAAGGGTTAAATTTCAAGACGCAAGCGGCAGAAACACGGGGAGTTATGATGTTATATGAGATACTCATTGTTAGCTGCTTATAATGGATTCATGTCTAAAATCTAGAAATCCTTAGTTGTCATTAATATAATTGTAGAACGTTTACTTTACATTGAATAATGGTCTGATGAAGTTTCTAACATATTTGATTACTTTTCGACGCTCATTGTTCGCTATTCACAAACATTTTTACGCAATGAGCTATAGTCATGTGCTTGCAAATATGCTATTAAAGAAATCTTCAATCTGTTTTGATCTACTGTGAATAAGGTCTGTTGGTCATATATACTGCTATGATAATATTGGGTTGAGGGATGTGCATTATTACACTTCACTGTTACATAATAATTATATTATAAATGTAATTTTAAAACTTATATTTAATTGTAGGCAATAGAAATTGTTGTTCTCTATTAAAATTCCTGTAAGTCAATAATAAAATCAGTTTATACTAGCTATAGTTTTACATTCACATTAAATATCCCATAATTTAATCCGATATTAGCCTCATACGGTGGGATAGGATGGGAGGAGATATAAAATTAATGAAGTGTAACGTCAACTTCACCACTTCGTACTCTTCTGCTAAGTTTTTGGTAGAACAAAAAGCTATAACATGGGAATTATGATAAAGTTTCCACTGAAGATTGGCGATCGCACATTGCACACAACAATGATTGTATCAAAAAATCATTGGTCAGTTCGTCTGTGATCAAATTTCGAACTTCTGGTGTGAGGACAATGTCCTTTGCAATTCGAGACCACTACCATTCAAAACTAAATTACAAAATAAATTTACCTCTTTTATAAGACTTTATTTGTAGTACGCTGCCAGCTGAGAGGAGATCAAGGCGGAAAATTGATATTAGAAAATACAGAATTTACAAGAAGAAAAAGCGAATAAAACGACGAAATTGTTAATGCGAAATTTCTAGTGTTTTATGACTTTTGGAGATTCACGCACTCGTCTAAAATGTACTTATATTCTTGACTTTTATAAATTTCAATATTAACGACGTAGACGTGCGAGCAATACCTACTACCCAACGTACTACAGCAAAATCTACAGCGAGGCTCAATACGACACGACATCCGGACGACATGACGAAAAGAGGTCAGTCAAATCTGAACTTTAAAATATTACAGCGGGTGACATACTATAAATAGACATTTATTTACACCACTATAAATACAATCATCAACAGTAGCACTAAGTCCTAAGGTAGTGCGGCGGGGGCGGCGGCGGCGGCGCGGGGCGGAGGCGCGGCGCGCGCTCCAGCTGCCGGCGCCACGCCGCCATCGCCTCGCTCAGCGCCCACAGCTCCGACAGCAGCGACAGGTCCAGTTGGCGGAGGTTCGCCTGGAATAACAAGATAAACGTGTCATGACATATAGGAACCAGACCGGGAATCCTAAACCTTTACAGTAACCCAGTGTAACTGCAAATTAAAACAAGTTTACATAATATGAGATTCAAATGAGACATCTTAAATGCAGGCAAATCCTTTCATTGGAAAAGACGCAATGATCAATTGTATGAAGAAAATCATATTTTCGTAACCTCTGATTCTTTTCGTAGAATCAGAGGTATTAGACATTAGACATTTTTCCCTTTATAAAAATAGATCTTTGATGCTTCATAATATTAAAAATAGAATAATCAATGAACCACTTTATGGTGTCTACGCATCTTCCCATTTGTTACGACTATTTGTCTGATAGAAGATAGTTTTCCAAAAATATACTTGACGTAGAAACTAGACTTTCAGCACAAAGATGCAAAGCGCTAGTTTAATCGTGGCTGTTCCATTACTTTTCAGGATTATATTTTTCACATCGTTCTATAAGTACTATGTGGCATAAACATATGTTGTACGCTTAATACAGACATGCAGGCCGAGACAAGCGGCAACTACCCTCTATTTCTACAAACGTTAACGCTTTGAATATGATCGATATTCGCCGCCTAAAATTTAAATTTTCGCCCTTATAAATCACGTGTATAAATAAGTTAATATCAATCCTATACATGTGTTATTATCAAGTCTAGAGAATCGAAATTTAATTTTGGGTAGAAAATATCGGACACGATAGGGCGTTAGCCTTTGCAGAAATAGAAACAATTTGCCACTTGTCTTGGTCCTCAGATTATAGTAAAGTAATCGCTAGGAAACTCGTTCGTACAAATTTCGCGCTCGAATACGTCTAACTATCGTAGCGAGAGATTTGTCTGAAGATACGTTACCACCATTAAGCCATTGGGACAGGAAAACTAGCAAACATTTAGTGCAGTACTAGAACATTTAAAGGAGATTGAAAAGCTTCTTTTAATCTCAAAAAGTAGATATTTGGCGAAGTCTGTTTTCGAGAATCGGATAGAATAATTACATTCCTAATTTTAGGAAATTTTTCAATTTTCGTATTTGAAAAGTAAAAAATCATAAACTTGGAAAACAAAATAAGTAAGGTATTGTTTAGTGTTTTGAAAGAGGAATACACGGTAAGTCAAATTTTCTCATAGTATAGTTGAGCCGAAAAATGAAGATGAAAAAGGTCATTTTTCCTTTTGTACCAAGGTGGCTTCATATTGAAATCGTTAACGTTAACGTGAAATCTGGTGTAAAAACAATGGACGATCCGGTCGCGTAGAGTTACGTGGTACGAGGCGGTCGCGTTGACGCTTGCAAACAGGTTTGGTAAACCATTGTCATTTTGTTTATTTCAAATAGGAACGCGATTAGTGCCGTGTTGCTACGTAAATTGAATTATTTCATTAAAGTTGTTTTGTTTTTAATAATTTTGTTTATAAAAATTTATTTGTTATCGTTTTTGTTAAAATTGTTTTGTACAAAATTTTAAAATATATTTGAATGTATTTGGAATTAATACATACATGATAGAACCACAACCAGGTACATCAGAGGAGAAAATACAGGAATTTATAACTTTATAAAATCTAAATTAATAAATGTAGATAAGAAAGATTTTCTGTAGTTTTTTCACATTTTAAAATGTTAGTAACAACTGTCTAAACATCTGACCTTTCTCGGCACTTGTTTACAATTTTTATCTTCGTGTTTCGGCTCAACTATAAAAATGTATAAATGGTACTAAAAAAATCAAATGTAAATATTTTCCACGTTTTATATGAAGCGATTTGCCGCTTTTGTACAGATACGTAAGTGCGTTTATAATATCGATTCTAGTGATAACTGACGCTATCTCGTGCTTTGGCGAGGGTGTGCCTCGCGACCGATAATATTTTTTTGTTCCTTGCCTTACGTTAATTACATTGAAGGCATTATTCACTACTTCTACTTTTTTTTCTCCTCTCAACATACAATAATACATCTAAAACTCATACCACAATACAACGGCATAACAATTCACAACGATTTAATGACGTTATCGGCCTACAAACCACACCACGACTAAACCGATACACTTTGCAAACTCACGAGCGAGTTGTCGCGTAAGATCATTGCAGACGTACGGCTCCTGACGTGTCCCGGCCGTGTTCGCAACCATTCATTGCAGTGATATCGGTGTTTATTTTATCTGAGATTTAAGGCTTCGAACCGTAGACAACTGTATACCTATGTATCTATATACCTACCTAAACAAGATTTCGCAGAGCTTTATTAACTTCGGCCTACGTATGTACACTTGTTATGTTTTTACTGTTAACACGATGATATTTAGTTGATTAATAAGAGTATATTTTATTTTTATTTAGCTTATTTATTTATTCTATATAGACATTTAGCGTCTGGAGACACTTTTTAAGGTGCTATTAAGTTACAATGAAACATATATGAAGGTTTTATTGAATTTAGCTTTACATAGTACAGCATAAAATTAGAAATTACTCTGTGAACATAAAGACAACATTACAGAATCTATGTATTGCGCAATATTATATGCACTTAATAATATGCCAAAGGCCACGCTCTTGGCAAGGAAGTTCTTTTACATATAACTTATAATTAAATGATTAGAAAATTATGGCCTGTCAAAAATTATCTATACAAAGACCATCCAAGAAGTTGTAAAGCAGTGAATCTTAATATCTACCAAAATCTGCGGATAAGTATACATTTGTATTGCAATTTTGAAAAATAATGCGCGACGTTAATGTCATTCCCCATTCAGCATGTATGGCAAAACGTGGATATCTGATTAAAATCTCGACTTTTGAAATTTGAATGAAATAATAACACTTCTAATTTTTGGAAGATATTCGTTTTTTTTGTTATGGGACGTTAAAAATAAAATCTGTTCATTGTGGACAAATACTGGTAGAAAAAAATTAAAGTGTTTTCTATTATTATGAACGAGAATAGGCTTTCGTGAGGAATCTAGACACGAACACCGTAGAGGACTTCACCTTTACACCTGTTAAATTACATTAAATTTGATATTCAGAATGAAAACCTGTTTGGTTTGCGTTCCAACAACCATGCCGGCCTATAGCCTAATAAAACGTAGCGCGGCGTAGAGCGACAGCTAGACTGGCCCGTCTCGACGCAACAGTAGGTGGGAAATCAGTATCGAGATTTGGCGAACCAGTCGCATTCGTTCACGTTCGAACAATAAACACCATACGGATCACGAGCCACTAGCGTCCGAATCCGCAGATACCGGATTCGATAGTTAAACTCGAGTCAAATTAAACTCGCTCCGTGCCTTGGAGGAGCGCGTCAAGCTGTCGGCCCCGATCCGCGGCTAGGCGTGGAGGGCAAATTTTAGCAACGAAGCCGTCAAAACCCGACATAACGGTAACATGAATTCCAGTCACGAGGGCATAGTTTTCACTTTTGCTTTTTGAACCGTTAACGGAAATCTTTTGCATAAGGCGGGTGAGTATAAAACGACTACCAGACGAGAGGATGACCAACTGTGACGTATCGAGACGGTCGGACGAGATTCCAGCTCTCACACCGGACGACTTGTGTTTTATCTTTGCAGCACAAAAAACAAATCGGCGTACTGAAAATAAATATAACGACTCGTAAATCTCCGTCCGCACGCCGCAGCTGTATCATTACCCCGGCGGGCGCGTCCGACCATTATTGAGATACCAGTACCGATATTTCACATCACGAATTGGAGATTCAATAAAAATTTACGATATTGGAAAGCGATGCGCGAGCGGAAAATCGCTGTGCCAACGAAAGTTGTACCGAGGTGACTTGTTACCGCGGGCGGGGGTCAGCGCGAGGGGTCGACGACGTGCCGCCGCAATTATTTCCTCCTAGTTTGTATTTTTTTTTAATTAGTACAGCACAAATCCTTGGCCACTGTTCGTCACGAGAAACACAATTTCTTTATCATAGATATACAATCTTTCCGTGATACATGATAATGGCGGCGGCGAGTAAAATTTATTCCTGTTTATGCATTGCGATAATAATTGGACGATTTGCTGTAATGCAATACAGCACAGAATGAACGTGAATTTTAAATAGAAACGTAGTTTCACTTTCCCTTCAATTAATTCTAGTATCAAATTATACAATAACCTGTACTTATAAACTAGGAATTTTATTTGTTTTCTCTTCTCAATCTCTGACAATCTCAGAGTAATGTATTCTAATTACTTAGACGTTATGTCGTTAGGAATGAGCGCTCCAAAATAGATACAAAAAGGTACAGCTCTCGCTTAGTCGGACCAACGACACGTTCAAAACCGTATTGGCGCCTAATCTCTCAAAGGGCCGGTCACGTTTCAGGGACGTCAGGAGGGCGTCCCCGGGCCCTAACTTTTACAGTCGATTAGCTCATTTTCCGGCTAACTAATTTACTACAATCACATTATCGCATTTAGTTGATTAAGCAACTCTTTTTACAAGTGTGTAAAAAAATATTTACATTTTCTTTATAGTCATTTTTAAACAAGACACGAGTGATACACATTGTCCAACGAACTATTACTATTTACAAATAGAAATTATAATACAATTGGGTCAAGGCCAAAAACTAACAACTAAAGTGTGAATAGTGTGAAAAGTAGGAGCAGTTGGATTATCGCACTAACATAGCCGTCCGTGTGTCTACGGTACCGTTTAAGAAAAAATAATTTCTACATTAAAACCGATCGCACAATGTTCAATATCTGCACATTGAAGCCACACTCCTACGTTGGCGGAGTGGGTTCGATTCTCGCACTAGATAAACATTAATTTATTTAAAATTAATGTTTGTCTCGAGTCTGGCGTTTCCATGTAATGTACGTACATATTTATAAAAACAAAAAGTATATATGTATTATAGATAGTAACTATCCGGTACCCATAGTACAAGTCTCGTTGTTTAGTTGGGGACCATATGGTGCTGCGTATATATGTCTGAAGATATAATAATATAAATCTATACCGCACTATAATTCACGTCCTCGTCTCACGTGAAAAAAAAAGACTCGCATTGGCGTAGTAGGCCCGGTGCGGCGCGCGGGCCGGTATTGTTTATCGGTCGTTTTCGCTCGGCGGCCGACCTTCGGCGTGGACCGCGGAATGCGGCGCGCGCGCCCGCGCGGGTCGCCGTTAGATACCGCTCTTTACTTAGTTATAAGACAGTTATTATACAAAGATCGAGGAATGGAAGATGGCGGTCGAGTAGTTTACATGCTCATTTCGGAATTTACATGCGATATGGTTGTTTCATCGGTGCGGTGTCGGCCGAGCGGTGAAGATTGTTGCTCGCCGACCGGAAGGCGGCGGATTCGAATCTCGACCGCAGACGAACCGATTAGTTTAACTTAAGCGAAGTTGAGCTATGGTCTCCGACTGTCGGTCATCGCGGCCGCCGACCCGCGCCGAGTCAGAGCGAGGGGCTACAGGTCCGAGGCCTAAAATCTGAGTTAAAAAGATTACAGCTCCCCCATTTGTGGACAGTGACCGTTCAAAAACCCGACGTGTGCCTGATGTTTGACTCCATAAATTGCTGCCCAAAACGCGTTTTTGGGCAACTAATGATATCCACAGTATACGTCGTCACAACCGTTACATCCGATACTCGGAATTTAATGTCGAAACTACGTACGAGTTTTATATCTTCGAAATGGTTCCGATATTATTTTTATGAGAACGTGTACTTCGATATTTGTAAATTAAAGCAATGCGTACAGCGTGAATTGGACATCATTTTGATCGATATCTATTAAGTAAATTCTATTTCTTCTTTACTATAATTTCTATTCGACTTCTTAAGTACTAACGTTATTGTTTTAACTGCAAGTCCGATGTACATGGAATTCATTTCTTTCGTCTCTTTCGTGATCGCGATCGATCACGACCGATTACGCGATCGGTCGTGATTAAAATACCTAATGAACGGGAATATACGAATCGTATGTTAAAAATAACGATTCACCTAAATCACTCGACCATCGAACCCTTAAGCGGGCATATGCTTGACGAGGTCAATTTCAAAACAATTTCAATTGCATGAAATGAGAATAATGATTATTAATGCTTGCATTCGAAAATCCTATCAACACAAATAACCCCCACATTTCGAATTGTCTACATATATAGAAAACACTACCGAATTCTTTATATAGTGTCTAGAATGTGACAAAAATTCAAAATAATGACCTTTGATATTGCATTTCCAATGGCGAAGGATCGAGAGCTGTGACAGACAAACAGAAACCGGAACGAATACGTCTGTGATAATTATTCCTTTCACATGGATATTGTAATTCTATGTGGTAAAAATTGCAGAGAGCCACCCTACACTATTATAAAACCTCCAAGTATTACGTTCGACGCGACTAAATCGATGACCAAAGTTAGTGTCAAATATTTTTTTTAAATGATCCCTGCACTAAACAGCACCGCAACCGAGACTATGTAGGTATCACAAGTCGCAAAGGCCTCGATTGCACAACCTCTCTACGACGCCCGATCGCGCCGCCGCCGTGCGGCAGGTGGCCGCAGCCGTGTTTGGACGTTGGTATTTTGTTTTCTATCATATCGGCGGCGCGAAGTGAGGCAATTATTATTTGTTGCGAAATTGTAACCGACATTCGGAGCGGCTCTTTCATTGGAAGCGACATTCACGCGTATCGGCTGATAAAGCGAAAATTGCTTGGCATCTTTTTAACTTCGTAGCTGTATAGAGGAATACAAGTGTACTTGGGCTGTTTCGTGTGTAGCTCTTTGAAATTTAATAAAATATTTAAGGATTTTTTGAAAAATCATAAAAGACAAGATGGCTGTGTATATATATTGATTGCAATATGGTGTATTGTTACAATAGCCTGTTGATAATGTCTAACGGAGTTATAACGTATCAGCGGTTCATAATTTAGTGCGAAAAGATAATTTATAATTAGTCTAACTTTATTACTTATATTTAATACAGCAACTATTTCATTTTTAGATATTCCTATATCAGTTTATTATTTTTTGATGATGAATCTATTATTTTCTCCAATAAAATAGTTATGGCCATTTAGGTTAGTAATATTCATGGATTTAAATATCAATTTATAACATGTCAAAGAAAAGAAATAGTACGAAAATGCCATACACATAAAAAAAAATTTTTTGAAAAATACATAAGGATGCTGGTTGACATGGGGAATTTAAATTTGTGAATAAACAGTATTCAGAATGCGTAGAAAAAACAGTTGAAAAGGGAATTGAGAAATGGAAAGACAGAAGAGCATTGGAGAAATCGAGATAGTAATGTATAAATTTTATTGTATGCATGTTCTGTTCATATATTTAATGTATGTGCATAATGTGTCCATACATTATAAAGTTATCAAGCTCTTAAGCGAGTATTAATAGTTAATCCCGAGACAAACCAAACCATATTTAGCCGAATAAGCAATGTATATGAAACATATCTGTTTAAGGATCAGCATTAAGAACGTTCCATTGCACGCCGAGCAACAAACGCGATAAAGCGTTCAGAGACACGCAAAGTATCCATAAGAAAGCGGGAAAGTGAAGGAATAAACGCGCGCGTTCGGACGCGCTCCGGTGGACGGAACGAAACGCAGACAACTCGTGGGAAATGCGCCGAAGCGGCCCAGGTGTATTGGTGTCACTGAATTATTATTTTAAATCTTAACGTTATGCACACTGATACAACGTCCTCTCCGTGCTAAGCGATAATCGATTTCGGTTACTTCCACAGGTGAGAGACAAATTAACTAGAGTAATGTTGAGACATTGTGCCGACACGCAAAAGGCTGTACGTAATGGGAATGACCCATAAATTTTACATTTGTATATAAAAATTGTAACCATTTCTCCACCGTTGTGTAAGCTTCTTCGGATTTCTACATTCGCCTCGGAGAACAGATTTCTTGCGGTGTGGGCAAAAATGATGGACAGCGTTGATATTCAGACTTCTGTATTTCGGCACGAGCTTCAAAAGTGGCGGCCGGATGGGTGGATGGATATCACTGCAATGGATGCACCAAATCCGCTGCAATTTATAAATGGCGCATCCGCCTGCACATATGAACTGCATACATTACATTCGAGAGGGCGTGGTCATGCACTTTCAATAGGAAGTAAGAACGCCACACGCGCTCGATACACTGAGTCGCGGCCGTACCGTATAGACTGCCCCAATTCTCGACCTCTCATTGGTTCCCCCGGTCAAGACACAATTTAATATGCAATTCATATGTGCATTACAATAATTTTGTATTTACAATTAAATACGACACAATAATTTCGTTTTATTAATTAAATACGACACAATAAACAAACGAAAAATATTTCAATAAAACACAATAAAAATACACAAAAAAATAGACAAGTATTACAAAATGAACATTTCTTAATAACTAATCCTTACTCGGATAATAAACGACAATGATTTAAACTATTTTATCAAAACATATAAAAAATACAATTAAACACAAAAGAATCCTTAACCTAAGTCCGTTTACATAACAAAATCATCCACATTTATTTACACATTTTATACATACTACCACATTTAAATACTAAGGCTGCGGCTGCCCGTAACAAAAATTATGTACAAATATAAACTCAATCCATCACAGAATTATATTTAGATTTCATGCACATTTTTTTAGAGCATTACCAAGAGCAAGCGAGCTAGCAGAGCAGGAGGTCACTATCGGCCATGAACCCACGCGACCCCAGAGGTGTCAGTCATATTACATGAACCAGTTACACTAAAAGCACGTTTATAATAAACACTGCTGTGATAAATAGCACTAATGGAACTAGGTTGCCAACCCTGCCGAAATACAAAACATGCGCCAAATCATAATGCAGGCCGACCGCCACGCCCACGTAGGTATTTGCCGGTCTCGAAAAGTCTAATTCAGAAGAATGTTGTCGCGTACGAATTACGCATACGAAACTTGTACTCGTGGTATTTATTACATCGATTTCTTGTTTCGTTTTTGGAATTTGTCCTACAAAGCTGGCAACCCTGCGCAATTGCATTAAGAAAGTTTACAACTAAATTACCCACATGTTTTTTTTATTTGACATAGAATACTGGCCAGCATCCATTAGACCATATGCGCACGCAGAGAAGATACTCATTTAAGGACTATTACGATCCTCTTCATTAAAATCAATCGGCGAAAGGTGTTCGGAAATACTTATTCAAATATATACGTCATCCGCTACGCGGTAATGCCTTCGTCAGTTAATAGACGCATAGACGTTAACGAGAGCGATGCGTACACGCACCGCGTTCACGGAAAGGCGTTGTCGATACAGACACAACTCCTCAATGCGGGCGCTACCTCTGCACGCGCCGTGCTGTGCAGAATGCAAGTACGGTTGGTATTGCTCCTGCCATATTCGGCTATGGTGCAGTTTTTTTTAAAACCGACGCTTATTTTGAACTCCGCAACAATGACAACCTCAGGGTCATTGTCTTTTATAGACCAAAAGTTTTCCGCGCACTTAAATTTTTAATGATTTTTTCAAATCTCGCTCCTGCTCTCGATTTGGTTTCCGGTCCAACTCTCCGGTTCCGATGCCAATTTCGGTTCTCTTTTGGACGTTACTCCTATTTTTTGACATTTATATATATTTTTAAGAGTATCCTACCTCGTATTCTAGGAAAAAATCTAACTCTATTTAAAAAATTTACTACAATCCATTTGGCTATTTCAGATGTTAACCTGGAGAAGGAGATCTACACTTTATCGACATAATGTATGTCATATCATATAATTATACGGCATAATGTGAGAATTTACGGTATTCTCACGGTATGCCTGGTTTCATCACGGTCGGTCATGATGTTTTTTAGTCACAAGTGGACATACAAATAAATAAACGTACGGATAGAGAAAATTGTGGAAATGCTAAATACAGATTAGAGTGCTTCATAAAACGAACATTTATCGCAAAATTTGATAGAAATATTATATGAACATATAGAAACTGCAGAATTATATATTATCGTGGTACAAATATTATTGATACGGGAATAGTATTAGAGATTTTTTTAGAGGGAAAATGAATGAATAAGATTGTATAATAAAACTAATCATATTTCGATCTCATTTCAAGTCGATGCAAACATTGTTATGGGTAAAATGTGTGAAATAAAGACAAAATCGCACGCTACACACTTACATTTGGATTTCGTCGTCATCTATACCAAGTTTCGGAACGAAATCAAACGATGCGAATTGTTTCTAAAATTAAGAGCCGACATAACGCAACGCGATATCGTATCGGCGACGAGGCGCGAGCATTTGCAAGAACAACAGACTGAAATACGCACGCGGCGAACGAGCCGAATCGCACGCGGGCGTCGGAATAAACAAACACGGGGAATAGGGCCGAGGCGAGATATAATTAAAGATGAGCGAATCCGGTAATTTTCTCGGCGTAGGTCGCGTGAACGTCCGAATTATCGTGACTCGATATACTATGCAGACGGCGGCAACTTCGCGCAACCGCGTCAACGATGATAAATCGGTTTCTGAGATTTTTTTTTAATCCTCGACACTACTACGAATTCTGAAAAATAAACGTTGCGTAATATTAAGAATGATAATCGATTATCGGTGAGGTTAGGTATTTCATTGTTTAAATTCTATACACCCTTCTTCAT
This sequence comes from Eumeta japonica, assembly GCA_005406025.1. Lineage (NCBI taxonomy): Eukaryota > Metazoa > Arthropoda > Insecta > Lepidoptera > Psychidae > Eumeta > Eumeta japonica. The sequence continues at coordinate 1,167,310 of BGZK01000001.1, forward strand.
TTATTTTAATTAACTACCATAATGTATGACGCTCAGTGAAGCGGGCGGGGGACGGCCGGTATTTTAATAATGAAATTTGTACAAATTTTAGAAATAAAAGTTCTTATCTGCGAGTCGATTGAATACGGTGGAATGATGAAAAAAAGAAAACGGAATACATTATCGTTCGTTTATATGTACGCGCGACAAGTAAAAATTATTGAATAGATATTAATCAGACTTTCAATTACGTACCTAATAATTTAGGTGCATAAAAATAATATACCTACATATAATTATAAATTATCTAACCCACTTTTCATTAACGAGTTAATTATCAACTAATTTGTATATGAGACGTAGTACTGCATAAGATACGAGATCGCGATTGCAACTGAACTGTGACAGAGGACAGGGGTATTCCATCCACGCCGACGAAGCAACGGATAAAAGCGAGTGCGATATAAGAAGACAAGCATTGAAGACATCGTAAAAAAAGCCGATAAAGAGCACTTTTTTTTATATCGGGTAATTTTACTCACGGGGACCACCCGCGTGGACACACAATTGTGTTTTTGTTCCCACTCTCGCGTCTTTTTATTTTTTATATCAACAGATAAAAGGCAATAACAAATGATGCAAACATCGCGCCGCCTCGCGTTGCAAAATTTTTGATGTTATTTATTTCACAACGAGATTTTAATAATATAGTTATAGAGTAGACATTGGTCATATTTCTGTACAAAGACTTTGTTCTCGCGGGCCGCTAATTGTCGTCTAGTAACGCTCCGAAGTATTGCCTAAATAGAGCGGAGCGATTTGTTATCTACAGGTAACAATTTATTGTTGCCTGTAGATAATGTATGAAATCGTTATCTATAATTTATTTCATTATTATAAATTCGTCTGCATTATCCGTTTTATTATGATACTAAAATTTAAATGTCGACACTTTTAGATAAAACTTTATAACTTTCAAAGCATAGACAAGAGCTGTACATCTTATTGACGACAATGGAGGAAGGAAAAAAGCCTTTCTGGTGTCTTTTTTCCTTCTTCCATTTAAAAACATACTAAATAGTTTCAACTATAATAAGAGATTTATTTTTATAAGTTATTTATGTTTTGGAAATTTAAGAAATTTTGCGCATTCTGTTCCGTCTAATTGTCAATCTTTGACCAAGTAGACTGTACATTCTACGAGAGTATACTATGGACGAACTTTTTTCTTTGATTTGATTCACTAATACGTTTACGTGACAGTACAATTTTGAATATACGTGTACTTTTCTCTCGAAATGCAGATTGTAACACTAAAAAACAGTATTAAAATCCGTTCAGCGCCGATTCTCGAGATCGACCCACTCATGTACAGACGAGTGTCGGATATAAGCAGAAATGGGGCTCCTCCCACATTACCCGTCCGACGCGGATCCGACGGACAATGCAGTCGTTTCAATGTTTAATTAAATTGATTAACACCGACGATGAACAATGGCGCAATCCCTTTTTCGGTTAATTCATTAAAAAAAAACCCACCGTACGTTGCGTGCCACGACATCATCAGCTCGAACCGGTGCAGTGTTTTCGTCCCGACCCCGCGCCGCGAGTACTGACTGCTCCATCCTCGCAGACGCGCCGGAGGGTGGTCATCGCCCTCTAATTGAATTAAACTATGACTCCCTAATGACATTACGACCGGCCAGTGTGTGCCTACCGTTTGATACGGTGTTACCCCACCAAAGTACGGCATGCGCCATTAGACACGCGGTCTAGGTGATTGTTTGAACATATAAGAAATCTTAGAAAATTTTGGTTGCACGAGATGACACCGGTTAGCGATTATACTGAAGCAGAATCGATTTACGATTGCACTTTGGTTTTGTAAAGAATATCAATGAGATCACATTCAAATATTTTCTATTATAATAATATAATGTATTCTATTTAATTACAAACAGTTTTCTTCGGACGGCTCCGAACTGGAAATTCACACGTTCACCGTCAAACTGTGATCACCTTCCAAGATCGAATTCTATTTTTTTTCATTACTTTCGTAATCAAACCGTTCGATAATTATATTCTAAAACGTAATATCGTTTGTAGAAAACGTACAAGAAACTTACACAATATTAGATCCAAGTTACTGAAATATTACGACACCGCTACAGTAGCGACGACCTAATAAAAAGGAAAAACAAACGAAATCGCAATAAAACCGCCACTAATCCATGCGATAACTCGAGAGTTTATTATGTGCTACACTGGAGTGGTTCTAACGAATGGGCTGTTAGCGGTTCCGACTTTAGCGAAGCCGGTTAAAACCATCTTCCGCGTTGTTACAACGAAGGTAAACGAAATGGGAAATTTTAGGGAGTATTTCTATTCAAATTCTACTTTAGAATTTAGTATGTGATTACTTCGGTGCTACTTTAACTTGCCGAATATGTTATTGTTAGCCTAATTTTTTGACGTGACAACGTCTTAAATTAGGTTGCGGCTGGAGTCACTTTGAAAAGTGTAACGCTCGGTAACGTAACGATGAGTCACCGAACGAGAGAGGCCCGCCGAATGCCTTGCGTCTCCCACTCAACTATGATCGGTCTGCGCGCGCGCAGCACTAGAGAATTAGTGCATAGCTTGCAAATGTATTGCAAGTTATTGTATGTATATTTGTATATAAATACGTATGTATGTGTAAAGGTAAAAATAAAATTTTGTTAATATGAAATTCAGTGCGAGATTCTTTGTATAAATTAATGTTTTAAATATAATTCTTTGTATAAATAAATGTTTTAAATTGTTACTATTATTTCATCCTTCTTCCTACTATACGAATGAATATTCACATTAAAATGATTTTACCATTCAAAGTCGTTGTCACGTAAAACTTTCGCCCGTATACCGACTTTACAGGCAACCAAATTTTTTTTTATTATGATAAGTTGAGTGCGATTAGATTTGTTTATATCGAATGTAGTATTGATGTTATCATGTCATCATATTAGATTGATGTATGTAGACTGAGTTAGATCTAGTTTCGCGTTGTGTCAACATTTTAATGGTTTCATATTTTATTCTGTAATCGTTACTTAGATCTAAATCTCTTAAATAAGCACAGCACACAACGGAAAAATGGTACATATCTCTCTCGTACAATAGTCAGATCTATAGAGTTAAGGTAGTACCAAAAATATTAATATCAAGAATTATGTGATTTCATCGAAGTCAATTCATACTGCAAACTAATAATCGGGCACAATCGACTGTCAATAGATCTAGCTATGTCAAAAATTAATTGCAATATGCGAAAAAAACCAGACGTCGAAGGAGGTCACGCCCCTTGTACCTCTATCGATTAAAGTGCTACACATTAATGAAAAGAGTTTTAGTAAATGTATGAGTTTTACGAATTTAATTTTTTGGTGTATTTCTTAACCACTGAAATTAGTGTACTGTTAAGGAAATACGCGAATGAATAACATTTTCTCGATAGAATTAAATTTCAAAACAGACCCTGATAATTTACCTTTTTAGCTGTTGTTCGGAATCGGTAACCGATTTCTTTGTACTCCTTCACGATAGCGGTACAACAATTTTTGACAAATTGATAAAACAGTTTTTCATTTATCAGCGTCGTTTCATTTCAAAAGAATTTCATCTGGTTCGGCGTTTACGTCTTTTATTTGGAGCCTGTTAACACGTGTTACCGCCATTTCACTCTTTGTATACGCTAACAGCAATGGTCTCACTCGTCCCTTCGTCGCTCAGGTGCCCGCAGTCGGCCGCGTGGCCGCGAGGACGTGCCCCTGTCGTGTCGCGATGTCGCCTTAAGCGAGCCGAGTCCGATACCTATAGCCGGAGCGGCGAGCACAATGCGGCGGACGTCGGCGCGCGGCCGCCGTAATGGGCGCTTCCTTTGAGCGCGCTGCGACGTCGCCGTCACCGCTCCGGTCTTTTGATGCGGTCCGTCGGAAGGTACGACTCCGAGCAAAATATGTATAAGCTGTTTCTTTCCGCCGGCGGCGCACGATCAAAACACGATCCGACAATAAACAGCCGGCCCGTGCGCGCGGTTTTCTTTTGTAATACTCACTACATGCGGTGTAATCGTATATTAAATTAAAAAATAGTGCGAGTTTTAGTTCTGACGCACGACTGGACTTTGCTAGTTAACAACGATTGATTGCTACATATATAAGTTATAGAATAAGGGAGTAAATAAAAGCGTCTTTTATAATGCGGAAAGTATCTATATAATTTTTTTCGTCAATTTGTAGAATTCCAAAATTCTACAAATTGACGTTGATATTTGTATAGGTATACTGAATACCGATATTACTTATCTATACATATATAAGGGAAATACCACTGACTGACTGACTGACTCATCACGAGATCTCCGAAACTATAAGTTCGATTTGACTTGTTTAGCATAAATACTCTTTTCGAGACGTAGACGCTAACAAGGGACGAGTTTTACGCAAATCGTATATAAAAAAAAAATCCCCATTATTATGTCTATGTGGGTGTAGCCGCGGGTAAAAGTGCCATATGTTACAGACATGTTATGTATGCACTACATTGCTGTCGCTGAAACTCACTGCCGATGACAGTAAATTAAACAGTTGATAAAAATGGCAAAAAAGTTTAGCAGCCTGTACATCGAAAGCTTAACTTATCTAAGTTAAAAATAAAACATTTATAAATCAACAATGAACGAAGAATACGAGCAATTTCGTCCGGTAACATAGCTGACTTCATTTTTCTTAACACTCGATTTCCCTCTCCATACAACTTGCGCGTCGCGGACTACACAATACGAACGTCGATTTCTACATTAATATAAGGAGCAAACTCTGATATAACAATAAACAGTTCTGTGTTGGGTTCGGTCGTGAGAGGACGCGTGCGCCCTGTCACACTGACCTTATACGGTACGCGCTTACTCGCAATTGTTTCACGTACGTGAATTAAATTGCGCTATTAGTAATCGACGCGTTCGGTTTAGTTTTTTCACGAAGTAGTGGCGTAATACGCTCATTAAGTGTAGTGAAGGTACGGTTCTTCTATCGATTAATCACGTTAATCGATTGAAACCGTATAGCGTGTTGTTTGTGATTATTCGTAGTTCCTACTTCATACGTAATTTAAGCGACCTCGTGGTCGCCGTCCGCGCGCCGCCGATCGCGCGCCGCCGCCTCGCGAGCCGCCGCCGGGCCGCCGCCGGCTGGCGCGCCGCCCGCCTCGCGCCCCGCGACCGCGTCCGCTCGGCACAGGGGGCGCTTGCATCGCCGCCAGCGACCGTTCCCGCCTTGTGCGCCCGCCGTTATTGTTTTCGCGCGTATATTTCGCGCGGTTTTTAATTAGTGCGGTCACCAAACATAATTTACTTCCAAAAATAAATTTAGCTAGTTCCCCGGATTTAGTTCCGTTTGTTTGCACGGTATAGTGAATAGTGGGAAGTGTAAATAATTCGCTCCCTAGGCAGTGTTTCATCCGTGTAGCTTCCGTGCGGCTCCCTCGGGTCACGTAGGCGCGGAGGTGCGCTGCGCGACCCTTTGATCTGCGGTAGCGGGTTCTCGGTGAGCTGTAAAATTATTGTAAAATCGTACCATTTCATACTATTATTAAAAATATTACTTAATTAATTCTTCATTAATCATATATAGTGGTTTTATCAATTCAATTTAATTTATTAATTCAGTTGGTTTATTTTGAGAAAGTGAACAGTGTTAAACATTTTTAGATAGTTTTATTTAATATGGAGGACGGGTCCCCCTGCCCCACAGGGGCGGGAGGGGTGCCCAAAGGAAAAATAACTCATGCCTTAATTAAGGATATCGTCGCGAAAGCGTTAAACGACATGGGCTACGAATGCCCTGAAAAGGACTTGAATAAATTTGTCCGAACTGCCACCCCTACTTCAAGCCGAGCTTCGAGCTCGACTACCACCCCGACCACGAGCCAGACCACGAGCGCTAGCTCCAGTAGATCCAACTCTCCCTCCAAGAGGAATAAAAGGCGGGCTAGCTCGTTGTCTGACAACGAGTCAACCAGCTCAGACTCCACCGTAGTCGGCTCTGACTCCGAGTCTGATTCAGCCCAATCGGTTAAATCAGACAAAACCCCTAAAGATGACACCTCCTTCACATTAGTTGAGGGAAAAAATAGGAAAGCCGTTCGTAAGGCCACTAAAAAAGCAAAAGTTTCTCGTGACTCGCCAGCCATCGGGATGGATTTAGAGACATCCACGACTGCGGCCACGAAGGTCTCCCCACCAACAATACCAGACACCCAGGATCCGGTCTCCGCTTCCACGCAGGCAGTGACTGTCAATTCTTCTCCCAGATCTGGTGCCAAGCCGGCAGCTCCTCCCAGGTCCAAATTGCCCCCTCCCATTTTCTTGCGCAAAGGCGCAAATTTCCTCAAAGTATCCGCGGACTGCACCCGTCTGCGGATAAACTACAGCAAAGCCGTCCGTACTGCCGACGACGGCGTAAAAATTTTCTGCCCTGATGTTGAGACTTTCCGTAGTCTCAACAAATACCTCGTGGACTCAAAAGTCCAATTTCATACATACGCCCTCGAGGAGGAGCGTATGATCAAAGCCGTTATCCGCGGCATACCAACTGATTTCCCGATAGAGGAAATTCAAACAGATCTCCGCGCCCAGGGATTTCCTGTGCACTCGGTGCACAGACTCTGCCGCCGCGACGGTTCTCCGCTCTGGTTAGTCCTCGCTGTCCTACCTAGGACCGAGGAAGCCAAAAACATCTTTTCCAACTTAAATAGGGTGTGTGGCCTCTCGGGTATCCGAGTGGAGGCCCCACACAAGAAAGGCGGTCCAGGGCAGTGCCACCGCTGCCAGTTATACGGCCACGCGGCCGCCAACTGTCATGCGGACCCGCGCTGCGTGAAATGCTTGGTCCCACATTGGACCAGAGAATGCCCCCTTACCCGCGAGTCAGGAGAGAAACCCTCCTGCGTGAATTGTGGCCAGCATCATACGGCCAACTATAGGGGTTGTCCAAAAGCCCCTAAATTTAATCATCCAAATAGGCCTAATCCCAATAGGCCTAAAAGCAGGCCCCGTAGCTCCGCCTCGGGATCTTAACAACTTCCCCGATCTTCCGGGAAATAAACCACCCCCCCCTGCTGCCCCCTCTCGCCCCGCCTCCACTTCGTCCAACGCGTGGGTAAAATCAAAGCCCGCTCTACCACCGAGGGCCGCTCCGGGACCATCCGGGGAGGCTGTCCGCCGCGCGCCACCCGTTTCGCCTCCCACCTCGGCGACCGCGGGCATCTCATCGTTCGGAGAGGACGTCCAGACGGTGATGGCCGTCCTCCGGGCCGTCAGCAGTTCGGAGATTTCGGAATTCGCCCGAGACCTCCGAGCATGCCGTAGCGTGGACGAAAAACTACTGGTCCTCGTTAGGTACCATCACCTGATGGTCAGACTAGAATCAATCTAAATGTCTACACCCGGGTGTAGCAGCTTTCCCCCTTTAGGTGGACGCCGCAAACCGAAAAATATTACCCTTCTTTCGTTGAACGCGAACGGGTTATCCAATAACATTCTCGAACTGACGAAGTGTATGTCGGATTACGGTATCGACATTGCGCTAATTCAAGAAACGTTTTTAAAGCCAAATAGACCTAGAGCCTGTACTATCGCAGGCTACGTACAATTACGAACGGACAGGACGCACGCTAGTAGGGGGGGTACGGCCCTCTACTATAGCCGCTCGCTCCATTGCTGTCCCATAGATATTCCTCCGCTCATTAATATGGAAGCTACGGGCTGTAGACTGGCTATGACGGGTCATCGTACTCATCATAGTCTCCGTCTATTTACCGTCTCCAAAACCGTTGCACCGGCGCGACCTTAAAGCCCTCCTTGCCTTAGGGGATGCCGTCATCCTCTTTGGTGATTTTAATTGTAAAATCCCAGATGGGGTTGTCCCGTACTAGATTACAATGGTGATAAACTCGATCGACTTCAAGACAGACTCGATTTCGAAATAATCGCGCCCCTACGGCGACTCATTTCCCCATAACGTAACACACAGGCCGTCCACAATAGATATCGCGCTGACTAAAGGAGTCGCCTAAATTTAAACCAAATCGAGACATTACATAAACTTACGTCCGACCATCGGCCAGTTTTGTTAAAAATGGGTCCACCCGACGGCGGGAGACCCAACCCCACTCGTAAAATCACCGACTGGAAAAGAGTGTCGACCGCGCTTGAAAAAATCGACACTCCGCCCCTTAACAGCATACCTGACAATATTCGCACGACAGACGAAATCGACTCAGCGATAGGTGCTCTTACCAACCACATCAGGACAGTGGTCGAAAAATGCGAGCGGGAGGTTCCGGCATCCTCGGATCGTCGAAAGTTCCCGCCTGACATTCTCGAACTGATAAGAGCAAAGAACAAAGCTTTGCGCCGCGCGAGCGCATATCCCACTCCAGAATATCGATCCAGAGCGCGAGCTCTCCAACGCGAAGTAAAAGCTCGCGTTCAGGAATTCCGAAATGAGTGTTGGAGCGACCTCATGGAGGAAATTAGGCCGTCACACAAAGCGTTCTGGTCGGTCACCAAAGCGCTCAAAACGGAGGGGTATACACCTATTCCCCCGCTCAAAAGACTCGACGGTTCTACTGCCCTCGACGACGCGGAGGTAGCGGAGTGCCTTGCAGACTCTATCGAGACTCAATGCTCTCACGTCTCACCTCCGCACGACCCTGCTCATATTAGTCGCATCGAGGAAGAGGTTCTTCAAAAAACCTCCCTCGAACCGAAAGACGATCTGACGCCTGTCTCACTCAGCGAAGTCCAACTGCTGGTGAGATCGCTCAAGACCAGAAAGGCACCGGGCCTTGATGGCGTTAGTAATAAAGCAATTAAATGCTTTCCCCAACAACTATTAAGTCTACTGGTCGCGATTTTTAACGCGTGCCTTCAAAATTGTTACTTTCCTCCCGCCTGGAAAGAGGCGGAGGTAATAGGTATTCACAAACCAGGGAAGCCGCGCGACCTCCCTGCCAGTTATAGACCGATCAGCCTCCTGAGCGGTCTGCAAACTTTCGAGAGAGTTCTTAAAACTCGTCTCAGTGATCACCTCCTCGGAAAAGGTCTTATCATTGATGAACAGTTCGGTTTTCGCCCCGCCCACTCCTGTCCGCAACAAGTCCTCCGCGTAGTAGAGTATATTTGGGAGGGCTTCAAAAATAAACAAAAAACCGTAGCTGTCTTCTTTGATGTAGCCAAGGCCTTCGATAGGGTATGGCACGCAGGTCTGGTCCATAAATTGTACTCACTCCAAGTACCAGATCGTCTAGTAATCATTATTCAAAATTATCTCACTAATAGACATTTCACGTTTAGGCATGAGCGTACTCACTCGACCCGACGCTTAATCAGAGCAGGAGTCCCCAAGCTCCGCCCTCTCCCTGCTGTATTCCGCATACACCAACGACATACCGCGCCCGACGTCCGGCGTCCAACTCGCGCTTTTCGCAGACGACACCGCGCTTTATTACAAGAGTAGGAATAGAACCACCCTCCTACCATCCGCCGCCTCCAGAGAGCCATTGATGAGTTAGATCAATGGTTCCGACTCTGGAGAATAGACGTAAATCCTGATAAGTCGGCAGCTATACAGTTCAAGTATAGCAAGGGTAGGAGTAACTTTGTTGTCGACTGGAACACTCCCAACTTAAAAATGTTGAACGCGAGAATTCCGTGGCAACGGTCCTATAAATACTTAGGTGTCACGCTCGATAGAAACCTCCTCTTCCGGGAGCACATCGCGCGTGTTAGAAGACTGCGCTTTTACGGCAAGGCTCGGAGCCATGCTCGGTAGGAAAAGCAAATTATCAAGACGCAATAAGCGTACTATATACAAAATGTGCATAAGGACGGTGATGACATACGCGTCACCAGTCTTCGCTCACGCCGTCCGACTGCACTGGATAGGCTACAGGTTATACAAAATAAATTTTGTAGGTCAGCTACGGATGCACATTGGTGCGTCCGTAATTCAATTCTTCATAGGGACCTCGAACTCCCACCTTATCAAAGTACATGAAGGACGCATCGAAGCGATTTTCGACATCGCGGGATCACATCCCAATGCGCTTCTTCGAGCGGCGGTTGACTATCAGCCGCCGCCCCCCACCCACTATATCCGTAGGCCACGGAACGTACTGCTTGATCCACCTGACGCTCTTACAGCGGCAGTTGATAGCCTTAATGACGTCAACGACACGCATGACTGACTCAGAATAGGACAGTCCGTTAGTTAGGGCACAAACCTAAACTCCCTTACTCCACCCGGCCGCCGCAGACCGCTCCCGGCCGGGTAGGAGGAACGGGAACCGACCCGTGACGGTTCCCGGCGATATCCCATGCCGAGACGACTCCCCTCAGGCGTCGTCCACGGTGCATGTCAAGCGCCGTCGGCACTCACATGTGTCGTCCGGCCGCGCTCGGTGAAGCTATCATAGTCTCCGACTTGTCTAATGACTCGTCGTTTGACTACATAGCACAGCCGACCGCTAACTTCATTTTCAGGGGGCTCTTTTAGTGGGTTTCAGTCCCACACTACCCACGCGTACGGGCGCGAGGGTGTGCAGGATAGACATTTTTTTGCCTCCCTCGTCGCTAGAGGGAATAAAAAAAAATAACAATAAAAGGATTATGGTAATCCAATAAAACAAAATCTCAGACTCACACCACGAAACCGTCGGTCGTCATCCCGAACGTGAAGACCGACACACCGGCCGGAGCGGGGCGCCGCCTGACCACGGCCGAGCGCCGGCGGGAGGCGACGAAAACGATGACGTTACGGCGCTTTCTCCGGACGTCCGTGTAAGGCGCCCGCGGGAGCGCCACCTAGCGCCCACGCACCATTCGAATTCAATGTGCGGCGCCAACGTCGCGAGATAGGTTTTTGTCGTGTGTCGCGCCGCGTTCGTCGCATTCGATTTCGTCGTGCGATGCTACGTTTTTATCGAGCCCCTTTTGGAATGTCATTAATGCTTCGTAAATCGTTTATAAAAATAAAAAAAAAACTGGCCAAGAGCATGTCGGACCATGCTCATTATAGGGTTCTGAAGCTATTATTACAAAGTAATGCAGTATAGATAAAAAAAGTACGTTGTTACACTTTTTACGTTTCCCGCAAAGAAGAATTATAAGCACTTTAGTCGACTATAACCAGAAAAACAAGTAGTTATGTCGACTATTACTATTAAATAGTGTAAACTAAAGTGCATCAGCAAAGAGCGTGTCTTCAGGCACTTATGACCTTTTGGTGAGAAGTGCAGTTTTTCGGCAATAACTCAAAAATAATCAACTCACGTTGTTCAAAATAATTTTCATTGAAAGTATTTATTAAGCGTTACCTTCGTTATTTTTTGGGCATACGGTTAAGAAAATAAAGGCGAGTCACAATTTATCGCTACTTTCGATTATTTCCGAAATTATTCACGTAATCAACAAAAATTGCTTAGAAACCTTAGTGTATTTTTAAAAGAATTGTGGAAATATGTGCAACGCGTTGATGTTTGCTGAAATATTTTTTTAGCTTCTGTTACATTTATGGAGAGCCCCCCTTCCCCAGATATATTTATTTTTGTTATTTAACTACTAAATTCAGTAGCGGTTTATATAACACAACACATCCAGAAAATATATGCGCGTTGGTATTATTTTCTCGTCATCGTCTTAGCACTTTACTCTTACCAGTTCAACTAATAACTAGTCAACTAACAAAAACCAATGCGTACAGATTAATTAATACACCCGGCTTTAGAATAGGTAACGAAATGTATTCAATGTCCGCGCAGGGCAAACCCAGTGTTGATACGTTTTTACATGTCAGAGGTGTGTTTACAATATGCATATTTTTTTAATAATTAAATGGACGTATTACCACAATTCATGTCCGTGATATAAAATTAGACGCGCAGGCATTCATCTATACATATAAATACTTATTACGTGCGTGAGAAGTTATGCTACTTAGGTGTAATTAAAAAAAAATGTTTTTAATGGCATGCAAATAATTAATTACAATAAAATAATAAAAGGACTGGACTAGAATGTGTCGATACGGTTGATAAATTTTAATCTAAACTTGAAAAATAAAGTAAATTAATATTTATTTTCTGATGCAAAGTGACATATCAATTTTATATTTTTATTTGAAATTATAACAATATTAAATGAAAATTTGGAATATGTTAACGTTATTTTGTGGCCATCTTCTATTTTGCATTCAACGTACCGACTGATCTCACTGTTGAACTTGCTAATTCTGCCTGTCTTACAGTCATATCAATATTAGGAGTAACGATATTGGTAGTATAGTCCATATTTTGATAAACGGCAAATCCTCCGGCTTGAACGTTTAACATATCAGTTATTAGAGGTCTGAAGTTGCTCGCTAAGCCGCTTGCAAGCAACTTCATGCTGTAGTTTTCGTGTCACTCCGATAAAAGTTCACTCGCAATATTTTTTCAAAACGCGTCAAAAAAACTAACTTCAAAAATTAATATTCGTTTGTTTAAAATCGCAAATCTCCTAAAGTTCTTTATCGATCGTTTCAAAATTTTTTATACAACGTTGTATTCATATACGCACATGGTTTCATAGATTTATACTAGTATTTGTGTCTGACTTCATTCGCTTACTTGTACTATTAACATGAACTACTAGACAGATTCTAAAATTCTTTCATTTATAGAAAGCTACACTGTCCCGAGTAATTCAACTTATATTTTATTTTAACATTAGCATTTGCCTCAATGTTCAAATGATCGGTAGTTGAAACTAAGGCGGGAAAAGAATCGAGAGCCGAAATCGGGACCAAAATTGAAAATGAAACCAGGGTGTAATTGGAGCATGTAACCGGGACTCCCTTCATTAGCGTGACCGGAATCGTAATTAGGATCAGTACCATAATCAGAATTAGAAGCCAGTCCTACATTTGAATCGAGAGCAATATCGATCGATGAAGGAAATACGTTCTATATCCAAGCGGTCGAAGCCGCGGGCGGAAAGCAAGTTCATAACATAGGAAACACTATGATTTTTCCAATTCTCCGAGATATCACATTCAATTTCTTCTTCCTACTGTACTTCCCTCCGTACTCGAAGCGATAGGCCTCGTATATCTCGAACGACGAGTACACACGCCCGGCGGACAGGTAGGAGGTATCTGTACAGTTACTCTGCGAAGGCTTTAGATAAAAAAACCCGACGGCCTCCGGCGACCCGTCCTCCCACGACTACCGGCGAAACGGACGAACGCGGCGATCGGTCCGGGGACCGGTCCGGCGACCGCGTCTGTCGCTCGGCCCGTCGAGAGTGCGGCCGACGAACGTTATTAATGAAGTCAACGCGGGCGTCCGTCCCCCGACCGTGGAGTGGACCATTGAAAAGTGTTTAGGCTAGAAGGCGGGATCGGTCGCACGCCGGTAGATCCAGAAGGAGAGCGAGTGCTCGTACGAGCTTAGTGAACTGTGACATAAGTGCATAAAAGACGACGCCGATGACAAAAACGGACAATTAGCGATTGAATTAGGGTTTAGAATCTGTTCACTTTTGTATTCGCCCTTCTGAATTGCAAGCGGATTTTTATAGTCCAGGGTCGGGCATAAGAAACTTTCCTTTGTCCGTTAATTGATTGAAATAAGGTTCTAAAGACGTATTTAAGTATGAAGAATTTAATAATGTTAATGTTGACGGAGGAATCCTGCTGCCAAGAATTTTTTTAATAAAATTTTAATACATATCTGTATTTAATACCAGATTTTTCGCAAGCTTATTAAATTTTTCCAGAGCCGCATCATAGTACAGCGTATAGTGAACTCATTTATTGATTGAGACTTTTACAACTGCTAAAACTTACTTAGAATCTTTGAATTTTCTTTGCATAACAGAATTTTTTTTAACTTTCACTTCGATAGCTAAATCCACTACATGCTGCGGCACTGAACTATATATCGACCTCAAATTCTTTACATTTAAATAAGCCTTTAAAATATTATTTTATTCGTTAACAGACGAGGGAAAGTTTTTCTTATGCCAGACTCTACACTTCTCATCGGTGATAAAAGTGACTAAGTGCAAGTCGGACTCTCACACGAAGGGTTCCGTACCACCGTAAAATATTGAACACGTATGTAGTTTAAAAATAATTATTGACAGACAAGCAAAAAATTAAGATGGAACTAAAAAACGTCGAAAAGAAACACATTAAATGGAGACGCCTTTTCATTTTTAACTATGTTATATTTTTATTGTTTATTTCTATAGCAGCTATAGAATACATACTATGTGAATATTTCAAGCGACAACCTATTGCCATTATTAAAATAGAACAAAAAATGCAATAAAACACATTTCTTGTAAGGGGGTTCCTATAATTTTCAGTTCATTTTATTTTTATTATTTGTTGTTATATCGGCAACAGAAATACTCCGTAAAAAAACTATCTACTTATTACGGTTCACGAAAGACAGCTCGCTTATGGGCAGACGGACAGCGGAAGCTTAATAATAGGGTCCCATTGACAGACTTTACATAGGAATCCTAAAAGGCAACCGAACCTTTGTGTTTTCAGCGGTGTGATGAATAATGAAGGCCGCCCGTGTGATTATACGCCTTCGTGATTGGCTTATCGATGTAAATATTGAGCGGACTTCGGATACATTTGCGGCTGTTGGTGTTACGTAAAATCTGCTTCACTGTTTGCAATTTGAAATTTACCACGCTTGGACCAGCACCAACTGAGCACTAAATAACTATCTCCTGTCCCAAAACTGCTATTCAAGCAAATGACCATTTTCCTCTCCGTAACTTGCTAGGGGTGTTATACTAGCATTGTACGTAAAAGTAAAAAAAAAATGCTGATGTTTTTTTTTTATTGAAATCTAACACTAATTGAGAACTAAGTTATTAGTATTTAAAATTCGTGTTATATTGTGTCCATTATGGAGTCTAAAGTAGGATACGGCTAAATTAATGTAAAGCTAACACTTTAAATTTTTTGCTTATCTATTAGAGCACCAAATTTTACTTTTTGAATTAAATTAGCATTGAGTTTTAGCCAAGAGTTTTAGTTATTTTGCTCATTTGACCTTTCTAGCTTCACTCAAGTGGTTACAAACATACTAAATAATAATCCGATACTATAATTGCCAATATTATCGTTATGGATTTGCATTACTGGTTATAATCATATTCAAACGTATTCTATTCCTCAGAAACGGGAGTTAACCAGAACGATTCATGCTAAGTGTTAGCTAATAGATCGGTACCGTATTCATCATGTAGAGTTGTTCTCTAAAAAAACCGCTACGTGTATAAATACACATTTGGCTCTTTTCATAATGTAAAATGGAGAACATACACGGCGCGAAAGCACTCAATTTAACAATGTAAGGCAGAGTTCATTCAATAACGTAAAAAACGTAACTTTTACCACGCCGCTGTCGACTCGAGCCCCAAGTCCGCGTGGCGGGCGCCCTCCACCCGCGGCGGTCTCGGGGGCCGCGACTCGCCGGCGCTGGACGCGTTAATCGAGTTCGCAGGCAGCCGCGGACCGCGCCGTGACGTAACCATAGTAGGTCATCTGCGCTGAGCCGAAAACTGCGAACTGGAGACGCGCGGTGTCCGATACTATTGACTTCTATTAGTTCTTCTTTCGTAGGTATAGGTAATGAGGTATATAGGCAGGAATATTCAAATGTAGTGCTCACAAGTAAATCTTTGCTCTACGCGAACAATAAAATATTTTTATATATTTCATTTTTGTTTTCCTGTTCTTAGTTCTACTTCGGTGTCACACTAAGTGTACGACCCATTTTTATTTTACAAGACGTCATAATTTATATTGGTTAGAATTGTTTTGGGCACTATAACTTTAACTTCATGAATTCAAAAGAGTTCTTATTTAATTATTGGAATCCAAAAATAAAATTAATTAATTAGTATTGTCTTAACTTCGCATTTGTCTGCCCTGTAAATAGTTTTTACTACCGGCCCTAAGTTATGGCTCCATACAGTATGCAAGGCACAATAATATTTTAAAAATTGTTTTATACTCTATTGTTTTTAAAACTGACCTTTATAATAGACGTCAATAAAACTTTGAAATAAGATTGATATGTGCATTTAAGATAAATACAAATAGACCGATATACATTTTTGTATGCTAGCGTGAACGTCTACATGAAGTTTTTACTTTAACCTATGAATAACTTATTTTACTTCCTACTAGCAAGTTATTCGAATTTAAATACAGAATAAAAAATAATTACGTTGTTCACACTTTGTACAACTCACATAATCCACAAAGGATATTTTCTTAATTAGAGTTAGCTCTTCAACACTGATATTTGTAACAAGTTCTTTTAAATATTACATACATTTGTATTAGACAGAAATACAGAAATCTAGAAGATCTCAAATGGATGCCGTTGCCAAATGATGGATCCAAAAGCACAAATATCCGGAATAAATACCGCCCGCGCCCGCGGGACAGCTTGCGGTACGCCGCGGCCTCGCTTCAGCTTCCCGCCGCGCGGCGGCGCATCCATCGTTAATTATTATCGCACCTCGACTCATCGTTTATCATTGATGTGGCAGAAATCTGTGGCTATTTTGAATTATGCTCGGTGAAGCTGTTAAATATACGAAGAAATTGATCTATGATTGTAATAAAATAGGCGTCTAAGCACACACAGTGCGTCACTTTTCCCGCAAAACTAACAGTAACTGCAATATGTAATTCCAAATTGTCAAAATATTTTTTTATATTTTCAGATAACACTACACACAATCATGCCAAGGGTTAGCTGGTTTTTATATCTGTAAGTTATTAGAGGGATATGATATTGCTATAGCCGATTCTATAATGAAAATATCTTTTTCAATAAAAAGATATCATTTTTGTTTAGTCGATATATAACGATAAATATACTTAGTTAACAACTTTCTCAAAAAATGTGCAACGATCACTTTAATGTACCGGGACGGTACCAGCTACCACTTCTAATTTTATTTATTAATTAAGCGGTCTCTTGTGCAGTGACTCACATATTTAAGTACATTAATTAATCAGACATCAAGTATGTATAAGACTTGCATAAGACTATGACATTGACTGAAATTTCAATATCATACTCTATTGATGGAATAGTTATGATAATGAATATTAATGTACTAATTAAAATCATACATAGGAAAACGACTCGATCATTCGTTCATCTACTTCCGTTTGGTACGTTTTAAGAGTTAAACAAGAACCAAGTTTCATGAAAATTGGTAGAGAGGCCTTTTAACATTTGAGAATAAATACAGGTCATTTTCATTTTAAGGGAATGGAAAAAGTTACAGTAAAAGAAAATGTTAAACGTTCTTTAATGCATTTTCATTTAGCGAATGGGGATATATGTCGCTATATTAATCATTAGGTAAAAATATAACATTAAATTGTAAAACGAAATTTTTACAATCTTGCAATTTATAAAATATTTGTCGAAAAACTTTCCGTCTGATATTGTTGTAACATAGCGAACTCCATACCGTTATGTTTTAAAGCGTAAGAGATGGGAACTGGGGTGGGAGTTGAAAGCGGACAGCGGTCAGAACAGAGCGCGAATACACCTGCGGTCGACATCGAAAATAAGCGAGACGCGGACAAGCAGCAAGTTCCACAAAAGACTATCTGCTATCTTTATAACATTATTATATAGATTTCTACTGAAAATGTTTATGACGGAGTTTATCTATTTTATACTAGTTTTAACACGTGACTTCACCCGAGACAGAAAAATCTTGCTACCACAAAAATCCGACAAACAATGAATAACATAAAAAAATGCTTTGTTTAAAACCATGATCTGCCATGAAAAGTCGTAAACAATTTGTACAAAAAAAAACTTGTTTTTTTTTCTCTAATGAAGAATATACATATCATTATAAAACAAATCAGACTGTTTGAAACGATTTAAAACGTATCATTACAAACAAACAATCGTTATGCAACACCTCCTTAACCTCACGAAACTGCTCGCATAACCGACGAGTGGACGACGGCGCTAATGACGAAAACGTGTACCGTGGAACGGTGCGCCAATTTCTTCCTGCAACCTTAAAGAGATTTTGAGCACGCGAAACGACTGCCTCCACGACTCTTAATAGTGTGCATTCGAACTGCAAAATCGTCGAGAACTATCAGGATTGCGCTAGTGTGGGTAGATTCGTGCACGATCTAGAACCTATTGGTGTTGCTTAACATGTGTCTTGATGTATTAGGTATGCCATATAATCGTGGTGTGCGACCGTCGGATGATGATGATAAACACCGTAAAAGAACTTAACTCTTAACGGATTTGGGAAAATCCACCGATTCCTAAGAAATATAAAACTGTGTGAAAATGGTTTTGGATCGACGCGAATACAATGCTGTGCCATAAATAAAATTTTGTCATTTTACTATTGGAATCGCAGTGAGGTAGCTTGTTTGTAAACACCGATTTTAAAAACCTACTGTCCGATAAATATTGTACGTCACTTGGGGATAAAACACAAATTCTTTAATTGGTGTCGAACTCGTGCACTCAGTTCTTTACACCGAATCAATTAATACCTACTTTTTTTGTATGAATCACTAAGTTATATTCAAGGACAGATAGTCAGATTAAGTATTAGAACGTGAGGGACTAAAAAGTTTGTTTCTAATTGATTTTCCGATTAATTGCTAATTCATCTTTTGCATTTTTATACCTATAATGATATTTCGATTTAATACTTCTAAACAAAAGCAATAGAGAATTTGTTAACATTACAAATTCAATGTATCAGCCAATCATCGCAAGGCTAAACAGACAACCTCGACGACCAGACAGCATTAGACCAGTTCTATAGACTTCGAGGCCGGTTACCGTACCTTCACATCTGTAGCAATTATAATAACAAAATATTCATTTCCTGTGCGTACAGCATGCATTGTTACAAAACACAAGCCTCCTATACAATAAACGTCATTAGTAAAATTATATAATTACTCTATCCTCGTCCGGGTAAATGGCGCGATCAGATTTATGCTTGTTCGGCGTTTCTCGTAGATAGGCATCGCGGAGGTCGGCCCGTCCGGCCGAGACCCGGTGACGTCACACGCCCCGAGCGCCAGAGCGCCCCGCGGCGGGCTGAATCACAACCGCGCGGCGTCGAGCTGTTTCGTAAATAAATATACACCACCGGCGTAATGAATCATGGTCATCATAATAAAATCGTACCGGGAATCGTTGCATCGGCTTTATCTTTATTGCTGAAATCGCGTTCGACTCTATCACAACAATATGACTGTACGCGAACCATGCGTCCCGAATTAGCGCGGACGGTCTGGAACGCGGTAACTAAATACGAAATTAGAACGGTAAATTTTATGTTTAAGATTATGTCTGAGTAAAGATTACGAATGAACATTGAAGATGCAAATTATGCTTACTTAATCTATATTGCAAGCTTCAATGGTGTAAAGGGCACGCAACCGTGCCGGTCGTAGCACAGACATCGGAAATTATGGTCATCCCAATTAAAACATGGTGTAAGCTAAATGTAGAATGATTCACTCGGTTAATTCGGAGCGATAGTGATACCGCGACGCGCCGGCCAGCTGGCCCACAGCCTCATTCACGCTCGTAAACAGCGAACTAATATGCGGACTGATAACAGTCTAAAATTGTATAGTTATTTGTTATTTATTTGATGGGCAGCCCAAACACGTGCTCCCACACATGGCCGCCGCGCGGGGCCCCGCATTGTCTAACGGCTCGGTCACCGACACCTATGCTACTAGAATAACTATTATTATTATCATAAGACTCAGAGACCTTTTGGTTTCATTGCGCTTCCTTTCAAAAAAGTCCAATATACCAAATGTCGATTAAGATTTTCTGGAAATTACATCTAGACAGAAATGGAAATCGTATTCCTTATATTATTATGTACCTAAAAAGACTGAAATTCTATAAATTTTCATTGCGATAGGAGAAAACAATAATCGACTTTTAAGTCGAATGAAATCGTGACGGACGATGCTGCCCAAGAGATTTTGTTATTCATTGTTGATAATTATCGATGAGATCGGTATTGTGCTTACTGGAACAAATTCACGAGACTAATACTAGGAAGAATATGGAAGTAGAAGTACTGACCATCGCTAACGCATTCTAAATAACACGCATTCTGACATTGTATAATATAGGAAGCATTTAAAGTGCAAGTAGGCTGCGTTTAATTCTTCCTATTCCAATTTTACTTAACTCCTTTCGCGTGTGCGTACTGCAAATTTAGAGCGATTCTAATATTGTTAAAGTTTTTACATTTCCATGAAAGGACTACTAAAGTAGTTGCATCTAGCAGGTCGAATAGAGAAAGGCCCCACACACCATCGAAATTATTGCATTGGAGGCGGCCGAAGTCAAAGAAGTGTTTAAAAGTCTTCACATACCCCGTTCTGGTTTCTTACGGACACGGCACTTCTTACGGATACTGAGAACTCTATACGCCAGTCAAACTCACACTCGGCCGATTTTTTCGAGATGCGCGCGCGCGTGCGTGCGTCGTTCGAGAGAGATATATATTATGTAGAGTGGGCGTACGGAATATAATACGAGCGGCTGATGGTTTTTGGTATTCAAAGCGTGCGCAATGACCGATTTGGGGGCGAGGCGGGAGGTGCACTGTCCCTTAGCGTAGTGCATTTCATAAGTCGACTGTGGATACTATAGCTTTACAACTGATCCGTTAACTTGATCGCGAAAATAATACTCTGCGTTGAAGACATTCTGCAAGCTTATCGACATCTAGTATATTATATAGGTGTTTTTTTTTATCAGATTAGTTTATAAATAAACGAAGAAAATCTTGCAAGCAATCATAATATTAAAAGTGTTAGGAGTAAAACAAGGTTTTAATAAAAATGAATTATCGTTTTAATATAATTAGAATTTCAAAAGTAGTAAACGACAAAGAACAAAAAAAAGGCAACCGCAAATTAAGGCCATTACAAAAAATTATGAGGTAGAACGAAATAATGTTGCCAAAATTAGGTAGTCTGTGTCGTTTTGACAGCAAAAAATAAGATGATTCACTCACTGTTTTTCAATATCGGTTGATAGGATCTAGTTATTATGTTTTTTAATAAATCGAAATTAGTGGAGCATAATCACAAAAGTTAAAAAAAGATTTGGTTTTTTAAATTGTAAAATATTATTTTAACAGAGAATATTTAATATAACTGGAAATTATCAAATAGATACTTCACGTATGAATAAACAATGCGTCTACATGTAATTTATTATAACAAAATTTAGTGATAGTTTACTGCGACGGACTGGGCGCACACCTACGGAACGCTTAAGGCCAAGTATGCTTTGATTATGAGTACCTTTAAACGAATATTTCTAGAAAACTGTTATACCTAGCAAACTCAAAAAAAAAATTCTAAGTATACAAAATATGTTCTGAGTTCTACCGTAGGGAAAGCTTAAATACACAGCACGTTCTTTATGATAAAAAATACTAAAGTACGTTCACTTAAAACACTAATACCAATAAATTTCTAACAGGACAAACGATAAAAAAACAAAATTTAAACATTATTAGTAAAATATAATTATACAGGGTTGGCCTTAAGCATTTTGGTTTATAATAAATAGTTTTCTCATTATAAATAAAAAACTAAAATGTCGCTTACGACAAAAAGTTCTGCGTAACTAAATGACAATCCATCTTCCTTACTCTGCCGCTTTAAGTCGATTCTCCTTCTCACAAAACAGTGTGGGGCGTGACGCGTTGCGTTTGGCATTGCACTTGGCATTAACGGTCCGTTTTTGGTTTTGCTGATTGCTTGACCATTTCGCAGCAGCAGCGCCTCGCGAACCTAGGTAGTCGAAATATACCTCTGAACACTAGGTGTCTATAGAGGTGCAGAGATTCACTTTCAATATTCTGACACGTATGCTATGTACTATAATAAACTGTAGACTAGGTGCAGTACTGAGCAGGTGCAGTAGTGCAGTCTGAATACAGCATGCAGCTGCATTCTTGTACTAGTTTCTGCTATTCTCAGATTCGCCCTTCACAGAGAGAGCAATTAAACTGAAGCGGTCCAGACTTCAAAATATGTCCTCTATCGGAAGCCGTACCGTCGGGACAACTATGCTATTTTCAGACATCGGTCCCGGGCTGTACCGTAACGGGCGCTGCTATCTGGCGCTCTCTCGGGGTCTTCTGCAACCCTGCGGGCGTAGGTACGGGCATGAATCTTAGCTCGGACCCGGGCATCGTCTTGTGAGGGGCACAACCCTCTCGGGTCATGGGATGGCGACTAACGTCTGCCATATCTGGCGTCCGTGAAAGACTACTATCAGAGGTCGGCGGTCCTACTGTCGTAAGGGCCGCAGATGTCATGTGATCAGCCCTCTAAAATGCACAAGATATTAAAGTGCACAAGTGTTCTATGCATTTCAGAAGTAAAACTCATAAAAAGTCATATATTCATTTACAAAATAAAACTATATAAAAAATGTACATTTCACTATAAACTGCACCAAAAAGCTGTTTTCCTATTTATGAATCACACGTTCGTAATTCGTCTGTACGAACTATATGGACTAAAAATAAGATAGTGAGTTTGTTCACGCCATGTGCACGTCGGAGTGCGCAGGAACGTTTTCGTCGCGAAGATTTACAAAGCGAATTTGAAAATTTAATTTCGTAAGAAAAACTATAGATAAAAATGGCAATTACTAATATATAAAAGTAAGGGATTCATAAAGAAATACAACAAAAAGAGATATTTACGAACATAAAGCAATTAGAGAAAGCAGAGATATCAACTACTATATAAAACATGTACAAGAGAATGATATGCAACTAAAGCAATAATACATTATTATTGTATACATATACTGTCAACTCCCGCAGACGTAAAAATAAATACCAAATCGACCGGTTTCAAGTGACAGGCGTCAAGGTTGCTAGTTATTTTGTATGACGGCGACAATTAATTTGTCCAAGAGGATGAAAAACGTAAAATAAATTATATATTTTTTTATTTAATACGGTGAATCTCGAACGAGGAAAATGAATAAATATTAATCGTGATAAATAAGTAAAAAACTATATTGTTATTAGAGTAAAAAAGTCCAAAAAATATTTTACGTCAAAAGACAAAAATGGCCATGACAAATTACATCACTACGTGATTATTTTAACTAATGCATATCTAAAAACCATCGGCGAGCTTTTCTAAAATTGAAAAAAAATCACATCTATCAAAATCGTAACAGATAACTATTAAACAGGGAATAGGAGTTTGTGCAGAAGGCCTCGGAAATTCGGTGTTCTTAAATCGAAGAATACAATGAGATTTGTTTCTGACCGCCGCCGTGTGCAGGCGCAGGGATGTCATTACACGGCTCGATGCACGCCGGATAGCACTATGACTTAATAGCTAATTGGCAGCAGGGATACGCGGCGCGGGGGGCGGGGACGGCGGCGGCGGTCGTTGGCAGCGCGAATTTAGCCACGGATAAGGTCATTAGATGACTCAACGTCGTCATCGTAACACCTATAATGGTTGTATTTACGAGCTTCTTTATTTTATTTTTGTTTCGCGTACGCCTAAATATATATGTCTCTTTTTATATAAAACGCGGTCCACATTTGTATCTTATACTTAATGAAAAATTATAAAAATAAGAGATGTCATCGAGATTGACAGGAAAATTTGATCTTGTATTTACATTTCATTAATATTATTAAATCTATCAAATAACAGTATCAAAATTTTGTTAGGCCGTAGGTTTTATTTTGGTCTCTTATTAGCTCATATGCGCCATTCATATGTTAAAAGCGGTACAAGACATAAAATAAAATTTCAAATATTTTCTACGCTGCGTCAGTCGCTTTCTTGCTCCATAATTATAAAAACAATTAATAAACCGATTGAAAGCAACGGACTAAGATTGTGTCATACGTATTGACTGATCATGACAAGTAATCGATTAAGTAGTTATCAAATGATCTAAACCGAAGGCACAAATTTTATAAATTTAGAAGGCTATAAATTAATTGTCACAATAAGCTTGTAATATTCATTGTATAAAAATATTACCGAACCGAAAAACAAACAGATAGGCAAAAGTTAATAAATACGCCATGAAATAGTAATATTTATTGTGCTATTTGATAATATCGATAATCCAGATTCATTCCAACATGCAATTATTTCAATTCAATTGCGTATTGGAATGAATCTCGATTATCATCAAGGGCTAGCCGTGTTTTTGTTGTGCCGGTGAATATTTGATTAAGGTTTTTATTAGAATGCAGATACACTACACAATAAAATTCGAAAATTGAAAACTGAAATGAAATAAAAAAAATGTCGTAAATACCTTTCCGTTGCTCACTTGTAAGCAATAATTCAAACCATCTCCAAACGCAATTTTCTATTTGTATTTATAATTGTGTTATTTTATATAGGTACCTAATGATATTGATAAAATAATAATGAATAATTGTTTCCTTGAGACAACCCTACCATATATACATCGTCTCGACGTTATCGGCGTTTTGTGTAACATCAAAAAAGAAATTCTACTGTATACTTTCTATACTATGGTAACAGTATCGATATTATAAGCTGACAGTTGAAGTATCGACAGTCCACTAAATTCAATAGTATTGATCGAAGGGTTTTATTTACGAATCTTCTCTTTTTTTGTATCTTCGAATCGGTGGTAATTTCATCTTAACTTCTAATAAGAGCACTTTTATAACGCCTTGTATTGTGTAAACGTTCTTTTTAGGGTACTGTAGTCGACAAAGAACCTTACAGTTCCGACATGTCCGACCGTCTGACTGTCTGTCTGTCCGCAATTAAGGACAGATTCGTAGTACTAGAATGATGTAAGTTGGCATGAGTATACATGTTAATCACGCCGATAAAATGGTAGAATAAAATCATTAAACAAAAATGTTAGGGTACCTTTCCTACATGTAAAGGGGGAATGAATTAGTTAACTCAAAAAAGTTATGTGAATTATCTCCGGAAAATTCGCGAATTAAGCTATTGTGGACGGTATCAAATTCAACAAACATTTTTTTTAATTATCTTTTATAGCATCTTTCAATAACAAATTAGCAACAAATTTTCTCTATTTATTTGACTAATTATGTTGTATGTATAGTCACGTTTAATGCTAGTTTTTACAAAACTAGCATTGTTGCCAATTTCTCACGATCGGTTCGAGTAACGAATTGTTGTTGTCGAGTTGTTTTTTTTGGCAACTGATTAGCATCAAAAAATCAACAAATTTTAGTGTTATGTTTTCTGATTTTACATTCCTAGTTTTTTAGACCAAGCAGGAATGGAAATGAAAACAAAACTTGGCATAGATTTTAGTTATATTAAAATGAATCATAAATGCTAGCTATACGTCATTTGAAACAGGCTCACAAAACCATAAACGTAACAACCACGGTATACATAAATAATACGAGGCATGCGCGCGGGCCGTCACGCCACCCCAAACAATGCGCCATAAACGTCGCTCACTTTCCATTAATATTTAACCTGCCTAGCCCCATACATGGAAGAAGTGGATTCGTTTTCCTCGGGGAGGTCGTAAAAAGTCGGTTCTATTGGTGTAAAAAAAAATAGTAGTCTTCAAATTAAAGTGTATTTTCCTTTTTGTAGTATGGAACACACGAAGTAAAATACAAAAGCCAAGCAAATGTTTCCATTATCATCTATATAGATATATTTGTAAGTGAAATACCACTGACCGGTGAGAAAGTCGAACAAGTGAAAGAGCTTGTATACTTGGGTAGTCTGTTTACAAATGGTGATAAACATGATAGAGATTTCGAAAGGAGAGTGAATGCGGGAAATAAAGAGAAATGGGGCCTTGCTCGCTATTATGAACAATAAAAGCTGCTCACGACAAGAGCGCTTGGCTATCCATAATGGGGTCTTCATCCCTACCCTTACATATGGTAATGAAAACTGGGTATGGCAAAAGAAAAATGAAAATAGGATCAACGCAGTGGAGATGCGATCGCTGCGAAATATGTGTGGAGTGTCTCGGAAAGATAGATGTAGAAACAGCGGTGTTAGATTTAAAGGAAGATGTAGTGACTAAAGTAGAAAGAAGTATGTTGCGGTGGTTTGGCCGTCTGGGGAGGATGAACGAAAGTAGACTGACAAAACAAATCTATAGAGCGAACGTGAGTGATGGAAAGGTCGGCAAGATTCTAGAAAATCCTATGCAGACCATATTGATGTCATACTAAAAAAAGTGACAAATTTTAAGCACTCAAAACCGACAAGCTTACATGAAAAGATTGATGGATGTCAGTAAGGAAAGAGAGATATGCAAAGATCGTACCATGTGAAAATCTATAGTTTCTGCCTACCTTTCTGGAAAATAGGCGTGAGTCTATATTATTATTACCACTGACTTCCTGATTTATCACGAGATCTCCAAAACTATAGGTCCGATTCACTTGAACTTTGGCATTACTCTTTTCGGGACGTTGACCCTCATTAAGAACGGATTTTACGGAAATGCTATCCAAAAAAAAATTTATCTTTCATCATATATACTACCCCTGTCTACGCGAACAGAGCTGCAGGCAAAAGCCAGTACACAAATATAGAATAGAAAAATAGAACTGGGCGTGTGTATACGTTGAATACATGTAAGAAAAATGGAGAGGGGATGAGAATAAGAAGGTAATAAGAGAGAAAACAAAGACTTAATTTTTTTGTTTGTTTTTTGTACACAGTATTGAAATCACTGAATTGATTTTAATGAATTTTTTTGTGTGTAGATAGAGCTTAACTTGGAGTAGATTACAGGCTTTATTTCATTTAAATTGGATGTCAGGAAAAAAGCATGCTCTATATACAACTCCAATACTATTCGTGTTGGAGTTGTATACAGTATAAAAGTTCTTTTACGCATAGAAAGCTGTTGGACTACAATAAAATATAAATCTATTTACAAGTCGTAACAATGTCTCTTTGTTCCTTCATCGAAGTTCAGTACATAAAAAAATTGATACGTCAAATATGTCACACTCATATGCGTTCAGTCAGTATTTCCGCTGCGTGCGAGTTCCATGCGTGGTTATGTGGACCTCTTTAATAATAGAAAATACATTATAGTGAACATATAGTTAATTGCGTTTTATTTAACAAAGCTCCCAATAACCTACAAAAGCTACATTATCCCAGTATGTTATACACCAGTGAGCGGTATCGGAATTGAAAACGAGACGGGAAGCAGAATCGAGAGCCGGGGCCTGGACCGAACGGGATTATTAATAATTGACATTGTAGTTTATTTGTTTACTTTTGTCTCAAAAATGGAGTTCTATTAGTATTAAGTTAATGCAACAACGGACAAAATTCACTAAAGTATCTGATGTCGGTGCATGGCTACTAATCTGAGACGTTTAACTTTGAACATACGTTATTTACATTTTGTAACAACACAAAGCGATTATAAACTACTTTGAACTACTTAACTACAAGAATGACATTCGGCATTTGAAATGGAGATAGATTTCTCCCTGTTGTAATATACACAATTAAATGAACGAATACGAAAATTTCCCAAAACTAAGCTAAGTCATTCAAAAGTCATGCAATGAAGAAGTCACGAAATATCATTTTTTGGTATTTTGAAAATTTTAAATGGCCACCATTTCTAAACTAAGCGGCCGATTTTGTTCATCTTCGAATATGGCCAAAATGATTATCTGAAGAAAACATGTTCATTAAGATCCCTTGAGAATGGCGGGCGTTATCGTGATTACAAACCCATATACTTACACACACTCACATAAACACACACACGCACAAGCGCCCGCGCGCAAGCACACATACATAAACTTTTGGACGAATGATATTTCTGAAACTACTCGACTACTGGGAACATAATATGGCCTAATTTTTGAAAAAAAGTTCCGCCATAACACCAAATATAATAGTTGGTTTTTCTAAAGAAATCTCGTAAAAACTACACGACATATGCGCTTTTATCTTGGAATTCTTGTGTACATACTTTGCAACATTATTTTAATTAATTGACATAAAAACAGTAATTTAAAACCATTACTAAGTTTACAATTGCTGACCATACTTCGCTCAAGTAAATAGAAAATACATTCGTTTCAGAAAAAATGTAGGTTGACGTGAGCTTCAAGTCATATTGGTAATAAATGTATAATTAACATCAATAATAGTAGAAATATAACTACTATTACTATTTTAGTATATTTAATACTGTTAGCAGTAGTAGATATAATATTTCAAAACCCGGGAAGTCTCTGAGTTCTCTCAAAAACCTCGATAAAAAAAGCATTCATTCACATTTTAAACTAAATAAATATATGAAAAGTAGCAATTTCCAATTACAGAAAATAATTTTACCCGTTGCTAGAACGGGCGTGGCCGGAGCCGCGGCGCTCGCTGTTTTGTAGCCGACTACGGCGCAACTGGTAGCGGCTTTTCCTTGACCGAACTCACGGCACATCGGCATGCGGCGCGCGCGCAGCCCGGTTCGATTCATGGAGGAAATCCCACGCCGTGTTGTGCCAAACAAAATACTTGCACGCTCGTACTGCTAGTGTGCTCGTTTTCGTTTATACATCTACATATTCATGTTTATATTACAACAATACGGATCATCTATGGGAATTATGATTACTGGAATCGTTTAAGACAGAGTACCGAGATCGGCTTCAAAAGCCGCAGAACTATCGTCGTCACTCAAGTGTCGGGCCCCGCCGGCTGTTTTTTCGATCGTCTGGCTACTCGATCAAATATTCTGCTGCTGCGTGCTCTACTAGTAAAAGTTTTGACCGCCACTGGAAAGTTAACACGGGCTCTCCATTTATGAACACGGCACATTAATATGACTAGTTTGCTATATACTATAATAGTCCGAGTAGGATAATTCATAGTGAGAATTAGACGGTTCAAAAAAGCACTGCCACCCGAATAATTTATAGAAAAATGCAACATTATCCACTAAAACTCTAACACCGCGTTTTTCGCTCCCACTTTTTATGATCATTTATGGAGTCGTGCTAAAGAAGTTATATCAGATATCTAAAGGATAGCATATTTTTTGGAGAGAAGAAAATTGAGAAAACCACACGTACGTTAAAAATTCACGTAGGTGTAAATGACAATAGCCTACGCGCTGCGCCGCACGTTTCGCTCGAAAGGTACTCAATAAAATTACCCCGATATTTGTTCCGAGAGGCGATTGTCGGGCCACGTGGAAATCTTCACATGGGACAGTTGTCAAATGTGAATTGAAAGTTAAAATCTGAATTCTCAGTCACCTGCGGAAATTATTCGCACGACTCTTAAATGTCGGTTGGTAAAAAATATAAATTAGTTCTGTAAACACTGCAAATAGATGTGTTTTGCTTTTGTTTTTATGTTATATCCTAGTTTACCTAAAAAAAATCTAGTTTAAATATATTACCACAAATTACATCAACTCGCTTTATTGTCAATCTGTTTGTTTATCTGTTATGTGAAATTTTGTAGTCAATTTTAATACACAGTGAGTGAGTGTCTTGAAACCCTAAAGATAGCTTGGAATTGGATGACAATATAAGAAACTGTGAAAGAAGAAGAAAAAGAGCAAAAGAAGATTGCTGCATTTCAAATTCAGCTCAGAATAGGATGACAAAGCAAAAAAAATGCAGAAAAAAGAAGGAAAAAAGAAGAATTCTGAAATTTTGAAATTAACTCGGACTTAGATGGCAACGCAGGAAAATGTGGAAGAAGATTGTTGTAATTTTCTACATAGCTAGAATTGAATGACAATGCACGAAGACGTGAAAAAAGAAGAATAATAAGACGATTGTATTTACTATACAATTTAAATTTTTACCCGAAACAATGTTATTCTAAATCAATTAGAAAATTTTAAACACCCTTATACTAATAAAAAGCAAAAAATAATAATGGAAATAAAAAATAACACACTTTAAAATTAAAGGACTAAAAATTTTAAATAATTTATATTTTGAGATTTTGAATTTGTAATGGGTGTGAAAATAGTTGCAATATTTAAACCGGAAAATGTAGAGCTTAAGGTTTCCAATCTGGAATAAAAATATTATGGGAGGATATTTTTCAGCAGAGGGGTCGACTATTAGTCATATTTTCATTAAAATATACTTTTACTCGTCACATTGATCTAAATTTAACGTGTGACAATCAAAGTGCATTCGTTGCGTGTCACATGAAAGCAGTTTGAAGATTGTCACAGCATGGAAATTGAGAATAAGGAATTAGTGTTTTCGTTTGACATTTTGTGTTTAATATGAAGATTATCACATCTGAAAATTTTCACATGGCTCGAGAATCGCCCCCCTGGTAACGGTTATTGTACACTCGGATGACTTGGAATTCTTTGAGATATGTACTTCTTTTTTTAGAATTTTCAAGGAGCAAACAAGCACGTAAGCCACCAGGGAGTAGGGGATCACGCAAGAGAAATTAAAATTTGACATTTAGAACTAAGATCCGTATCTCGTGTAGACATGTGTTATCAAATCCTTACAACCAGAGGATAGATCGAACTGCAAGTTTATTAAAATATTTCTTTGAAGAAAATTTTATGTCTTAACCGTTGATCTCCGATAGAGATCAACGCTATCCCAGGAGTCGGTTATTTGTTATCCTTATTCTGCAGGCGGATTTCATTTTCAGCACGAAGATTTTTTTAATGACTTCCAAGTTATTTTTCTCTTAGAAAAAAAAACCTACTGACTTCTGAACTTTAAAAATAATTTTGGTGTGATCTATGGACAAATTACAAGTCAATCTAATGAAGGATTAAACGATATTGAAAATCTTCAAAATAGACATGTTTGAAATTTTTTAATTTTTAAGATTTTTACATATGAAATCGAATTACAAATTAAGAAATACTTTGTTCGTTTGAATCAAAACGAATTATGGAACTGTTGAAATGGCACTGCAACATGTCGTTCAGAAACTGTCATTAAATTGCCAGTTTACAAGGGAAATTATTTTTTTTTTCATAAACACCGACATAAATTTTTAGGTGTATCAATGTAGTAACCCAGAATATGGAATAGAAGAGATATAGACTTCCGTGAAAAAAATATACATATAGCTAACAGAGGCCAAAAATACAGTCATTGCAGTGACAAATTCAACACAAAAGATGCACGAGTAGTAAATCAACGTTCGAATTAAAAAAAAAGCGTTTGGAACGAAATAAATCATATCGGTTATTAGCGACGAATGAGATTACAGAACAGTTTCCGGTGAACTGTCACCGGGTGACGTATCGCCCGCGCCCGCGCCGCCGCGGCGCTCGTCCTACGCACGTTAAAAGCCTTTCTTTGTACTCGACACGTTCCGTTTAGCAACAGTCACGCCATCGCGCGGCTATTTTACTAGTTCGTCGAATCGTAACGTAGCTTCGTAGAGCTTTCGAGATTCATGACTGTTTTCAGAAGCGACGCTTCTCAAAGCGAACGCAACTCGTGTACAGCATAGTTGTAATTTCTGCTTAGGTTGTTACATACATTCAAATGAAAAAGAACGAAAACCGGGCCGAATAAAAATCGAAAAATAATCACAAATAAATTACCTCATTATTATATATTGTAAATTTATGTAATATGATAATAGACAGATATTTCTACCAAAATGTTGAAAAACTAAATTCCGTCAACTAACACCTCCCGTAAACCGAGTTAAAGAAGTTCGTTCCAATAAATTTCACTCGCTAAAACGGTTTTATTGCTTTCATAATATTGTCCACAAACATCTATATGATTGAACCGTAATTTTCAAGAAGAACATACAATGTCTCGAAAGCCTGTAAAATTTCGCTTTTGTACAAATGTTCTTACGTCTTTTCCCACTCCGTTCTACTAAGCTACTTCCAAAACATGCGTCTTGAATACATGAATCAACCTCTTTTGCAGGTGCCGATAGACTTTGGCCAAGCAATAAAACAATGCGAAATCTGGACTGATGAATACCGATGGCAGATGACACCTCAATCGGACGTGTTTAATGCTCAAACCGGCGTTTTGTTTGAGCCGAAAAGTGGGTACAACGAATAAGCAACGTTTTTACTTCTGCGTTAACAAATGAATTTTAGCAACACAGATTTATCAAAAATTGATTGTCATATAGCCTTTCGTGTCTATAAATTATGTAGGTGTATTAGTAAAAAGATTAATTTTTTTTTAATACTGCAATAGCAATTTCTTGCTATTGCCATGCCATCACCAGCTGGTACCTCGGGTATACTTAAAATTTCTAGAATCAATCTTTTGTAATAAGAATATCAAAAAACAATTAAGGTTTTTGGAAATATAAATCTTTAGGAGTAAGTTACGTTTTAGTTTCTTTGGATTGTTACTAGTTTTTTGTCGTGACATCGTTTTGAAAATTTTGTGTCGGCACTACAATTTAAGTCAAGGGAATATTCGCGTCATGTTTTTTTTGCGACTTTCCCTGTGGCTTATGCATTTCAACAGATATTTGGTGATGAAGCACCAACTCGGAGCTATGTGCATTCCTGGTTCGGTAA